>JACATO010002150.1:0-567500 GCA_018389105.1 Nautilus pompilius | reverse complement strand
ATTCGCTGCGGCCATGAAGAGAGGCATCATCTGGGAATGTCTCGAGAAAACGGCTGGAATGGTTCCCCGGCCTGACACGTTCCGAAAAAAAGCCTTCTGTCTCTCCCACCCGCGCGACTCACGCGGCAAACGGCTTGCCGGGTCCTGCTGTTCTCTTACCGTCAATGATTTATACACTAGTGTCAACAAAGTTCCATCCCCCCCACAAGGAATTTATCCCAGAAGATGCCGAAACTAATTGCACTGCAGTTGCGCCTAGAAAAGATAACTGCCGAGTTTCAGCCGTTAAACACTCAGCTGTAACCAACGGTGAGGATGTTTTGGTCAAATGACGAAAGCTATTTCAACTGAGGTCTCCCGCTTCCTCGGCGTTTTAAAAACTAAAAGGAATTAACGCATTTTAATTTAGTTTTGTGTCGACAGGTTTTTTAAATGTTAGCAGTCCGCGTTCTGCCCGCAGGCTACCCTGTGTGTGTGTGTGTGGGGGGGGGGATAAATAATAAAGTTATTTTAACGTTTTATTTATTACCCGATTGGCCTTAAGCAATGGACTGTTACCAATGGAAAGTAATAGTATGGGAGATTTGCACCTTACGGATGTCATTTTGCTACAAGCGGCCTCCTCATTTCCTGGATCGGTTCACCGCTGATACCTCGTTGAAAGAGAGTAACTCCTTTTTTGGGGATAACGCCAGACATCCATCATCACTACCACCACCCCACCACCGCTGGACCCGCGGGGATACCCGTGCGCGGAAGCAAGCGCAACATTACGGCATTTAGTTTGAGATGTAATTGGGAGAGAGGGAAATCGTAGGCTAATCGCTGCACGGATTTGACGATGGACGGAGTTTATCGCGCACAAATGAATCTTCTGTACGTCGCATTGGCCGATCCGAAGCAGGAAGTGTTTCGCTACCACCCCGTTCCTGTACGGCGGTTGAGTACGCTTATCGGGCCATACGCTGCACCGAGTTGTCGGCTTCGTGGGAGCGCTCGGCTTTTCACCGCCAGGGTTGTCCCAGGATCTTCCGCTCGCCGCGGAACTTTGTAAGAGTTCCAGGGGCGTAGCTAAGTGGGGAGGGAGCCTGGGCCCCGGGCGCCGAATAGACCAGCTACGCTACTGAAGAGTTCGTCAGAAAAGATGACTACAATCGAGTGGAAAATAATACCTCGGCCGATTTCTGACATTAAAAAGAAAAGGAAAACGAAGCAGAAACGAGGAAAATATTGAATCGACAAAACGAACGTTCATTTTTTTTCTTTCTTTCAAGGAAACTGCGAGATTACAAATTAATATGGTTGATGAAATACACTTATTATTTCTGTAGGTAGATTCTCGTCGCGCCCGGTGTCTTATTTTTGCAATCTTGTGGAAAATGCCCGGATCTCGGTCTGGACCACGTGACCTTGGTCGGAATCATTCTGGTCTGCGGTAAGTCGATTACTGCTTTCGTGCTTAGTTTTTCTTCAGATGTCAGCCATTACGACAGCCTATACTGACCAGATGTGGAATAAGTTAAGTGTTAGGTAGGGTAGATCATCGAAAGGCCGACGAACTAACGCATACTTGAGCATGTTTTGCAGGTTGTCAGTGGTGGTGACAAACGGATGTCGGTCGGTCAGTGGCGCCGTCTTGTGGGAAGGGGGAGACAAACGGATGTCGGTCGGTCAGTGGCGCCGTCTTGTGGGAAGGGGGAGAGCCATTTACACAAAAATATACAATAAAAAGGAGAGAAACACTTACGTGCGCTTGCGAAAAGTTCCGTCAAACAGTTTCACGCGGTCTCCATTAAAGCAAAGCCTTTTCGCTTTAATTAGTTAATTAATATGGTTGTGTTGGACGTATTTTAGTTACCGTTCACGCGTAGATTGCACTTATGCAAGATAGTTTCGCGGCTAGCCGTCAGATGACCTTTAGAGATGACAAATTGCCGCTCTGATGCATGCAGAGAGAAAGTCCGATGTGCCACTGTTTGGATTTCTGACAGCGAACACGAGAACAAGGAAGCAACAACCCAGCCAGACAAACACTTACTGCGTGGTGGCTGCCACTTCCGAAACATCCGGAAGACGTGGAAATCTATTGTTTTAAACTGTAGCATATAATTTCGACATGCAGAATTATAATTTGTCGATTTAGTGCCAAAGGAGAGAGAGAAAAAAAAAAACAGTCAGGAAATGTGCAGCACTGAAGAATCCGAACTCCTTGGGTTTATAAAAAACCTCCGTAGTTTTCAGATGGCTTCTTGGGGGGGGGGGGGAATCTGAAAATATCGTAAATTCCAATTTTGAACCGTTTTAATCCTGTTATTCAAAAACCTATAATCATAGAGTGATCCAAACCCATTCTTGCGAAAGAAATTTGGTGAATCGTTACTTTTCTAAAACTCCAAAGTGCCCTAAACTCTTAACCGTTATTAGTGATATAGCTGATCCTGTCGTATCAGTCTAGCGCCGCCTCCCCAAAGTGCGTCGAACTGTCTCCTCTATAAAAGCCGGTAGTTAACTCTGTTGCTCAATATATATATTTCTAAATATGACACGATATTGTTGTTCTGTATCATGTCAAATCTAAAATGTCCTTCGGATATCTAAAAATATAACCAGCATGGTATAACAATTGCTTACCAGAAAGCGAACAAATGGTAACTCTTAGCGCAAAATAAGCTCTCCTAAACTCACAGGAGACGGCATTTTCTTTTAAAATTCGTGGTTGCAGACTTTTGCGCAAAAGAAAGAAGTATATCAACAACGTGTCTATTCTCACAAGATGACAATGATAAACGGACCGAGAGAGTTTTGATGGAGCTTCGTATCAACCATTGCTGCTTGTTGCTAGCCGAAGACAGAAATAAAATGAAAGAAAACTACCAAATGTGAGACTTACCATTTTTTTTCCCCTCGACATTTTCCAAAATTACATATTTTTTTTTTTTTTGCGTAAAGAATATTTTAGCTGTTTTAAAACTAAACAACGGCAAATTTATTAAACTAACCTAGCATCATAACTCTAGCTGCACGTTCAGCTCTCTACACTCTGAATATCAGTATTCTTAAAAGCTCGATTTACCAAAAGAGAGTGGCATTTCTAACTCATTAAAACCACTAAGAGTAAGCGTTATAACGGTTGCTTTCCGCCCATATTATTGATCTTTCACATTTAATACAGAACACCTACACCATCTATTTTTTTAAAAAAAGATTTCCATACAGTTAATACAGAATGGTCAGTGGCTATACTATGCAATCTCTTACTTCTTTTTTTTTTCTTCTTCTTTCGAGAATTCAAAGAGTGGTCACCGGTTAATGTCGAGATGCACTGATTCCCAAACCGGACCTTGAAGTGACCGTTGGAGCGCGTGTCCCTTATCGAGTTCCCGTCTCTCCGTCGAGTTTGGAGTCGGGCCCCCCCCCCGTTCGGTATTTGGTCTGGCCGTTTGCCATCTGCCTCTTCTTGGTTTCATTCCTGACGAGAAAAGCTCAGTGGTTAGCACTCGGTCTCTCTTTCAGTCGTGACGGAACCTCGGGATCCCCGAATTGCCAGGCCTAACCGCTTCCGGTCTGTCTCGTCTCCCGTCATCTCCTACTTTCCATCTAAGCAGTTGTAACTTTCTACCCGTGTGAACATGCGACAGTTACGTCGGCAATAAAATTACTATCATTATTATTATTATTTTTTTTAAAAAAAATTTTTACAAATAACTTGCCAGGGGGAGCGGGGGGTTAGGTATCTGACGCGTTACTAAGTCATAAAAGTCACTCTATATTCAGCTGCTTCGGACGTCGGACGTTCGCTAACTCATCTTCAGGTGTTTTGCTAAATTTTGCCGCTTTGTACAGAAAGAGTTAACATGACGGTCTTAGTCAAACTTGACGATTTCAAGATATGACAAGATACAAAGAGGCAAGGTCAACGGGAAAGCTCAAGTTTTCTTTATCGCAACTGAATTAACACACACACACACACACACACACACGAGTAATTTACTTACATTCTGATTTTCCTCCTCCATGAGCAGCAACAAGAACAAGCAGTGCCAATTATCGTGCGTTTCTAATGGACTTATGTATCCACGTGTATAATTTCGAGCAAAGATTTGTGTTGGAGGGGTAGAAAGCTGCAGTTACCTGATCGCCGCTACAAGACTGTTTTACTGCATGACCGTTGGGTTCGGCTGGCCGAATGATGAAGCAGTCTCATCTGTACGTCAGGCAGAGACGATACCATTTCTCTCCCTCTCCTTCGCGCGTGAAGTGATGTGATGTGATGTTATGTTATATCGAAATCGCTGTAATTGATTATTTTTTGTTTTGTGCTGAAGCATGTGACTACGTAAAATAAACTGACTTAGGAAAACACCAATAAAGCCCGGTACGGCAAAAAAAGAGCAAAAATTGTTTAATTGCATGGTATTTTAATACTTTACAAATACTATGTGGTGTCTGAGCTTCCTTTTAAATTATTCATGTACAAATAAATACAAATTTCAGACTTATTTCCTGGTGAAACATTATCCAACTCATTTTTGTTTTTGTTTTTTACCTGGAATAGATGGAAAAATATAATTTTGAAAACAAATCAGTTTGTTACTTCCTCTAAGGGAATACCATTGCGATTTTGATCGTGCATAGTTCGTAGGGCCAATATTTAAAGTAGATTTGTCGTAACGCGGTTCATTTCGGTGGAACGAAGACTAAGATAGACATGATTTCGGTTATCAAGTCTTTCAAAGCAAGCTTGGCGGGGTTGCGTGTTTATAAGCAATGACCTCGGCGTGGATAGCCACAGGAATAAACACGTGACGTTTTTTTTTTGCCAGCATAACAATTTTAGGAAAAGGCTGATGGAATGCGTAGTTTGTTTTATTGGGTTTAATGTAAGAACGAAAATCTGAAACAAGGAGCAGTTGACATATTTTCAGAGCGCCGTGTTACGGTGCTGATTTGGTAACCATTAAAACTGACTTTAGTCCAATCGAAATTCGCATATTTCAGGTGTGGTTATGTATGTAGTAAGGTGGACAGATAACCAGTCTGCGCCATCGCTGTGCCCCCCCAAAAAACAGGCGGATCCTTCTATATTTCTCCGTTTATCCGTGATTCGTGCTATAGGTCGTCGTTTAGAGTGGGGGCCTGAACTGATGAAAGATTTGAAAACCTTAACATTTGTCGTAGACCGCGAAGTTTACCAAGGTGAACGTCTGAAACGTCAAGAAGCGCCTTCATTGGCGACACGACACGGACATGTCGCTATCACTCGCCATGTCTTCACTTAGCGTCAAGATTCTTTTGTTGACATTACCTCATGCAAAACAAACGAGCCAAAGAATATTCCGACGTCATCTTCATCGACTTAGCTACAGAAGGTGGGCGGAATTTTTTTAAAAAAAACCTTATTGTGTGCAATATAAATAACATGGGCGGAAAGGTCTTGTCAAAGAAAATGTCTGGTAAAAGCCACGAGTATTCTCGGTGTGTACTCATCGCCGATGAATCCAGATTTCAGCCATTCACGTCTGATAGGGGTGAATTTGGAAAAGACCGAAGAAAGATCTTCGACCCCCAATGTCTTCAGCTCATAGACAACTGTGGAGGCAGAGGTGTCATGGCGAAAAGTCAGAATTAGTATTTTTCAAAAGATGTCTCAATTCTGCCAGGTACAGTGCCATTCTAAAACAGGTCTATCCTCGTGCCCACAATTCGATGCCCAAATTCTTCTGTCGATGGCGCTGCATGCCATACCTATCGTGTAATTACAGTATGGAAGAGGAATCAGGGCATCCACCTTCTCTGGGTACTGCAAAGGCCTGATATGAATATAACGATCCACTTATGTGTGGATCATCGGCTATAAAGCATCTTCTGGGTACTGCAAAGGCCTGATATGAATATAACGATCCACTTATGTCTGGATCATCGGCTATAAAGCATCTTCTGGGTACTGCAATGGCCTGATATGATCACGAATATGGGAGGAAATCTGGAATAAAGGCAAATAACGGAGTGGAATTCTTGATGCCAGTACTTTGTCCTGTCATGCCTTTTAGCGCAAAGAATCTACCCTTTTTTGCTTTCAGATGATGATTCAAAATCTTGTTGATTCAAAGCAAAAAAAGGTAGATTCTTTGCGCTAAAAGGTATGACAGGACAAAGTACTGGCATCAAGAATTCCACTCCGTTATTTGCCTTTATTTGCCGACCCTCGCAACAAACCAATAACGGAAATAGACGACCAAATTATAATGTTGAGACATTGTATAGTGTACGCTGACGATGAAGTTCTTCGCCCCTTTTTGGCGAGACAGCGTAAATGCTGAAATGATAGAAAAGGTTTCGATGTACACTGAGATAAATAGCCAATTCACCGTCACAGCAAAGCTAACTTCTGGCATCGTTTCATAAAAGTCTGGCGCAATTCATTCCGAACGAAATGGGGAAAATAAAAACTAAAACACGCACCTGTTCATATTGTTAATTTACTGTGCAGCCGTTTAGCAAAACTTAATTAGTACCCAAAACTGCTTTGTAAAACGCACGTCAAGGGAGATTAGAATGCAGTAGCAAGAGTTAAAAGACAATAAAAAAAAAAACTCCAAAAACTACACAACGCAGAGGGGGAAAAAAGTCCAAGTACTGATACCTAAAATCTCTAAACGAAGTGACAGAGTGCCTTTTAAAATAGGATATATTCATGCACAATACGATGTGATGTCAGTTCCGGTATCATAAATGCCTGAAGAAAAAACAAACAAACAGCTGCCTTCTGCAGTGGTGTTTCGACGTTTGTCAGGTGATTATAATTAAAAACTTCATTAAAAAAAAAGAAAATTTGTTTTTTTTAATTTTTTTTTTTTTTTTTTTACTATCGCTATGTAAGTAGAAACTGTAACTTTAAACCATTGTACCTTTCAGATGGCGATCACTTATTTTGTACCAGTGAAGGCTAAAGTTATTAATGTCATTTGGTAATAATATCATTTTTAGCGGATAAACGGTTCACCTGGGTAGAACTGAAAGGTGGTGTTGATCCGGAAAGAATTCCTGCCAACGATGGCGTTTAATGCAAGCCAATCAATGTTTGCTCCATATATCGCCCAATTTTCTCTAGCCAGCCAATATCAGATCAAGCTCTCTTTCTTTCAGATTACGTGATATATTCCAAATTTTTGGCTAAACATGTATTTTATTATTTGATTTATTGTTTTCAAAGAATACTGTTGAAGAGGGGGAAATATTGATGTAATAGTTTACATATATCATTAGTTTCTAGGAAATTCCATACTTTTTAAGTATGTATATTGACATCGTAGCTCTTCTGTCGTGAAAACCACAAACAACTTCGCGTGAGTCTTAGTTGTAGATAGCACTGCGTGGCGTTTGTAGGGTTTCTGTTGTCATTACTTTTTCTTCTCGTCTTCAAAATTAAAACCGGAAAATACAACATGGAATCATAGTGATAGAAATATTAAAATATTTGAATTAATTCTTATGTGCTTTTGCTAATCTGTGATTTGGTTATACTGAAAGTGAAACCTTTCTGCATTCGTTTAGGATTGAAATCATATAAGTTGTGACTACGCGTCGGTATCTCATGCTGTAGACGTGATTCCAACATGTAAAGTATCTTTCCACAAAAATACATATATAACTAAAATACCTCAGAAGATCTATAACAATGTGCAAAAAGTTGCATTGTTACAACAGCATAAATCTAATTTTCCTGGCAACAATATTAAAAATTTAAAATAAAGAACATTTATTTATATGTTTTGCTGTTTTTTGTAAAATAACATCTGCAGTCAAGCGGTATAATTTTCCTACCAATAAAATTAAAATATGAGAATATTTGGGCTATTTATCTTGATGAAGATGCAAAGAGGAGGAGAGAATTAGGGAAAAAACTGGGGTGTTGTAAGCGACACTACACAATAACAACTGCTTCAAAACAAACTAACTTATATTTCCCAAGCTTTTCTTTATTATACTGTAAATAATGTTTTTATTTTAAATACAATAATTTCAACACAACAAATATGCCTTCGTGTGACTTAAACAGAGGCTGATATTGTTCGATGCCGAGAAATTTAGGTAGAGTATAGCCGAAATCAAGGTTCAGGTCAAGATTTCTAAATTTCTAGTTTCATGGCTCCATTACTGTTTTCTCACCGTGCCGAAGATGACACCGTGACTCCTGATGACTATATATTATAAGCCTAAAGTTACCAGCTTCGTATGCCATTTCGATTATGGAAAGAACGAAATGATGAACAAATTTATGGTTGGATGACTCAATTCGTTTCGGATGACGCTCTGTTCAGCGAAGAACGCCATTATCTACGATTCTAATCTCTTACAAAAGAGCGTCATGGCGCAGTGTTGACTCCTCTAGGCATCCCTTTATTTTACTTTGTCAAAAGAAGCAAAAACCGAGACTAGACTATCTAACTGTTTTTATTGTTCGTAAATTATCTGATCAGGATTTTGCATGCAACTCCCATTGAACTGGCGAAAAATTGGCAAACGGATTCTTATATCCTTTACCGGATGGTCTGCAAACAATGCGACGACAAAAACATGTTACCTTCGGTGAAGAATGAATTCTCTTCTTCTTCTTTCAGGAGATGTCTTGATTCGCTTCAGGCGCCCAGAAGACCCGAACTCCAACGTGCTACTCAACGAAGGCGACACAGATTTCCTGACATTTGACCATGAAGATCTCACGATCAGGATCAAACAATCATTGAAGATTCGGCGGGTAGACATTTTCACTCTCTCTCTCCATCTCTCTCTCTCTCTTTTCCCCCCCTACCGTTAGTTAACTCGATGTACGAAACTATTTGCATCCTTAAAAAGAAAAAAAAAAAAATTAAATCGAAAAATTCTGCAAAGACGAGCGACAACGCCATCTTGTCCTTGTGATAATCCATATGGCGGGCACTGCGAAACTACGCCATCTTTAATGTTTATTTAAGTTCTCTGTCTTTTTAAACGTTTTTTTTTTTTTTTTTTTTTTTGCTTTTTCGTGAGCCTAGAACTTTTGCCAGTATATTCAACGTGTTCTGTTACTGTGTGTGAAATTTATGGGTAGACACCGGAGCTAGTTGTCACGGCATTATTAACTCCTAATTAAACGCAGAGATGAGGCTATACTCGACGTCATATAGTTTTACCCTCTTTCAAAACATTAAATACGCTGCAGCTTCATCTCTGTCTTTAATTAGGAGTTAATGATGCTGTAAAAACGTTTCCATGTAGCAAATGGACCCGACCGTTCCACTTAGGGTGTTTTTCTTAGATTTTCTCAATCAGCATTGAAGCACCGTCTAGTTTATTTGTTGCTATTATAGTAACTTGTACATAATTAGTTCTAAGTGGGATTTCAACCTTCGATACTTTTCCAAATGCGTATGGTACCAGCTTGCTACTTTGGTCACGATTTAATGGCATTTTTTTCCAGAAATTCTATCGATTGAAAAGAATAGATTTTATTTATTTATTATTTCTAAATTTTAAGTAAATTTTTTTCTATTTTTTTTACCACCAGTATTAAAAGATAAAACGAGAGATTACAGCGCATCTTGTATGGGCAACACGCGTAAATAGTTAGTTATGATGGAGATAGAATAGATGACGTCAGAGGCATCGTGTCGCTATGGCAATTTGGAATTTTGAATTAATACTTTCTGACAGTATCTCCTGTTTGTATAAATTTTGGTTAAAAAAAATGTATGGTATCTCACACAAATCTTGTTTGGACGATAATTAAGAAGCATCATGATAAGGAAAAGCTACGGAAGATGACTCACTGTTCGCCACCAACCGAACTCCGCTTAAACAACCATAAATCCCGTCACTTTTTTATTTTACTTGTATCCTCTAAAAGCTTTAATTAGTATTCGTATTTAGCCAGTTGTAGATTTAATCAACACATCCGTAATTTAAAACAAACAAACGGGGGGAGGGTTAATAGAATGCGGATATTTCATTACAAAAGTCTATATCCATGAAAAAGATATCGTACGTCGCGCAGACGTTTGAGGTCAATATTTAAAAAAAAAAACCCAGAGAAGAGAGGATTTAAGGTAGTTTAAAGTTAGTTCTAGAAGTCAGCTCCCGTCCTATTGCACTGGGAAAAAAACGTTTCCCCTAATAATACGAAGAAAGTAGGTTGGTTTAGATTTCGTATAAGAACTGAATATTTCGAAATGTCGATGTTGGTTTTCTGTGCCTATACACAACTCTACCATTGTTGGGGAAACATGCAAGTTATACTTATGAACGCCACATCATACCGTGAAAAGTCAGGAACGACGGGTGAAGCGTGGAGAGAAGTCGGTGGTAGATATGTATCCTCTGCCAAAGGGATTCGCTGTGTCGCGGTAACAGTCTCTCTCTCTTTTTTTTTCTTCAGAATTCCGTATTGAACATTTCCGGAAACTGTTACCACTTTGTGAAAGAATACGACGTAAGTGATAATTTTTTTCAGCCTCCTGTTACAAAAGAGGTCTCATCGCGGGCCGGTGTGGCCACCCGCGAGAAGTAGAAAGACCCGCTGCGTGCGTCCACTCGAGTTACATCTCTCGTCGCCGCTGCTGTTAAACGATTTGGACGTCCAAATGCCGAGTCCTCCTCGTTCCTGAGAGATGTTCGTCGAGCCGACAAGCGGCCCGGTCCCCCGACACCGTGGGCCCCAAGGACCCAGGAGGTCTCTCTCACGTCGGTTGCTGCTGCTGCTGCTGCTGCTGCTTCGCGAAGCATATAAAAGATGGCCCAGGACGACCGTTAGGCGTCTTTTCTTTCTTTCCACCATTATCGTATAAGACCGAAGCGATCGCGAGTTAAAGTTAATTTTAACGAAACTCTGAAATAGGGGGGCTAGTGTGTGTGTGTGTGTGGAGGGGATCCAAAGGGAGAAAAAAGGAAAAGAATACCGCCCCACGGCCGCCTACTTCTGTATAATTCAAATAACCCGGGGATAGAGGAGGAACTCGAGGTCGACGGCAGTCCGTCTCCTCGCTAAAGCCCTGCGATCGAAACAGAAGGGGCTCAACCGTTCTCGCCGACTCGGTACCCGCCGTCCGTCATTGGCGCATCCTGATTTCAGTTAACCACTTGTTCACCAGCTCCCCCCCAACTCGGATCTTCCTCTATCCGTCGAGATAATAAAAGAGAACAACAACAAAAAGACGCCATTTTGGATGGTTTGGGCTTTGAACAACAAAAAAGACGCCATTTTGGATGGTTTGGGCTTTGAACAACAAAAAAGACGCCATTTTGGATGGTTTGGGCTTTGAACAACAAAAAGACGCCATTTTGGATGGTTTGGGCTTTGAACAACAAAAAAGACGCCATTTTGGATGGTTTGGGCTTTGCGTCACCGCAGCCTGTACATCCGCCGGGGAGAAGGAGAAGTTTTCGCCCCATTTTTGTATGTACGTGGAATTTATTTGCACGCAAAAAAAAACAAAAAAAAAACAGAAACAACAACAACAACATGCGTTTTTCTATAATGGGTCTCGATTTTCTGTTTATCATCCAGGAAGCCTTTCTGCTGCCCGTTATCATCTACATCCGAGTCGTGGAGTTCAACGACCCGCCCGTATTTCTAAACCTGCCGACCACGCTGGAAGTGGAAGAGGTAATTATCATCGTTTCGTCTTTGAGAACGAATTCCTCGAAAAACCCTGCAGAAGTGTTTATGTTTAATTTTTGAAGTAGTTTATAAGTTTTCATGCTTTTAAGTGTAAAATCGGTAAGAAAATTTGTCAATGAAAATTCTACTGTTTTTTTTTTGTTGTTGGTGGGGGGAGTTAAAGACATACAAGAAATCAGTCAAGAAATTCCTTCGAAAAAGCTTCGCTTTCCTATGGAAACGTTCCTTTTTATGTAAAGTACTGTACTGTACCTTTACAAGATGCGATACCCATTCGCAAAGTTTATTCCCTTTGGAACGCTAATGGTTGCATAATTATTAGAAAATACTGTAGTTAATTTACTATTTTGTAATAGTAAATAAATGTTAACGTAAATTCAACACAAAAATTATAAATTTTCTGCTAGTGTTCATAGCGAATGCGTACTGTTATCGGGTTTGGGCGATGACGTAGGCTCCATGACGCACGCTATTGGCTGGAAGGGTTGGAAGTAGCCAATCACACATCAGGGTACCAGCTTTCCTCGTTGCTGATTGGCTTGTAGCTCGGATGCTGTGTGTACGTACTGTCACTAGTGTACGAGTGAAGCCGCGGTTCATCTTCCCGCATCTCAGTTCAACACGCGCGTATTCCGTACAAGTGTGATAAGTGTTTTCAGTGCTTTTTTCCCCTTGGTTTTTACTTAATCCTAAAAACCCTCAAGATGCCTAAACGTTCCGCGCATTCTAAGGCTCCTAGCAGTGTTCCTAAGCGTCAGAAGAAGGTGATGACACTAGAGGAAAAAGTAAAAGTTTTAGATTTGTTGAAATCTGGCGAGACTGCTACAAGCGTAGGACGCCAATATGGCGTGAATGAAAGCACCGTACTCTCTATAAAGAGTAAAGAGGCCGAAATTAGAAAATTGGTCTCCAAGAGCTACCTGCATGAAGCAAAGCAGGTTTCGACCAAAAGAGACCCGTACATTGTTAAGATGGAATCTGCCCTTTCATTATGGATTGAAGACTGCCGTAAAAAGGACATCCCCTTGCAGGGCAACGTGATTAGGGAGAAGGCTTTAAATCTTTATAAGAAGAATGTTGAAGAGGATACACAAGACCCGCAGCCACGAACATCGACACCACCACACCCTGGAAGTTTTCACGCCACCTAAGGAGTGTGAGATTGCATGGAGAGACTGCATCTGCTGACGTAGAAGCCGCAGAGAGGTATCCGGAGACCTTCAAACAAATCATCCAGGAGAAGGGGTACAGGCCTGAACAGGTCTTCAACATGGATGAGACTGGATTATTCTGGAAGAAAATGCCATCGAGAACATACCTGATGAAGGAAGAGGCCAAAGCTGCTGGATTTTAGGCACAAAAGGACAGAATCACGCTCATTATGTGTGGGAATGCTGCTGGCAACTTGCTCAAACCAGGCCTGATTTATAAGTCTGCAAACCCCAGGACCCTCAAGAACAAGAATAAGAATGCCCTGCCTGTCTACTGGATGCATAACCCCAAGGCCTGGATAACCAAAGTCATAGCATCCGACTGGTTCCACCGGTGTTTCATCCCTGAAGTGGAGAAATACCTCTCAACCTAGACCTTGAATTTAAGATGTTGCTACTCATGGACAATGCCGGAGGGCACCCCCTAAATCTGTCGTATGATGGTGTGCAGATCGAATTCCTCCCTTCCAACACCACCTCCCTCATACAACCTATGGACCAAGGCGTGATCCGTGCATTTAAGGCCCTCTACACGCGCAACTCTCTGCAACACCTGGTCAATGCAATGGATACGATTAAGATGGAGAACTTCACCTTAAAAGAATACTGGAAGAAATTCACCATAGCATCGTGCCTTACAATAATTCAGTCTGCCCTCAAAGAAATGAAAAGTGAAACTCTCAATGCATGCTGGAAAAAACTGTGGCCAGATGCAGCCCACGACTACAAGGGCTTGCCGGAGGAGATTCACAATGAGGCTGTCAACAAGGCTGTGAGACTGGCAAAATTGCTTGGGGTTGAAGGATTTGATGATTGCACCGAAGTCAACACACTCATCGATGCCCACTCTGACCCCCCGGATGATGACTTGCTTGAGCTGACCAAGTCAGCAAGTGAAGAGGCAGAGGAATCAGCTAAAGAACAACAAGAGGACGACGAGGGTCTTTCAATTGAATGTCTTCGAATACTCACGAGGACTCAACAGCAGTTGCAATCCTACATAGAAGAGTGGGATCCCTATTTTGAACGTGCTCTGAAAACGATAAATGGCTTAAATTCAGTCATGGAGACATACAGAACCCTCTACACCACTATGAAAAAACAGCAGCAGCAGAGCAAAATAACTTGGTTCTTCGATCGGAAACCCAAACCCTCGCACGAACCCCCACCCAAAGAAGCCCCAGCAGAAGTAGTCCTGGCAGAAGAGTCTCCTCTACCTGAAGAGGGCGACTCTGAGGAGCTGTAACTCCTCAAGTACTCTGTGCAGTCATTTTCATTATTTTCACCGTACTGCACAGCTAATTCCTCATCATCTTCAATCAATATTCTACGTACAGTACGTACATGTTTTCTTTATTTTATTGAATTGTACCTTCGTTATATGACTTAGGTGACATATGAAGTTTACCTTCCTGAAAATGACAAAGAAAACGTCAGTCATTAAGTTTACAGTCCCATTCGTCACTTGGTTTTACCTTACTGTGAGTGCAAAAGAAAATGGCTGCCAATGAATTAGTATAGGGGTGACATTAGTATACCGTACTAGTGTGGCAAATACCCATTAGGACTCTACTTTTACGTCAACCATTTATTTCTTTTTTTTTAAGGGTAATGCATTAAGCTAACTTTTAAATGAAATTAAAGTGCTTTGGGAGCATGATTTGGGTCATATTTATGGTTTAAACTCTAGAAATAAGCATTTATTAGCATTTTTAGTGACTCGTACCAAACATTCGCGATTCCTCCTGATCCGCGACGGGTTCTGGAACCTAACCTCGCGAATGTTCGAGGTATTACTGTATGTGTGTGTGTGTGAGGTTGGTGTTTCGTGGTGCAGCGTCTCGCTGACTCGTCCTGTGGCGGCCATCATCAGGTAGAGCTGATTTACGGCAACGGCCTTTGGAGAGGATCGGTCCGGGATGGTCGTGTGTGGTGAATGGCCAAGCCATGGCAGACTGGTGGTGGTGATGCTCTCCGGTCCGCTTTCCTCGAGCTGAAGTGCCTCCTTCCCGTAAAAAAAACGTAAGACGCCCATTGGCACAGGCCGCCGCGACCAATCCCCGCCCCATACACTTTCGTGGCTCGCGGACGGTTTTACTGGAGACGCCCAGCAAGTCTTCGGCCGAATGTCCGGTGCCCCCGGAGATTGCCTCCTGGCTTCCGCCAGCGTTGAATTGCCCGGGTGTGCGCCTCCTTTTACCGGAACCTAAACTCAAACGTGGGACCACCCAGCAGACTAGGGAATCCTCCGGCGGCTCGTACCCCTTCTTGGAGCTCACGTTTATGTGCTTATCATCAAACCCGGAACGGCCTATTTGAAAATCGACAAGTGTCCGTCTTCACGAGTAGATTTCAACACAGGCATCCCTAATCCCCAAACCAACCAAAGACAGATAAGCCATTATTAAGTATCGATACCTTGCAAGCCACCCCCTTGGTTTCGAGCTCTTTTGAAATGTAGAAAAGGAAGTGACGTCAGAACCCCATAGGGCATAACTATGTCGTACACAAAAACGCTTGTGACTTTCTCGACAGGAAGACTGCAGGTGTCATCGTCCATGAACGTTTGAAACTATCTGACGTCAGAACCCCATAGGGCATAACTATGTCGTACACAAAAACGCTTGTGACTTTCTCGACAGGAAGACTGCAGGTGTCATCGTCCATGAACGTTTGAAACTATCTGACGTCAGAACCCCATAGGGCATAACTATGTCGTACACAAAAACGCTTGTGACTTTCTCGACAGGAAGACTGCAGGTGTCATCGTCCATGAACTTTTGAAACTATCAAAAGTTAAGCCACGGCCGAAAGTTTTGTAGCACCTGTGAAATTAAATAAAATGACAAACCAGTTTCACACAGCACGACATTGTATCCATGACTACTTCTAAATGTCTGTTTTTAAATGAGGTACTTCTAATTAAGTCCCACTCGTCGTCATGATGCACAGGGTCTTTGCGGAAACCATGCGTTTTCGGGTTAAATTTCAAACTGGCATCTTTTAGTATTGGTGATCTTGTCCATGAAGTCACGTGGTAAGAAGACTACAGAGTAACATCACCTTGAAAGTTTAACAGGTTTTAATATCACTTCATCATGCAAAATTTAAAAAAAAAGAGGAAAAATTAATTCCAGGGTGATGCTGAACCTCGGATTATGCGTGCAGGGTTAGGAAAGCGATATTTTAGTGTTCTTAACAATACTTTGACGACTGATGTTTGAGAGAGGAAAAAAAAAACAACGACAAACGGAAAAAAAGAGAGGGGGGGCTAGTATCATTAAAATTAAATAAACAGTTTTAAGAAGTAAAGGAAAACCAACTAATTCTTAGCTTTTGGTTGGACTATTAATCCCCGGTTTTCTTCTTTCCAATTATCTTTGCGTTTGTAGTCGATGCTGAGAGAACTACAAAGCACAAAGTATCAATTTTCTAGAGAGGGTCCCTTAAGGTAAAGCGATATCATTTTAATGTAAATGATGATGATGATTATTATTATTTATTATTATTATTATTAATTATTAATATCGATGTTCTCGTTAACACTATGATTTCTTGAGGCCTATAATCTTACAAAATCAGTGGTACTCTGGAAATCGGTGAATTTACATCGAAGGAAATTTGTTGGTTTGGGGTGTGGCCCCCGAGGACAGTGGTGGCAATGGCGGATCTCGTCCTACTATGCCGCGGATTCCCCATTGCCTCAATCCTTATCCGAATTACAAGTTCCTAACGTAAACTACTCCGCAACCCTGGGGTGATCTTTCAATCGCGAGTCCTTAGAATTATACTGTGTTTTTTTCTTTTCTTTTCTTTTCTCTATTTCCGTCATTTTTTTTTTTTAAATTCAGGTTACAGAAAAGAACGCGAATATCTTCATCGTTCGAGCAGACGACATCTACGACGTGTCCAACGCCAGCCTTTCCTTCGAGCTGATAGTAAGCGAATGCTTCGTTTTCACGTTCCAGGCATCTCTGTCTCCTTTCGTTTCGTTGTTCTGTTCTCTCTCTCTCTCCAAATATCTAATAAAACCCGGTGACCGTAAAGCCGCCGGCCTGTCTCCCACGGCAGGCAGGCACTCCTCCCGTTCGCGCCACAGGCCTCTGCGGTAAATCACACTGGCATCACTCACAGTCCCCCCACCCCACCCTGATGATGGAAGCGCGGACAATACACGCTGGGCGAAGGGAGCTGGAATTCTGACTGTTACCGCACTAGGACTGACGCCATTGGGGCCGGTGTAAAGACTTCAAGCTACCACCACCACCACCACCATCCCCCTCCCCCCCCCGGGTAATCTGAACGCGATTTGAATGAACCTATCTAAGGTGAAGCGGGAGTAATCTGAAGCTGCTACACCGGCAGCTAAAAGACTCGGGCCTCGCGGCAAGGACCAGACAGAGGGACTCGCTCTGGCCGGACGCGCACTGGCCAGCTCAGCTCTAGGCCAACTTGGGCACCCAACGACCGGCTCACGTTCCCGCAGCTGGAGAGTGACGACAGGGTGTATGTAGCGAATCCGTGTGCACATGTCGGCCGTCACAGACATGGCCTCAGGGGATAAAAAGGCGAAAAGTAGAGGACGAATCACGCAAATTCAACGACAGGTGGACCCTCAGAGCGTTTCTTCACCAGTGTTAAAGAGACCGCAGTATGCTTAATTTGCAATGAATCTGTGGCTGCCCCTAGAGAATATAACGCCAGGAGACATTATGGTACAAAGCATGCATCTAAATACGGTGGTACCCTTCGGGGCCGGATGCGGAAAGATAAGGTGCGGGAGTGTGAAAAACGTCTTGCAGGCCAACAAAATCTCTTCAAGAAAGGCACTGCTGATGAAGACGTTTCGGTGAGTGCCGGCTATTTGGTCTCCAAGATCCTGGCAAAACGTATGAAGCCCTTTGGTGATGGGGAGATGGTGAAGGAATGCCTTGAAGCTGTGGCTGATGTAGTATTTCCTGAGAAGAAGGCTATTATTTCAAAAAATTAGCCTGTCAAGGTTTACTGTGGGTAGGAGGGTTGATGACAATGTCAAAGAATATTGAAGACATCCTGAAATGTGGAGCATCAAATTTCAAGTGGTTTTCCATATCATTGGACGAGAGCACTGACGTGTTCCATGTAGCTCAACTGGTTATCTTCATTCAAAGCATTGATGCTGAATTTAACATAACCGAGGAGTTTGTGGGAATGATGGTCACAACAACCGGTGCAGATTTGAAAGAAGAGTTGATGAAAATACTGAAGCGGTTGGGGCTACCTTTAGAGACTGAGTGGCATTGCAACTAATGGGGCCCCATCAATGGTTGGAAAGAACAATGGCTTGACAACTCATCTCTCAAGAAGCTAGGGCTCTGACTGGTCGTGAGTTAATTTTGTGTCTCTGTTTATTGCATCAAGAGCACTTATGTGCAAAATCTCTGGGGATGGAAAATGTTGCAGTTATTGTGAAGCTTGTGAATTTCATCAGATCATATGGATTGAATCATCGCCAATTCAGAGAGTTGCTGAGTGACATGGCATCTGATTATGGAGATGTTTATTATGCTGAAGTGTGATGGCTGAGCCGTGGTCAGATGCTCAAGTGAGTTTATGATTTGAAGGAAGAAATTGAACTCTTCTTAGATATGAAGGGGAAGCCAGTGAAAGAATTTGGCAATCGCAAGTGGATGTGCGATTTTGCATTTTTGATCAACCTTACTCAGCATCTCAGTGAACTGAATCTGAGGCTCCAAGGAAAGGATCAGCTCATCCACATCATGTTTGATAAGATCAAGGTGTTTGAATCCAAGTTGTCACTGTGGGAATCACAACTTCGCTCCAATAACTTTGTTCATTTTGAAACACTGAGGAACGAGAATCCAGATGATTCTGCAAAATGTGCAGAAGAGATTTGGCAACTCGAGGATAAATTTCACTTCCGTTTTCAAGGTTTCAGAAGATGCGAGGACACCTTCAACATCTTTTCCATTCCTTTCAATGTCAGTGCTGAAAGTGCACCTCCAGAGCTTCAAATGGAGCTTCTTGATCTTCAGTGTAGTACTGAACTGAGAGCAAAATTCTGCGATGTGCCGCTCCTTGACTTTTACAAGCTCCACCTACCAAGGAAGAATTTTCCCGAATTGTCAAACCATGCTTTGAAGATGGTAAGCTTGTTTGGCAGCACTTACATCTGTGAGTAATTTTTTTCAAAAATGCAGGTGTTGAAAAACAAGCATCGAAATTGGCTGGAAGGCGAACGCATGGAAATCTTGCGCATCGCAACATCTCAGATCGAGCCAGACATAGAAAGACTTGTGAATGAGTGTCAAGTGTCGCATTAAGCTGCTTAAAAAGTAGTATAAATAAAAATCGTCATACAATGTATATTCTTTTATTTTGGCATAAAAATAACTTTTGTGTGTCATAAAAGGGGTGGTCATGGAGTATGTTGGTACTCACCAGGCTTAAAGCCTGCCACTCTGTAAGAAAAAATGCATGTGGCCCTCCAGAAGCCTATGAAGTTCACTAGAGGCCTGCATCCAGAAAAGGTTGCTCATCACTGTGTTAGAGCGTACTCTTGTATACCCACTTTTCTCCTTTTTTTTCTTTTTTACCATCTCTGTGCAAAAATTCCTACATTTGTTTTTCTGGAGGCAAGCAAAGGCAGCTTTCATCCCCCCACCCCACCAAGATTTTTTTCTATTTGAATAGAACTGCATTCCTAGGAATTCTACCAATGCTAATCTAGGCTATGTAACAACGAGTCATTTAGCATGAAAATGATGTTTAGCGCTTTTTTTTTTTTTTTTTTAAATTAATAACAGAAAAACCACGAGGTACTAATGTCCACCCGGAAAATTGCAAACCATTGTTCTAATGTATATTATAACTGCTGCTGCTTTCCACAGAAGCATTGTTTCTTGGGTGAAGTTGTACTATTAAAAACTTGTCAATTGAAATATTTTAATAAATGTATAGTACTGTACTTTTAGTGGTGTTTTTTTGGTCATACTAATTTTAAGTTTTATTTTTGTGTTATAGTTTGTTTACATTATCCTGTCTGTAGAAGTCTACATAATTCTGACGTATTCAGCATGTAAAAAATCCGCCATCTATTTTACTACCATGAATTTCTAAAGCATTTCTTGTATAGTTGTTTGCTGTAAAAAAAAAAAAAGAGAATACATTAAACTGATTACAAGGAGGAAGTAAAAATCACAGCTTATTTAAGACCTTAAAGTTTGAGAAACGTTCATCTGCTACTCATTACTTGAAAAATTTTTTTTAATATACATTTCATTTTTTTTTTCTTAAAAAATCTATTTTAACCTTACAGAGTGTTACCAACAAAATAAACAATGAAAAGCTTGAGAATGTGTTTTCATTGACAACAGATGGTCAAGTGAGACTACTACAAAGTCTTGACTTTGATGAAGGAGTACGACAGTACGACCTACTTGTTGAGGTGATGGTATGTAGATCTTATAACATAAATTAACTAGAATATCATTAACATTACATTTTCAAAAAAAAATGCTTTTAATAATTTTAATTCTCTTGCACACAAAAATTAAAATATATTTTAAAAATTATGAAATTTTATATAGAATTATAAGTATGTGCTTGGATAATTCTGTCATAGACTTTAGAACTTAAAAAAAAATCTAATTCGAATATTTAAAATTAAAAAATAACAACATGATGAATAAATATAATTCTCGAGTTTAACATGATTTAAATAATTAACTTCTGAGAAAAAAATAACTCTTAAATGTTTAGATAAATTTAATGATCAAACAGGTATTGTATATTGCTCTAAGTTTGGAAACCATGATAAGACTGTGAATATGAATCCATTTGTTTTGCTTTGATGGATTGATTGTGTTGCTTAGCAAAATCAAAAGACTTGGCTGCTCAGAAAGGTAACCTGTTGAGCAAATAGAGCTAATTGATTGTTTGGATCAAAATCCAAGCCTACTTCAACAGCTGTTTTTACTGTTTGTTTATATTTGTCTGTTGCAAATGTAGGGATTATATTGTCACATAATCAGTGTAATATTTTTAATGTAAATTATAATTTGCTATCAAACCATGTAAATCTTTAGAATATTTGCATTAAAAAACAAAACTGCAATATTTATTTTATACAGTATTCATATTAACATTTTTTTGCTAAAGATTAAGTGTTACAAGTATAGAATCTTAGTAGTTATTTCTGTATTAAAAAACCACAATGAAGCAGTTTAATGATTTTAAATGCTACATCATTGTAGACTATTGACTGTGCAAAAGAAGCTGTTTTGATACTGGAAATAATTTTGCTAAGCAAAGTTTTGTTACCAATCTGTGCTACATTTTAAGTAGTATACTTAGATACTAACTTTGACGGAAAGGAAGCATCTCTGTCAAGCAGGAGTAATCAATTATTGTTTTAATGTTGCTTTTAAAAGCCATATATTTAATGTTAAAGTAATATGCTCTAAATATTGCAGATTTTTAATGCAGAAAGTAAAAGTTTACTTTCTATTTGACACTTCTTTGGTATCTTATTTAATTGCTGCAGGTAGCTGATTTGGTTTAACAATTTTGACAGATGCTTTGGAATGATATTGTTCACTGCACTTAAAGTATACTGAGTAATAAACAATAGTTAAACTTTATCAAACATGAAAGTTCTGCATTTTTTTAAAAAACTAAGCTTCAGATTTTATTAAATTTACTAAGATTCTTGTGAATCAATATTTTTATGAAGTAGTTCTTACAGGAATTAGGCCTGCTTCTGAAAGGTTCCTGATGAGCTGAAATATTGATTTGGAGGGGTTTGAATTATATTCTACAGGATTTTGATCCAGGGATTTGGAGATCATTTTTTTCTCAGTATTCTAGGTAAATAGGTTATGAAGAATGACACTCTTATGATGGAGCAAAGGTATCAAGAAACAGCAGTTAAGAGGCTCATGGAAGGCTGAATAGTTTCATAATATAAACTCAAGTTATGTGCTATTGTGGTCTTTATGAAATGTTATGAGGAATGGATTGCATGAATTGCTAAGCATGAGAGTTTTGAGATATATTTACATTTTCATGAACACAGTATTGTAAATGCCATTATTTTTGTCCATAAAATCATTTCATGAAATATCTAGCTATTCTTGGATGCTCTTCACCTAGCCCTCAAAATCACTAGAATAGTTAGAAAAAGTGATCTGCTCGAAATGAACAGCATTTGTAATATTCTTTGAAAGTAAGTTGTTTGGGTTTTTGTGACTACAGTTGTCACCACCCACAGTTTACTGCTCAGTATACCATTTTATCAAAGTTGTATTGGCATTCCAGCTTTAATCTTCTATTTGAAGCAGAAGTCAGCATAATTTGTAAAGTGTCTGTGTGAGTTAAATAATGCATTGATTTCAGAACAAAGTATCTCAACAATTATCAATGTAGTACTGTGTGATGTTTTATATAAATTCACTGTTAGGTATTTAGAAAGACAAAAAATAATTAAAAATTTTTTAAAATATTAAATTGCTACTTATTACTGACTTTTGGTTACAACTATACCCATCACTGATTATCCATCTTTCCTTTTAGGACACTGGCAGACCACCAAAGACTAATAAATCAGTTCTTACTATTCAAGTACTGGACAGCGATGACCAGCCGCCTAAGTTTACCAGCACAGAATATGTTGTATCAGTTATTGGAGAAAAGCCAATTAAGGTGCAAATTAAAAAAAACAACAAAAAGCATTAAAACAGATAAATAGTATGTGTATTAACAACTTGTAAATGAAATATCCTTATGTAGAAGTATCTCTTATAAAAGCCAATACGAAAGATATGCAAAATTATTTTGTCATTGAACTCTTAAAACTAAACAAAGCAGCAATATTATTTTGCAATTTTTGTGGATCAGTAGATAAAAGTGAGGTTTTATCCAAATTTTTTCCCTTACAAAAAAAAAAAAAATTATTAATTGTAAGGCAATGATCACAAGAAGAAAAATAAACCCCAAAACATTAATATTTCAAACATAAGGTAATTTTCAATTAGTCAAATGTAAAACTCAACAGTAACTTCACACCACATTGGTTACGGAAAACTTGTATTCATGATAAAAAAGATCTTGCAATTTGCAGCTCAAAATTCATAAAATACAGTTTGAAATATCATCATCATAATTATGGAATTACTGTTATCTTAAATTCAAATAATTTTTTATAAAATTTTTCTTTCGTTCATTTTATTATTTTTAATAAAAAAATGTCAATACAATTTTATTTTAGGACAAGCAGTGTTTTAAGACCCAACCACCTCTCAATGCTGAGGACCAAGACCCCGTAGCAAAGTCTGTTATTAACTACCAGATAACTAATGGTAAGGGTCATAGCTCAGTCAGATGACAGCAGAATGGTCCAAACATCAATTCTGGGAATGATCTGTTTACTTTGGTGCATAATTGAATTTTGTACCTCTAAACCATCTTCCACAATGCATAAAATTTTCAAAGCTTTCATTTTCTCTATTGCATCACACCATATGGGAGAACAAACTGTACATCTGCATTTCTCAAAACCTAATAATGATGAAAACAATTTTTTTCTGTTAAGCTTGCTTTCACTATTAATTTTTAAAACCATAATTATTTTTTTGCTTTATTCACAGGCAAAGATCCATTTTAATTCTAATTTTAAAAAAAAAAAAAAAACAAGAAAACCTCATTAATTTATACTTTTAAAATTCTTACAGGTGGCCATCAATCTCTCTCGGTCGGTATTTAGGTCTTTGCACAAGTTATTTATTTTATTGCACCTAGAAACCAGGTAGAGAAATCAGCTGTCTTACAAAAGAGTAAATATTACTGTAACTAACAGATGCATGTGACATTGTGCACCTTATACTCGTTACTTTTGTAATGAAACTACATTTTTCTAAACATGCTTGGACTTGTTTTTTTGTTTTTTGAATGGGTACAGTATGTATTGATTAAATACATGAAGAAAGTTTTTTTTTTTCAGAATGTAAATTGTTAAAAGATATATCTGTAGATTTTTTGTTTAATTTAATATTAACTAGAAAAAGACAAATCATTAAAATTTGTCTTACAAATTTTTAAAATATGAACTGACTGAAAAATGTTACAGGTGGAGAGATGTTGAATGGCATTTGATCTTGGATGCACTACATAATTTAAACCAAATATATTTTACATGCCAGGAAATTTTCATGCTGAATATTCCATAAACTGCTTTGAGAAGGTAGGATTAAATTAAAATAATTTCCTACTGGACAGTGTAAAATAAGCAAACATTTTAGCACTAGTATGCATTATGGTATTAATTAAGATAGTGTAGCTCAGTAGAAAGTGCAATAACATTACAAATGAACACCACAGTGAATTGTGCATATTGTTAAACAATTGAGGCCAATTTAAATTTCTATCCATTTTTAAGTAAGAAAATGTTGCTACAGAAGTTTATGTACTGCTTAATTTTGGTGAAATTCCATCTGCTAAAAATCCCACTAGTTGGTGATATGCATTCTTCACACTACTACTACTAATAATAATTATATTTAAACATTTAGAAAGAGGATTGTACAATGTTTAGTTTTTGAGAAGAGATACGAGTTTAATAGCTTTGTAAAGTAGAACATTTCCTTAATTATCAGCCAAATGAAATGAAATTTTTATACACATTCCAAATTAAATTGAATGAAAGTATACATAGATCTGTTAGAAAACAGGATTTATTAGATATCTGTGAAAAATTGAAATTGTATCTGTAGTGTCTTTTTGAATCTCAAAAGTAGATCCATTACTTATTCTACAGTTTTATGAAATTATTGACAGTTTAAGGAAAATAATAGCTAGTAAATCGAAATAATGTTAGTTAAATATAACTTGTGCTATGCTGTAGTTTTTTTTTGTATTCTATAGATGTTTTGTGTCTAAAAGATGAATTTCTACATTAACATTGTCTTTTTTCACAAAATCTTTGCTGTTATTTTTGTTTGTTTTTATTTTATAGGAACTCCAAAATTCTGGCCAACATTTTTTTATCTAGATCCAGAAAAGGGTGTTCTTTGCCAGATAAAAACTATTGAGCGATTAGCCCAACATGGATATGCTGAGGAGCTGTCATTCTCCTCTTTTAGACTCAATGTTGAGGTAAGAAACGGATTATTTTGATCCATTTTTGTGTAGGAACTTATTTTTATCGCAGTATTTACTTAAACTAATCACTGAATTGAAATACCAACTTTTGCTTTTGCTGTGATTTTCACACTAATTTTTTTCATTTCGTTTGCAGATGCAAATTCTTTTATGTAGTTTAGTGTCTTTTAGTTATTACAAAAAGGCAGAACACCTATAAAAGGTACAAAACAAGACACCAGCGAAGTGAGATTCTTTTAAAATTTATTTAGTTTTACTGTAACCCACCACACTGGAAATTTATTCCATTCCTTTAAAATTCTGTTACTTAAAAATTTGTTAGCTAACCAGAAGAATTTGTTGGTTTACATTGTCAAAAATTATTATTTTAAAGCTGTTTAACAGATTTTTTTTACACTTAATTAGATTTACCTAGTTTAGAGTTCATTTCAATTATTCTGCATACTTTAAATGATTTACGTAAATGGAATTCTTTATCTAAACAGCATTACCAAGATGTTGACAATTTATGAACAACTATAAGAAATTTACAGACAGATTTTGTATTATTAGTTTCATTAGATGCTGAATTGCTTTATGCTCTTTGCATTTCAATTTATGTAAATAACTGCAAAATTTTTAATGAAACTATATTTTACAATTTAATGTTTTTTTCATGTAATAATGGCTACAATTTTTTTCTATTTATTACTTTATACTTTTAATTTTTGAGTATTTACACTCTATCTATTTTAAGTATGATCAGTCTAAAAAGTTATCTAAATTTATCTTCAATTTGTCTTTCATTATAAGTCAAAAATGAGAATGGTTCTAAAAGTAATCTCTGTGGCACAACTGCTAGAGACTTGCTGATATTTCCTTCTGATTCTTCTCTGCAATAAAGGCATTGCATATGTCATGAATAGAGTTTCTTTTCATGTGAACTATTTAGATGGTATGGTAGTCATTTATCATTTGACAAATTTCTTGTCTGTTTTGTTTTGTAACCTATAACAAGATCTCTGACTCTCTTCTACAGAAAACTGATACATGTCAAACTTGAATATTTTTGTTTTCTACTGAATAGATTAAAGCAAAATCTTGTTATATTTTTATGTAAGACAGTAATCACATGAAAAACATTTCTTAAATAATATACAAGTTAAAAACAGTGTTGATTTTTTTTTCTTTTCTGAAAGAATGTGTGTGCTGGTCATATGTATCTTTAGAACTGATAATATCATAAAAAGAGAAATTTTTCTTTTTGTTTAACCCTAACCCTGAAATCCAGACAGTTTTAACACTTTGTATATTACTATTACTACAACTAATGTGTTGGTTTCAGTGCTAAAATTATTAATAGAAAATTACCAACTGTATATTTAATAAATAGTCTCATATCAATACTTTGATGGTCATCATATTTTAGAGTAGAAAAATTTGAAATCATAATTCATGTAGCACTACCTTCTTGCACAACTGGGATGTGCAACCAGATGCCTTAGATTGCTATGAAACAAGATCATCTGACTTTCTTGACAGGAGAACTGTGATGTCCATACATCTTTGAAAAAAATTGAAAATTTAAATACTGAAATTTCCTTGATATTAATGATGTATGTAAGTAATTACAGATATTTTTGTAGCTATGGATGATATATTAAGTCTGCTTATTAGTTGTGTTCATTAAAAAATAAAAATACTTGTTTAACTAAAAGTTTGTTATACCATGTAATTTGAAAGATAATATTTCTGACATTGGTTTTGTTTGAGTGGGTAGAGAATGGAAGATTGTTTGATGGTAAGCAATCTGGCTGTTAGTCATTAAACAATTTTTCATGCTTTGTTTTTTGAACAAAACAATGGATAGTGTACAGTGAATATCAATGTTGACAAATTGTATCCAGGCAGCTACAGCCTTTTGTTCTTCTGTGCTCTGTTTCTTAACCCTGCATTTAAAATGACATGAATAACTCTGAGCACTACACATTCAACATTTACTGGATCTCCAGTGTTTCCAATGCATTTCTTTTACTAAATATGACAGTGAGCTCCAAATATCAGCATAGCTGTTTCCACAAATAAGTTTAGAAGACTCAAATGTAGAAATTTTATGTGATCAGCAGCGTAGATATTTAGTTTACAGACTACATAGGATATAAAGTTTACAAAATTATGACTTAAAGTGTAATGAAATGCACCTAGCCATAAATATTTTGGCTGGTTTATTTATTTTTAAACATTGGCAATTATATAACTATAGTATTCAATTCTTCTGTAGGCATTTCAAATAGACAACAAAGAAAGGAAGGACAGAACCACTCTGCTGGTAAATGTGAGGGACCTGAATATCCATGCACCAGTGTTCACCCAAAATCTGTATCGTACTAAGGTCAATGAGTTTCCTGAACTGAAACATGGGATTAAAGTTGCTAAAGTTACTGCTTATGACAAAGATTATGTGAGTGTTTGTTTTTTTGGTGTTTTTTATAACTCCAAAATATGCTTTGTAATTTAGAAAATTAGGGTAATATACATACAGACTTCTCAGAAATAAATAGACAATCTCAAAATATGAATTATTTTTACAAATGTTGAAAGAATAAAATAGAATTAGAATTTTGATAGTTATTACATATACACCTTAAAGAAAATACTTGGTTTCCACCCAATTTTTTCTTTAGATGAGCACTCATTCCATGAAATCCTGAAGCAGATATTACAACAGAAATACATTATAATTCTTTGTTGGCCACAATTGGAGAGTTCATGACATAAATCAAAGAACAGGATCACTTAGTACTGACAATATTTCACTAGTATTATGAATGATTTTAGAAATAAAGTTAAATTTAAAATATGCTATTATTTTTACATCTGTCAAGTTTATGCATTTGCAGATTATACTATATGCATATAAATGATTTCTTACACTGCAGATAAATGGAGTTTATCAAATGTGGACATTTTAAATAATACATTAATACATGATTATATTAGTTCTTTTTAATTGAAAATTGTTAATTACCTAACATTGTTGAGATAGAAAAATAAATAAAATGCAAATGTTCTGAAGAACTCATGAATAACTACCAGAATACAAACACTTGATTATTGATCCAGAATCACAAAATTCTTCTATGAATCAGCTATAGTTTGAAAGAAAATTGATGGAAACACTAATGGAAATAAAAATTCTCCTCTGTCATGAAGCTACATTATCATAACCAAGAGAACATGCCATCAAAACTAAGCAAACAAATAACTTGCATATGATAACCAAAGGGATCAGCACAAATATTTACTGTTGTAGAAAGCTATGTTTTTTTTTTTTTTTTTTTTGAAAAAAAAACATGTCAGTAATATTACTACACTGTTGGAAGTCAGGACATGAAATAACTATTGCTAATCTGTAAAAAGTCAAAGACAATTTAAACTTTAAAAGATGCAAAATGTGATGCAAAAACAAACATGGACTACTCACAAATATCAAAACCAGATGACAATAAACCATGATTGGTAAAAAGAATAATTTTAAAAATTGTTTGACTGTTTAATCAAGTGGGAATGAATTCTCTACTGTGAATATAATTAGTGACATCTTAAAATGATCAACTTCTCAAGAATAAGAGCAATGAATCTGGAATACCAACAATAATAGTACTCGTATGTTAATTCTTTCTCCTCCAAGATTTTAAAAATTTATACCCCTAAAATGCCCAACTTTTCAATAGTTTTACACTTTTATTAGCAGAAAAAAACAACCTTTATCGACACAAAACAGCTTTTATTCATCTTTGATTTTGTGCTTTACAGTATTCCAGTAATACTTCTCAATGATAAATGCCAAAGCATTTTGTGTCACAGAGGTGCATTGCAGCACTTACAGAACACTTGAGTATCACAGTAAAATCCTCACCTTTTGCATACTCTGTAGTGTCTGAATCAGTGATAATTTTGGCAACTTGTTGCATAGAATCTTGATTTCTTCTGATGGGCATCATCAGTTTTGAAACAGGAAATGACATAATATCTGTTAACAGATTCACTCTATTGACAGACGATTCAAAATTTCCTTAAGGACATTCACCAATGTTAAACTAACGATCTACTGACCAACTATTCATTGAGTGTCATAAAAACCTCATTATATCAGTAATCTCTGACTTTGGCAATCAGTGGGATGTGATCATTGATTGGAGATCTCTGAGTTAAGTAAGAAAAGAGTTAATGTGTGCAATTACACTCCATAATTATGACACTATTTTAGCAATGATAAAAGTGAATTAAATTTTATAGTTTACTAAAATAATCTTTATTTAAAGAGGGCAGCAAAATTTGAAAAATTAGATCACATTTCACATTTGGATAATATGCCCTCCATCAAAAGAATATTTCTATAATAAAAACATTTTGAGATTTGGAATATTTTGTTTTGGTACATATTTACAACTTATAGTTGTAGCACCAATTTATTTTTTTATCAAAAATAAAAGTATTTATTCCATTATGATATATTTGTTTGTTGTTGTTCTTTTTTGCAGTGATACAATGTCTCTAATTTTCTTTTAATATTTCAACTATTTTACTTGGTCTCTGACATTAATTAAAATATTACACAGTTAATTTAAAAAGTGAACCATAAGATTTACTTAAATAATCATCTACATTTTCCATTCCAAGTTTTGTCTGTGAAAAGTATATGAGGTCTGTCGAAAAAGTATCCGACCTTATGCTGAGAAAAAAAAATTACATACTTGGTAGGGTTCAATTGCTAATCCCCCCCTGAAGTAGGCCCCTTGTGCCTCCACACACTTAGCCCAGCGATCCTTCCACTGTTTGAAGCACGTCTGGAATGCTTCTTCCAGAATGGCTCTCAGCTCCACTGTCGCATTCTGCATGATGTCCTCTCGGCTCTCAACGCGGGAGCCTTTCAGTGGTATCTTCATTTTTTGGAACAACCAGAAGTCAGAAGAGGAGCCATGTCTGGAGAGTAGGGAGCCTGGTGAATGAGCGAAATGCCTTTCTTTGTCAAGAAACCTTGGATCAGCTGTGACGAATGAGCCGGGGCATTGTCATGATGCAGCTGCCAGTTTTGTGAGGCCCACAGATCTGGTCTCTTGCACCGAATTGCATCACAAAGATGTCAGAGGACTTCCTGATAGTACTCCTTTGTAACTGTTTGTCCTTCTGGTGTGTATTCGTGATGCACAAAGCTTCGGTAGTTGAAGAAAACAGTCAGCATCACCTTGATTTTTCTCTGGACCTGACGTGCTTTTTTGGGCCTTGGTAACATTGGGAGCTTCCACTGTGTTGACTGATCTTTGCTTTCCTTCGTACCCGTACACCCATGTCTCATCTCCAGTTATCACGGTATTCTGGAACTCAGGATCCCTGTTGGCAGTATCCAGCAGGTCCTGCGCAACCTCAAGATGAAGTTGTTCCTAAGAAAGCAGCTTGGGTACAAATTTCGCTGCCACTCTGCGCAAGCCCAAATCCTCCTTCAAAATTGCATGTGCAGAATCTTTATTGATCCAAACCTCATCACCAATTTCCTGCATTGTTAAACGATGATCCACCATTATCAAGGTCCGCACTTTCTCGATGACAACTGCATTGCGGCTTGTTAACGGCCTCCCTGAATGCTGGTCACTCTCCACTGATGTGCGGCCATCTTTGAACCTGTTGTACTATTCTTTTATTTTGGCAACACCCATGGCATTGTCACCAAAAGCCTTTTGAATTTTGCAAATTGTTTCTGCTTGGGTATCTCCAAGTTTTGGCAAAACTGGTGCAAGATCGTTGCTACTACACGTTCCATCATCACAGGCGAAATGAAAATGTGACGAGTTAGTACAGCACCTCACTCAATGGCTGCCTGACAGTGACTGACGCATCCAGCAAGCCCGTCAAAAACCATGCATGCGGCTCCACTATGCACACTTTTGCCTCCCTAACATCATTACTTCCCATGGGAAAAAATAGTTGGATACTTTTTCGACAGACCTCGTATTTCAGAAAAAACTGTTCAACAAAGAATAAAGTACTCTTAAATTTACAGTTTTGCACTATGTAGGTTAGTCACTTTTCTAACATATTTTTTTACCTTTTTGGCATTAAATAATTTAAATTTTATATTGCAATAACTTTTTAATGAACGAGTAAAATAACTAAAATAGAATCATCAGATTTAAAGTTTTTTTCTGACACCTAAATTGAGCTGCATTTAACAAGTTTTTTTACAAATGAAAACAGTCTGCTGCCCTCTTTCATGGTCTCTTACATGAATAGTACCTCTTAGATTGCATTTCACAGTGGGTACATGCTCTACTAAAAATTTCTTCTAAGTTTTTGCCATCATTTTAGCTTTGATTTTAGTTAATGCTGCAGTTTCTGAGTGTCTCGTGGCAGTCTTGTACAGAAAAAATGTCTATTCTTTGTATCAGATTTATGGTTGATGCGGCCTATAATATCTACTGCTACCCTTTTAAAAGTACTTTAGACAAGTATAGAACCTAAAAGTATTTTAGTTTGCCTTGATTTCTGGTCAGCTCAGCCACAATGCACTCATTTACACTATTCATTGCCCTGTTTTGCATTTCAAAGGAACTACAAGTTGGTTGGTAACTTTCCCTATTTTCTTAGAATATTTTGTATGGAGTATGTTGGCTTTATAAAGCTCAGAATTAACATTCTTTTCTAATCTAATTTTCAAAAGAACTGTATTCTAATTCACTCTTATGTATTCAATGTTAGTAGTTGCCAGGTAACACTTTAAGCAAGTGAAATGTATATATCCATTGCCATATCATTTTGTCAACCTCAGGTTACTGACTAAGGAGTCACTTATTTTTATATTGAATATTATTTAGGCTCAAGAGTATTGCAAATAAAGTGTAAATACTATGTACATACGAAAACATTATTATTAAAAATATGTGATGCTTTTGTTTACTAGTTATAAAGTTACTAGACAGTGGCTTCATCAGTAAAAACAATTTTACTGATATAAAACAATGTTGTAGCCTGCTACTCAGGGAATGAGACATTTTAAATGTGCCCAAAGTATGTAGAGCATCCATATTTATTGTTGGAGAGTTTGGATCTTCAGATTGTGAAATTTTTATTATCAATGTTGGCTTCAATGACAATATCTATTCAGACATTTATTTTTTTGAATTGCCTTTTTAACGTTCATAAGAGTGATCTCTCTCTCTTTTTTTTTTTTTACTTTTGCTTATAACAAGTTCATCTGTTCAAAAATTCTTGTCCTTACTGAAATTACAATGCTGCTTTTCATTTTTTAAAAAAATCCTTACTTTTACCAGTGGACATTGAACACTACATCAGGCAGGATCAGAGTTCTACGGCTATTATCCTTAACTTATCAGGCGTAAATGTCAGAATAGCTAGGTGTCTAATAATTTAGTGCATAGTTTTTATTTCTATAAATCTAAACTGAAAACCTTGTGAAATCAAGTGCATTCACTTATACAGTTATTTTAATTTTTATGTTGTGTATATTATTTTTTTCATTTTAGGGAAGAAATAAGCTTTTTCGTTATGAAATCATCCAGAATTATAAGAATGCATTTTCTGTTGATGCTGATACAGGAGATATTACTGTAGCCAAACCAAGGCTGGTGGACAGAGAACAGGAGGACATGATACAATTGAAGGTATTGTTTCACTATATTTATTTTATTTTATTGGAAATGGGACATAATTCATATTTAGACTATTATCCTGAATTCTTTGTAGATGGAGATTTATTTGTGTAGATTATTGTTTTTTGGTTATAATTAAAATATTTTCACATTTGGCTGAATATTTACTCTCGAGAGTTCTATACTTGAAATAATTTTACATTTATGAATAGATACACTACAAATATAACATGTAGCAAAAATATCAGTACACATAAATGTTTGATGTGTATTAATTAAATCTAAAAAACAGCCAGGACATTGGCCTTTGCTTTAAACAATATTACACACACATTCAGTAGGGACCAAAACAAGAGAGTTAGGTTAACTTAAACTTCTTATTAATCAAATGATACACAAACTGATAGATCATGAAATAGTTTACAGAGACAAATCAGAATAGTTTGATACTTTATGGGACTAGCCATGCACAGGTGGATGATGCATAAAGACAATAGAGTATCATGGGAACAGTTTATTTCAGGAGAGGTAAGCCAAATAATGAATTGGATGCAGGAATCTTCAGCTTTGATTTTGGTGATGCTAAGACTGTTAAGATCAAACAGAATAGAAGAGCATTAATGCTTCCATTTGGCAGAGCTGGATATACAGGAAAATCACTACTTTAGGCAACACATGGGAATAGAATAATGCTGGTCTACTAAATGGATATGCTTTTTAGAGTAAATTCAGTTTATGCTAGACAATTGTTTCATAAAATCAGTAAAAAATCTAATGAAACTGTGCAGCAGTTTGCTACAAGGTTACATCAAGCAGCTCAAGATTGTGCATATAGATCTGATGTAAATAAATTAGAAATCCTATCATATTAAATTGAGGAAAGTGAGGATTTGACACTAAAAAGGACATTAATTAACATCTCAATGTGAGAAAATGTTTCTGCAGATGAAAGTGGTGCAAATAGTGTAGAGGCCACTTCTGAAAATTTGTTTCTTAGGTAAACCTTTTTGTGTCCAGAGACAGTAGTACAAGTATTGAAGGAAGCAAAAGGCATATGCTACCATTGCATAAATATGGGCTATATTGCAAATGACCCTTAAAGTGGGAATTATGCTAAAGTGTAAAATTAAAAGTTGACCTAAAGCCATATTCTCTATTTCACCAAACTGCTTCCCAATTTCTTCAACTTCTGGTTTTGTTACAGTCACACCACTATCAGAGGCACATCAAACTACAGTTATGGTTACAACACCCAGGAAATAAGAATGAAGTATTTGTTTTTTTCCAAGGTTTTGTGCTGTTAATCAAAATTGCACTGAGTTTGTAGTCTCATTTACCATCAAAAGGTGCTGCTTTGCAGTTAATGATAAAATAATTTAAGTGAAAATATAGTGTTCTTAAAGGTTGATTGTCAGATTTTAGATTTATAGTCCTTTGAATTTAAACATGACTATATTTTAATGAGATGTACAAAATTTATAAATAACATTAAACTTAACAGCAGTAAATTTGAATTCAACAAAACAAGAAAAAATCTGGTAGTAAAAAAAATAAATGTAAAAGAATTCAGATCTAAATGAGTATTCCATTCAACCAAATTTATTTTCAACATTAAAAAAAATTGCTTAGTCACAAAATAAAATATATATATATTATGTGCCATTTAGTGAGAAGCTTATTTTGGTGTTCTTTATCATCAGTGCTTGACTTATACATGGAGATGGCTTGTACAAGAGTGTGTACAATACATTAGGCTAAATAATTTGATTTTATTTAGTGAAATACTTTTTGCTTCATCAAATTTTGCATATAGACTTTCATTGACAATATTTTTTCTGTTATTTTGTTTGTATAACTTTTCAGGTTAAAGCTTATGAAACTCACAGTGCAGAGAGATTGGAAAGCAAGCCACATGCCAGGATTGTCTTGTCTGTTCTTGATGTAAATGACAATTCTCCACAATTCAAGAAGATGAAATTCAAATTCATGATCAAAGACAACCATTTATTTAATGACTTGGTCCACCCAGTAAGTTTATATTCTTTTTTTTTTAATGTTGTCATCAACTAATAATAATAATGATTATAAACTACTGTTAAACCATCTGTTAGGTTTAATTAACATATTTATTTTTAAATAAAAAAAAAATTATTCCAGGTATAATAAATGACCATTGGTAGTTTTTAATACAACTAAAACCATATTAGGGCATTTTTTCACATGTCTGAATCATCCTCTCTGTGTTAAGTAAACAAAATTAAATTAGACTATTTATAAATTGAAAAGTATGGTATCTTTAAGTTTATAAATTTGCATATTAAATTGAAGAAAAATGAAAACTCTTACTTGTATCATTAATTAATATATTTTAGTCAAGAGTGTTAAATTTTAAACTTATATTTTCATTCATTCACTTCAAAAACAACAACAAAAAAGTTTTTTGTGAAGGAAGACTTTTAATGATGCACTATCATTAAACCAATTATGTCATCACTAAATAAATTTATATCATCTCAAATGGCACTCAAGTGATATGAGTACCATTGACAACCATCACTTTTTGTTCTGTTCTGAGTGTGGGTTTACTGTGCTGCTAGAAAATTTTTGTGAGCTCGCCAGGGAGCAGCAAGTGATTAGACTACTAGATTGCCATGGTTGAGGGCTTGAGTTCAAATCCTGGTCAGAATTGGCTCAGTTTAGCAAAACTTACTGGCATAGTTTTTTCACTCTTTTTCAATAACTGGCTGCAGAGATTTCCTTCAGGAACTCTGGTGTTGTCTTACATCTAAAAATGAAAAGTTCTATTTGGATTTTCTGGGTAAACATGACGTGGGTTCTGCAGGTAACTTATGACTGGATTGCACCTTTACCACCTCTCAAGAGCCTCTGACTGTATCTAGATTACTTACTTACTCAGAAAATGATGATGACCCACGCCTTTCCTTTCTAGCTGTGTGAAATGTCTAGACCTTGAAAGTAAGGACAGTCCTTGCCAAGAAGAATACCTGCTGTTAATTCTGTCACATAAATAGGTTAACAGAAAATTGAATTACAGTATTATAAATACTATAATTTTTATTACAATTATTTTCTAGGAAAATGAAGGTCTTTTAGCCAGTGATCCAGATCTTGCAGAAAATGGAACCATTGTTTATAGCATTAACAGAGTGACTCGCATGGGAGAGAGAGCTTCATTCAGTGATATTCAACGATTCAGAATTGATGGTGATGGAAATCTTTATGTAGCTCAATCTCTTAGGGATCTCCGACGGAAAACAATGTTCCCAGAATATCAGTTACTTGTAAAAGCAGAGGATCAGACGAAGAATCATAGCCTTCGTCGGTGAGTTAGAGATGATGCTTTAAAAGTGATTTGGAGGAAAGAAAAAAACAATAACAACTTTGTTTCTTTTAGACAAGTGAGGAAAATGAATTCAATTGTAGAAAATGTGAGTGACACGTAAAAACTAGTGTCTCTTATTTACTTTTTCAAAATTCTGTAATTGGTAACTTACAAAATTACACCTGAACAGTTATGTTTTTACATAATCACTATCACAATATACTTGCATACACTAATATGGAACTAATGCCAGTGTGCCGTTACAATTAATATGCCTTTGTTATATGACTTTGTGGCATTGTCATTTTTGAAGTGTTGTCCAAGTATGCATTCCTTGAGAGGACTGAAGAGATGAAAGTCTGAGGTTGCCAAGTTTGGCCTGTATAGGAGGTGAGGGAACACAATTTATCTGATATCTCCAATCTTTGATGTTCTGAGGGTTCTATGGAAGCTACAGAACACAGACTATTGATTAACCAAGGTTATCAGTAATCATCTCTATAGCATGATGGCCAATTCTGAGAGTATCACTTAACTCACACTGTATTATGCATGTCTTCAACCTTTTGTGTTGTCTTCATTAACAACTACCTGTTGGTGGTTGCCAACTGCAAAGTCTTTTTAATTCATTTTCTCCACTTTTTATATTATTTGCCCAGCATCTTATAGTACTCTCATTAATACATGTCTGAAAAGTGAATTTCAGTTGACAAAACCCCCAGATATATAAAATTATCTTTTGTATGATTTTTATTGCTATACCACTTGCTTTTATATACAAAATACATAGGATAAATAAATACATAGATTTTAAAGACAAGCATATTCAGTCAAAGGAAAAGGCCGTTTTTTAGACACAGATCTTTTACTGCTAGAAAAAAGAGAATCAAACCATCTGCAAAAACATTTGTATCTCATCATTAGTCTGTCTTGGTAAAGCATTCCTCCTGGGCAGACATCTATCAAAGATCTTGATGTATAAGCCAGTCCCAAATATAAAACTACATCTACTTTCCATGATAAAATGTATGGTTTTGGTATATTACTGGTATATAAGCTAATTTCCTCCTCGAAGAGTAAAATCTCTGATACATTTTCCTCTGATAATAGAGATAGGCCCTTTTTGTTTCTAGGAAAGAGTCATGTGATAGTTGACATGGCTGAGAAATAAAAAACCATTTAGAATGACTGCATATTTATCTGTGCAATTATGTCCTTTCCTGTTTTTACAACCTTAGAGAGCTCTAGCATGCTTGCTACATGTGTTTATATACGTCAAGTTTGTGGAATTTACTAAAGACGGACTTATTTATCATGTCATTATTGATTTTATACTCAAGTTATGCATTTCAAGTGTATCATGGTACACAGACCAGAGAACACTTGAGAAATAAATGTCAGATGCCTTTGTTTCAAGCATTTGGCATGTGTTTAGTGCTTCTGTGGCATTCATTGGAGTCGTAGTGGTAGCAGTGGTGGCTTTAGAGGGTGGACAAATTGGGCGACTGCCCAAGCAGTGCCCTACACTTAAAGGGGAGCCCCAAATTTGGCTAATATAAAATCGCCAAATGGTTTAAGTTGCCCCCTAACAAAAATATGTTATACCTATAAGATGTAGTATTTTGTGAAAATGTGAAATAGAAAATAAATATATTCCTGTTGTCATGCATAGTATTATGGATCTCTTAGCCATATTTCAGAAATCAAATATAGGAGCCAAATATTCCATACCAATTATTAATTCGAAATTCTTGCTGCTGATTGGCTGAACTATGCCCCCAAATCTAGTTTCTAAAATACAGCCGTTAGTCTCTTATTACCGTTCCAGTCAGTCAGCACACAGAAAACTAGGAGCATGTGATTCATGAGCCTAAGGTAAGCATTTTTTCTAAATATATTTTTCTTTTCATTTGATTGATATACAAATACTTAGCAACAGCACTTTGAGTTTGTAGATTACACAAAGCATAACAGGGAAGATCAGGATATAATCTTGATCTTTTTTATGCTTCTATAATATATAATAGATAAAGATTTATATATTACAACATGATTAGCTAAACACATTGGTACCAAACCTGTGTTCTCTGGAACCCCAGAGTTCCTCAGATTGTACCACACCCTCATTGGACTTTCACTTTTTTTGCTTGGGACTATGATTTACGATGTTGTTGGTGTATCATACATTGGACCCCCGGGGTTGGGCTATCAACCCACAATCTTTGACTGATGGTGGGATCCTCCTGGGTCTGACCAGGAACTTAGAAGCAAGTGTCGCCATCACTGTACTATGATAACTTATACATATTCTACGATACCATAACCCCATCAGACATTTTTTGAAGCTCCTGTTTTTATTTTACAATGTTACTACTACATCGTATGTTGGGCCCCTTGGGTCCATTCGACCACTCCCTTGATCAACCTCGCATTGTGCATGGCCGTCCATGCACTGTTGATGCAAGTGTCATTGCTCTACTACAATAGCTTAGAGATATTTTATGATACCATATCTATATCGTACTTTATTTTTTCAAAGCTTGTTGTTAATAGCTGTGTGTCATATATGTCTAAAATGTTTTTCATTAGTGTCAGAATTTCTCGGAAGACTCTTTTTTTCATCTGTGGTAAAAATATTTGCATTTTTAACACTTTATTATTGCCTACTATTAAAAGATATATGGGAATTACCTGACTTACGTAATGGTTACATTCCAGTCGGCTATAGGTAAGTCGATTTTTACGTAAGTTGAACTCGCCTGTGTACAGCAGTCTTACATAAGCATAAAGGTAGGCAGTAAACAATACTGAACAATTTATCCATCTTGGTAATCATACCAGTCCTTTTTTACATTATTCCATAGATTTCATGTGGGCAGATCCTTTCACAGGTTCTTTCATACAGTCTTTGTTTTTCACTATTGTGTTGACCGTTGACAAGGCCATGCCCAGGCCATGTGCAATGGAAGACAAAGTTTGCTCATCTTCATATTTCTTTATTATGCTCACCTCCTCTAACATAATCACCTTATGCTTCTTTGCAGAAACACTAGCACTAGCATCACTTTTACACTTTGGTTCCATGGCTTGCAGTGTAAAAATTCATGTAAAAAAAAAATGAAAAGATTTGCAACAAATAAACTCACTTGATGAGTACTTACAACTGAGAGCATGGGAGAGGGATGCTAGCCAACTAACACACTCAGACCCCAGCATGCATTAATCCATGGCTCAAAGTAGTACCCAGTCATACCCAAATACCCATATGTAGCACTACGGAACATTTTTGCTATGCTTGAATTTTTTTTTGGCTTTTATTTATTTTCTTATGTAAAGCTGAATTTATGTAAGTAGAGGTCATCGTCTATCCTTTTTACCATTTATTTATATAGTTATTTATATAATTTTAATTTTTACTGTTATAACAATCATGCTTGGTATATGCACCAGGATATTTATATGCTGACATTTGATATTTTAATTATCAAATGAATATATTTGTTCTATTATAGATGTAATATAATATTATTATTTTTAATATGCTGAAATATCCTTAATTTATACTGCTTAGAGGAAAATAGCCTATTTTGAGCAGTAAAAATCTCATTCATTTGTTTAGAAAACCCAGATGGCATCATGCCTGGGGCAATAAAGAAAAAATCTAAGGCAACAAGAGAATCAGAGGCAAGGAAGCAGCAAGGTACCTTAGATAAAATTATTAATATTACTGGTAATCAAAATAGGGAAAGCACAGCTCCTGACACAAGAATTCAAAGATAAAGGTGCTGGGCTGCCTGGAGAACTTGCTCAACATAAGTGTAGCCCTGAACATGAGAATGATAAGACACAGCCATGTGAAATAGATCTTGATAAACACCAGTTAGTGATCTAAAGGAAGAAGTACAACTACATCAGTTTGATGAAAGTTCACCTGACACTGAATCTTTTAAGATCACATTAATTCCAAACCCTGCAACTTGGCCAAAGCATCTGTCACAACTGGAGAGAGACTATTTGATTAAAGCTGGTCCACTAAGAAAAAAAGAAAATCATGATGAAGAAGATAAAATGTATCCAGTAACAAATGGCAGGAGGTTTACATCATCTAGCTTCAAAATTCTCAGGAATGGGGAGAGGGTTGAGCACAACTGGCCTGTATATTCAAAGATTAATACTCTGTTTACTGTTTCTGCTGTAAATTGTTTAGTCAAAAATATGAGTTTTAAGATTATCAGCTAAATGCTTCTAATCATGTAGCCAATAAAAAAAAAGCTGACTCAGAGTCATCAGATAGTCATATGTATTGCATGAAGTAGTGGTATGAGTTAAAAGATAGATTAACTGCAAAAACAACTATTGATGCATTAGTGCAGTCTCGTCTCCAAGTGAAAGATGGAGTATAATGACTTCATTTTTGAAACATGCAGTGAAAATACCATCTGAAACTCAATGGGAAAGTCATATTGCTTGTGTAAAAGTCATAGATTTTAAAGCTTCTGAAGTTTGTAATGTGATTATTGAATTACTAAATATCCCCACCCTTGACAGTGTAACTGGTGCTGAGGCTAATGGCCTTTTGGCTGAGCTATGGTCATTTGCATTCCTTCTTAGCACAATTATCTGGTATGATATCCTTTCATAAATAAAGTAAGTAGGCTCATGCAAAGTATGGATATGCAGTTAGTTGTTGCAATGGAACTACTGAAAGGTACTTTGGAATATATGATTTATTATAGAGATCAAGATTTTCTAAAAGCTATGCTGAGACATTTGATGACTCTCCTGAGGTGAAATTTCCAGAGTAACAGGTTGGAAAGAGGTGCAATCTTTCTCTGGATGATGAGACATTGAATGAGCCTATACTTGACCCAAAAGAGAAATTTTGTATTGAGTTCTTTAATGTTATGGTGGATGAAGCAGTTGCTCAACTGATAGATTTAAACAAATGATGCAGTTTAGGGACAAGTATGGATTCATATTTGACATTAATTCATTAGCCAGAATGAGTGATGATAACATTGAAAAGGAATACAAAGCTGTATCTTTACACCTATAGGAAGACAGATTCTGTGGAGCTGATGACTGAAATCAAGAGCTTTTTTAGATTATATAATCAACTTCTGTGCATTTTTTAAGTTTATTTATAATTGTAACATTCAAGATATATATCCAAATTTGTGTGTAGTACTTTGCACTCTTCTCACTGTACCAGTAACAGTTGCATCTCGTGAGAAGGCATTTTCAAAACTGAAAATTATTAAAAATTATCTGTGCTCTTCCATGTTACAAGAACACACAGTTGGATTAGCAATGATTTCAATTGAAAATCAAATTGGAAGAGAGTTAGATGATAGTGATCTTATTGAGGACTTTGTATCCAAGAAGCTCAGAAAGTTTTATTTCAATAGACTGTAGACAATGTTTTTGATTCGTCATTGCTTGGTTATCAGTTTGGGTTTTTTTATGATATCTTCATGCATTGCACCATTTTGTTTTTTTTAAAATTTGATAAAGGCATTAAATTTGATTTTGTAAGAACAGAATTTAACTTGTTGTTTTCTTTCACTTATGTAACTTTAAAATTTAGTGCACTGTGCTTAAATGCATTATAATATATTTTACACTTAACTGTACTTTCACAGCTGTGTCATGGGTTGATAACCATTAAATAAAATCAGAAATATTAGAACTGCTAAGTTGCTGATACATTATAAAAATTAAACTTATGAGAGCCCCTAATGACACTCTTGCCCAGGACCACAAGAATTCTAAGGCCACCACTGGTAGTAGCTTATGTTTTTGATAAGCTGCAGCCTGAGTGCACAGTTATGTATATGTGGTATAGATTTTAGTCAGGGATGTGACACTATTACAGCTATTACAACAATACTAAATATACTTCACCTGTTTGATACTAATTCAGGTACTGAAACATACAGGTGTAATTAACCAATAAAAATACAATTTGTTTCTTTAAATTAATATCAGCCTTGTTTTAGATAAAATCCTTACAGAAATACAAATATATTAAAATTGAAACTTTGTGTCAGTGGGTTGTGGACTCTTGGGCCAAGGTAATGCCAGAATGTGTAATATACTCATTCAAACAGTAGTATAAGCAATACCATGGATGGTACCAAGGACAATATATTATGGTAGGAGATAGACAAAGATGTGGCTGACCATACATGCCATGAGAGTGATTCATATGATGTAGTCACTGTAGGTGACTGTACTGTGTTATTTGGTGATTCAGATGACAAGGTAAAATTTAATGGATTTTAAATGAACATTTAAAACATTTTTAAACACTTGTATAAACATTTTTGTGTAAAAATTGTGCTTTGTTTAAAAAAACCTAAAAGTCATTGAAACTATATACAAATGTCTTCATGTCAAGACCTATTGTCTATCTGACATTGCTCAGCCTTGGGTGAGTTACGAGTTTCCTGTTTATTCCATGTAGGCCTATGGGATTTAGTATTCTAAAGAATGCATATAGCCTTTTTATTATAAAAATCTTGGCACAAAGCTTGGGATGAGAAAATCATTTGCTTTGCCCCTGTCTGTGAAATGAATGAATAACTATTTCCTATGTACTTTTCTGTTTTTGGCATGGCCATTGATGGCATCTGTTATATGCTGAAATTTGGCTGGGATTCAATCATATTGTATTGGATTCACATACAAATTTTTAGCACCTCACATGCTAACCTTTGTGTAAGCAATTTCCCAAATTCAAGGTCTAAAATATGAGCCAAATTCTTGGCTTATTCACTGGGATCTACAATATAAAATTATTAATAAAACATTTTCTAGCCTTATGATTTGCCTCTTTACCAAAACATAATTTAAATATTTCAGTTACTACACTTGTAAGTCTTTAAACTGAAATAGAATATATAGCCAAAACTTTTTCCTCTGAAATAAAAAATGAAAGTAGCTAGAAAATGTTCTTACAAACAGAAGACTCAGCACTGAAAACTTTTATAATTGCACTTATATACTTCTGAATACAGTAAAACTGAATAGTTAGTAATGGTGTTTATGTTGACATGTTTCTATTAACCTGAATATTTTTCTGTGTAGAGTCTCTATCCAGTTTTCCATAAATCTGGAATATGAATGTATGCTATTATTTTGTTTATTGCAGTCAACATCATTATATGTAATTATTAAAAATAAAAAAATTCATAATATTTCATGACTAAAGACAGTTCTATTTTGACTGACTGACACACATCTTTTATATTTTTCATCTGAAAGAAGGAAAATTGTATGATTCAGAAAATAACTATATATATTCATAAACTAATATGTGGTTCAATAAATATGCTCCTAGTGTTAGTAAACATTTAATATTTTTCTTTCTTTTGTGGTCTTTTTGTACTAAAGAAATTTTGTTTTAGAAAATTTCTTAGCGATATGCATATATCTTTTTATATAGTGAATACTTTTAATAGGAAAAAGAAAGAGAAACTATAAAAAAATATTGGTACCCTTATTAAATTATGAATATTATTGAACTCCAAGTGAGATTAGAAAAAAATTTTTAATTAACTATTGGTATATTAATTGCAACATCACTTTTTAATTAACCATTTGCTACAAAACATTCAAAGTTTCTACCATCAATAATATACCCGACAGTAGTGCTTTGATATTGTTTTATTTATCTTGATTGAATTTGAAATAACATTTCAGAAAAAAAAATTAACATTTAGTATTTTAATTCCATTAATTTCATTAAACATTTCATTTAAGAAATAAGATAAATATTTATTTTAAAAAAATAAAAAATAAATCTGTGTTTTACTAGTTATATAATATTAAACATTTTTTAAAAACTTTTTTTTTTAAGATCTACAACAGCTTTGGTTTCTATCCAAGTGCTTGAAGCTAATGATTTTCCACCAGTCTTCAAGGAACAGGAATCTGCAGTTTCTGTGAGTGAAGCAACGTCCATTGGATCAAGAGTAACCAAGCTGGATGTTAGTTATTTTTTCTTTCTTTATATTTATGTATTTTCAGAAGGAAGTAGATGCACTTTCCCTTGCTTTATATGTATGTGAAAGAGAATTCCTTTTAAAAATCTGAGCAATGAAACTGTTTGAAGGAGTAATTTATTATTAATTAAGGTGGATTGGTTAATTTGTTAAATGTGTTTTATTCTACACTCTCTTGAGATTATTTTTCTTTTTTTAATCTCAGTCTTAACTCAGGATCAGTGCAGATGGCATATACAGTATGCATAAAGCATTTTGGTAAAATAGTACTGTTGACTGGTAATGGCAGCATTTTTAAAACCTGTGATTAAATAATATGGAAACCAACAACAGTAGGTGAGGGTGCTGCTATCATTGTTACCTTGCAGGCAATGTTTAAACAGGAAAAAACAACTTATTTAATTGAGATAGTATTAAAGTGTGGTTTACTAAAGGAAATAGGTAAATCTCGCAGAACAGAAACGTTCATATTTTATAGCAAAGATGACTCAATTTAATTGCTTACATTCTTTTACTTTTTAAAAAATTTCTTCATGTAATAACTGCTATTACAGCTGGATAGCATTAAGATTAGGGTTGGTTTGTCACATTCTTTTTCATATATTTTTTCCACTGAATATTGCAGTGTTCATTTACTTCCATTAGATCCATTGACTTTTCAACAGATGTCTCAAAATTACCAGGTGCAACATAAGTCATTCCAGGATTTGCTTTTAGTTGTTTTTCCAAACAAAAGCATTCAAATAAAGGAGAGGGAAAAGGAAGATTGTTTAGATTTTACTGCTAACGAACACTATGAAAGGTGATACATTAGATGAGCACAGGATTCAAACACTTTTATGAGATATGGTTGCATTAAATTTTATAAGTAAAGAAAATATGCACAAGCAAATGTATAAACAAATGTGTTTAATTATTTTTTAGACATGCACATTTTTATCTAATTAATTATCAGCATTATGAATTGTGTTGTTTTTAAGTTAGAATTGTTAGACTGATTGATGATAATTTATTGTAAAATTTGTTTGCATGTCAAAGTTGGCTTCATACACTCTGATTAGTCATTTTTTTCTTATTCTAACTTTCCTTAAATTTTTATAATGTTGTATCTTTTCATCTGTCTTTTTGTTTGTACTGTTTGACTCCAATATTGTTTTCATGCCTGGAACACAAACATTTATCTTTACTAGTATTCAGGAGTGCAAAAAAAAAAAACAAAAACAAATCTTGAGTTGTAACAACATTAACACACTATGTAGATAAATTTAATTGTTACCACATTTTTATTTCAATATTTAATTTTTTCGATCTTTGCCTTTACCAGGCCACTGACCAAGATGGAGATGAAGATATATATTTGACATACAGTATAGTAAGTGGCAATGATGAGAATTCCTTCAGCATTTCCAGAAGGTATAGTACTTACTGTGTTGTGCTTTAATCTTTCTGAGTGCAAATGCATTCAGTATTTGTCATGATAATCATAGGAATAGTTGGAAAATAGTTTTCTTAATAGTGATGAAAAACAAGATTTTGAAGTAACTTTAGTATAATATAAAATATAATAAACAGTGTAGAGTACAAACAATACTATTAAAATGAAAACACCAGGCATGCTCATTCCTTTATTCAAAATTTTAGTTAGACCTCATTTAGTGATCTAGGCTTAATTTTATTTACCATGTAAGGGCAGCTGACAGTCTGAAGGAAGCAGTGCAAAAGTGTTTTACTAGAATGATTTGAGGAACAAGGGATGTTAATTATTTTGGTAATTAGCAAAAGTGAAAATATTAGTTTTGCATATGGCAAGTTAATTGAAGGAATAGCTTGACTTGGCTCAGTGTGTTGTTTTTTGTGTGTGGGGAGGGGGGGTAATAGAACAGTCAGTGTTCCTAGTGCTGTTTAACACTACTATTTTAAAAATGAATTGGATAGGTGGTTTGAAAATATTGGGTCTCTACTGTAAATAATTATAACTATGCAACTTTTCACTATTTTTCAACTCTGAACCTAGTGTTTTTCTCACCTGAAAACATTAAATAAAAACAAAACTTATTAACTCAGTAGAAAATTATTTGGTGTTTGGAATCTGAAACAAATTTCTATCCATCAATAAAGAAAAGAAAATTAATCATTGCTGCTGTAATACAGAATATTATCATATACATAATGAGCAGCAGCAGCAGCAAAAAAAGGAGAAAAAATAGCATACAGAAGACTAAAAGTATTAAAACCTTTAAATCAACTGCAGTTTTCATAATGCAAATCAAATGTTGAAACAATACAAATAGCTGCATATTGATATTTGATAGTCTGTAACTTCTAATGAGATACACTCCAAACAGAGAGGTGGTGAATTGGAACCCTAACAATTTATTTATTTTGTTGGTGAGTGAAGTACATAAAACCACTATCAGAGGTCACTACCCATTCACCTGTTAATACCCTAAAAATACAACTTTGATATACTTTGACAATAATAAAATACTAAAAAAAACATATTTTTATGGCATGGATTGCATGAGGAAAAAGCATGTAATGGAAATTTTGCACAAATCAGCCAAGAACTTGTTTTAACTATATTTTACTGGTGATTAATGTCATTTAATACATCTAATTAAAAATATATTTAGTCTACATAATGTTAAAAGTTATTTTTTACTGGGAATAAGAAACCTGATAATGTAGAATATTTTTACATGCAATATTTTAAACTAGTGACAGTTTATAGTAAGAATTAAACAACAATTTTATAAGAAAATGTTTGATGTATAATTTTGCAGGAAACAATTATTTAGCATCAAAATATACTTCAGAGACTTATAAGCTTTCACTATGCTATTGGTCAGCATCTTTAAGATTTAGAATTTAGAACCTGGCACCAAGAGCACATCTTATGTGCTTTGATGAATTTTAAGGCACTATTGATGTTACTTTGCTTGCTGTGAAATTTCAGTAAGGGACAGAATTCCATTAAAAAAAAGTTTTCATAATTAATAATATCATTGCATGTCAATCATTATTCTAGCTGTGAATATTCTCCATTAACAACACAAAAAGGAAATGAAAAAAATTTAGTTTAACAATCTTTTATTGTGCCCAAAATTACAAAATATTTACAAAATTATGCAAAATAAACTCAATGCCATCCTGTTTCAGATGAAAATCGGTTGTTCACCTTGCCAATTTTATCATTCACATCAGCAGACCAGTCAGTTGAGTCTACAAATCTATTATTCTCTATTACCATATTGAGACGACAAGACTGTACAGTTCTCAAGCTCTGGACCAAACTTTAAATGCAATTTTGCTACTGAATTCATCATTGGAGTTTTTCTGTTTTGTCATGTTTACAGTGATCTTCTATAAATCTTTAAGTGACATTACAGTACTTACTGCAAAAGTTCACATTTATAATGACTTCTATTTTTGGGTGACTTTGGAATTTGTTTGAACTTCTACAATTCTAAGTTTAATTTTATTCATTTTTTAATATTATTTCATTAGTTTTTAGTATATAATCTTACTCATAGAATTTATGAAAGCATTATTTAATAAAGTAAATATAATTATACTTATGCTATACTCTTATTGTATAGTTATACTATAGTTTAGTAGCATGAAAATTGTGCAAATTTTGCCTCGTTTCTTGAATTTTATTATTACTTGTGAGTTATTTGTATTATAATTGTAAAACAGATACTTAAAAATATGTATATTGAGTTCAGTAGGTAAGTATATTACCTACAAGTTCTTCTGTTAGTATTTTTTTCTAAAAATGATGCTACTCTTGATATGTAAAGCATTTTTTAAAAATTCACAAGTATTGTGGAAACTGCATTAATGCTGTTGTGACTGTACACTAGGATCAGTTTATAATGAAAATCCAACTGTTTCAAAATTTAAAATATTATTCCCTACAAAACAACTGGAATAATACTTTTTTTTCTATTGAAACAAGGATGGGGATTTTGTTTATAACATTATTAGATATGCAGTAAATGAAAATGTTGGTACTTCCATGGCCAATCTGGAATTTGAAATTTTATATGCACAGTTATGGATATGGCAATAAATACAAGGATGAAAAACAAAATAAATATAATGTTGCAAAGTCCATACAACACAATACAAATGTACAAGCATGCACATATAAATATAAAAACGAAAAAAAAATAATAATGAGAAATGCATTTTAAAATAGTGATTTATTTGTGATACAGAAATGTTGATAGTAATAAGTTATTCAGTGTAAATGTCTATTTACATACAAATAATACTGCAATGTACATTGCAGTATTGCATTTGAGCTTTCTTTGTTTTGATAAATCTTTCTAAGAATACATTGGAAATTTTATATCTTTATTTGAGACATACAAATGAATTACAAGGATATGTAAAGCTTGCTGCCGAATGCGTCATGCTGGCTAGTCAGATTAAGTTTATAATTTGGATAGAATTTTCAAATTGTTGGTGTTATTTGTTGAAGTAATAAATTGTTTTTGTAGTGGTTATTTAACAACAGCTGTTCACATGGATAGGGAGAAGAAATCATCTTACAACCTGACAGTCCAGGTTTCAGATGGTGTTCATGTGAGTTTGATTTAATATTTTCTTCAAATAGAATACATGATAATACTTTGATTAATAATGAAGGGAAACTGTCTAAAATTAGTAAGAGTTTTAGAAAAGCGGCTTTAAAAAAATCTAAAGTAAACCCATTTGTCATGTAGAAATTACGTTATTAGTTTAAAACAGTGAAGGCTTCTTAAATTTAAAAAAAAAAAAACATAACAAAATTTTTAACTATCTTTGTAAATAGCAAATTTGTCACCACAGATAACAATGCAGAAGAATTAAAATTTATTGAAACTTACATTTTAGTAAACTTAACAAAATGAGCTCCTCATATAATATATAAATAAATTCACTCTGCTTTGGAAATTAAGTATGTCTGGCATTCAGAAATTCTATTCAAAATTGATTCATTAACCTTTTTTTAAAAATTAATTACACTGCAGTTAATCACAAGTATTGGCTGGATTATTACCAGTTTCCTTAAGTACACTGAAGATTGAAACAAAATGTGTTGGTAAGAATGCTATCAACTTTGGAAAACAATATACAGTATCAACAAAGATTATATGGCCATTATTTATTTGTAATGGTAATAAAAAATAAAAACTTTTAATTGAATAACTTAAAATGACTTTTAAAATTAGCATAGTTTCCAAAATGATTAGCAAAAAATTGAATTTCTTTATTCAGTTATCGTTTTTCAGAATAAAGGTAAACTGAAATGAAATACTCTACATATTTAATACAAATGTAAGATAGGCACCACTTTGTTGTTGTTTGCTAATAAAAACTTAATAAATTGAGCTTTTTAAATAGTTAGCACAATTTCACTTTTACATATTCAGTATGACATCATGAGCTATGCAGCTTATCACTTTCAGATTTACAGCAGCTGAAAATAAGCACAAAATACAAATTTTAAAAATTGTTGAGCATTTTAAGGATCCTGAACACACACACACACACTAATAATATTTTTTGTGAAAATTTCTAAATGAAGAGAGACTAAATATGTTTGTGTTTTAAACCAAATACCATGTTTAACTCTTGTTTTATGTTATTTTTTATTTTATTTTTATGTAATTTTTTTCTTTCGGTAAGTGATAGTTATTTCTATGGCTTGTAAAAATAATTTTGGCAGCCTGGTAATCTTTTTTTTTTTTGGTGAGTGCTGATTGCTATGGTTAAGTTCAGATAATCAAAACAATTTGCTTTAGAAAGCATTTTGTTACATAACTGAAATGAAATGTGCTAGAGCTTTGTAATGAACAGAGAAACAAATTTTCAGATGGAACCTCATGCTCTTCCTGTTTTTACTTTTTATTTGAAGTACAACAGTTTTAATGCAATTTATAAATAAACCACGTAGCTATCTATCTCTCTTTTGTTCTACAAATTCAGTTGTTTTTTTTTCTAATTTAAAAAAGATTTTCAGAAATGCATTCTTATTGAAACGGTTATAACAATTTAATATCAGTTATTCAACAAATACTCTTGAATATAAAGTCACTGATATTCTAGATTCTGGAACATGTGTCAAGTTTTACATTTTCCTCACCATTGCCATGTTTAGCATAATTATAAAATTTGGCACTATTTATGCCTTTTTTTGTTCCTCAAAACTAACTTACATGTTTTAGGAAAAAAGATTTCAAAGGTAAGTATGAATTTTCAAATTTTTTTTTTTTTTTTTTACTTTCAGTGGTTATGATCTTTAAGGAGATAGTCATTATGGAATTTATAGTTTTTGACTTTGTGTTTAAAAGAAAAAAAATCCTACAAGAATAGAGAAATTTAAACCAATTTATTTATTTTTAAAAGAATCCAGTTTTTAAATGTTATCCTAAATGAATTTTCACATTAAAGGGGAAAAAAAGTGTATTTGCTACTGATGATAATAGAAGAGCATTCTATTTTTCAAAATATTTTAGAGCAGGCTTTTTGTCAGTAACAAACACTGACATCATTCAAAATAAATGAGGCTTATTTTTGAATGAACATGATGGACAAATGCAAAACAAATATGTTTTAAATGTACCCGATGGCCTTGTCCATAATGGGCAACCTGACAAGAACGACAATGGACAGTAAACAACAATTGCTACCAAAAGACTAACCTTAAACATAAAAAAATGTACCAGCTATACTACAAGTTTAAAACAAAACTTTTGAATGGTGTTGAGTTACTAGCCACATCTTGCTTGCCCTCAAGCCTACAAATACAGGAATCTTCAATCACAAAACACTCCAGACTAGTTTTGAATGAACACTATCTCATGATCGAGTTTAATTTAGTCTGACTTGTACAAGTCCAAACCAAAAAAAAAAAAAAAAAAATTGAGAAACGGACATTACTACAATTGTGAAATTGATTAATATTATCACTGTCACCTACAATTGCTTGTAATATATTTTGTTCATTAGTAATTCTATTACTAGAGAAAAAGTATTTTGGTATCTAATTATGCTTTAATCTTAGCTAATTTGTGGTAATGACCCTTAATATTGGTGGCTGTAGCTTAAAATTTTGTTTCTGTCCACATGCTCAGTACCCATAGTTATTTGAAAAAAAATTTCTCTTAGGTTTCTTCTTAAACATCTAAATTTCTCCACTGCTATAATTTATCTCTTTTTTTTTTTGTTAAATTTGAATACTTTCCACCAGATAAAATTGATTCAAGACAGAGTACACATGCAAAGCAGATTTTTTATTATTGCACTTAATGGAGTTGGTCATTTTCAACAAGAAATAGCTCAACAAGTAGGAGGTTCTTAGTCAGGAGTAAACAGTAAAGATACCAGGAAAGCAGCCACAACTAGAGTCCACAAAAAATAAGTTGTAAGAGAAAGATAATGACAGTTATTTAAATGTTTAAAACAAACCAGTTTCTTACTAGTACAAACTTAGCAGCTGACTACAATTTTACTGTACAAACTTGTAGCATTTTGAAAAAAAAATGAATTGTTTAGGCAAGAGAGCATCAAAATTACACAAACATTGAGGTAAGATGACATTGACTCAGACAAGGCAGAATGTCTGAAAGTTTGGAGAAAGATGCATTTAGTTAAACATGTAGGAAGTAATTTGAAAGTATGGGGCTGGTTTTGTGGTTCTCAGGATGAAGACTATATCAGTATTCATGGAATTATTATTAAGAAGTACTGTGCAATTTTGCAGCATTAAGCTCCAACTTGGCATCAGTTTATTGGCTGAGGCTTTGTTATTTATTAAAGATAATAATTCCTAAATATACTGCAAAACTCAATATATAAAAGTGTGGATGGAATCCTAAAAATGATGAAAAGCCACAGTCTTCAGATCCTAACTATGATCAGCTTTTTTGAAATGAACCAGATATAAGGGCAGTTACAGTCAGTGAGAGTTTGGGTAACATTTTTTATTTTCCACAAAAGCATTTTCATGTTTAGAAACCTGACCTTTTGTGTACATTAAAGCTGCCTCATTTGAGAAGTGTAATAGATCACAGAAAAAACAATAACAAGAAAGTAAATAAAATTGGGTCTTTACAGAAATATTAGCTGTATCTTTCTTGTAGTCCAAACTTCATTTCACACTTATTTGAAAATTATACTCTGTAATTTTGTGCAAAATTTGTTGCTCCTAACCAATGCACATTTTAATAATAATGATGATGATAAATTAATGGTCACTGAGTATTTTTGTTTTATTTGCCCTTTTTTTCCTAATGCTTAATGTTACTCTCTTATCAGAATCACCAAGTCATTGTTTATTTTAAGCTATACTGACCAAAATCCAAATGTATTTGCTTCTATTGCAGAAAGCCAGAGCTACTGTTATTGTGAAAATTGATGATGTTAATGACCATGCACCATCCTTTTCTCAGCAAACGTTTGAATTCTTTCTACCAGAGAATGCTACCTCTGGTTATGTGATTGGATCTGTGATAGCTAAAGATAAAGATATAGGTGAAAATGGAAGGATTACATATAGTTTGTCCAGAAAAGGAGCACAGACATTTGGTATAACAAATGTAAGCTTACTACATTCTATAATTTGTTTGAGTGTCTGTATGATTCATGTAATTCAGTTATTATAAATGTCCAGCAATTTAACAATTTATCATATTCATATGACTACAAATGATTTATGTAATTATTTTTCAGTGTTAAATCTGATAAATATAATTTTAAAATAAATATTTCAGATTTAAAAATTTAGAAATGTGTGAAACAAATAGGCAGAATGCAGATGCTCATAAGTTATTACTTTCTATTTTTTTTACTATTAATTACAATTTTAAAAATTATACTAAAATACTTTCAAGTTGTTTTATTTTTTATACAAGAAAACTTTCCAAAAAATATGTAGATATTTGTTTATAGTTTTCTAGTTGTGTGGAATAGTTACTACAGAATGTAGATATAGATAGTGACATCAGATTCAAGTGCTTTCTTGTTATTTTTAGTTTTCCATATTTCACCAAAGAAAAAGATAAATACAGAACTTCAACAGAAAAAAATTGTGCGTCTTTTTTTAAAAGACTTATATAAAGCCTTTTTTAACATGAAAAATGATTAGTTTATTTTCAGAATCATTTATATTCTTGCTGTCACTACTGGTTTGACAAAGTATTCTAGGCAGTCAATAGATGATAAGTTTAAAAAATTTCCTAACTTCCTGATCTTAAATGTTTCTTATTATTTTATGTCCAGTGAAGTACATACATACATTTATCAAAAACGTGAGAGAAGGAAACATTTCATTGATGATTTTCTATTAATAAAAATAATGGTAAACATTTAAGCTGACTGTAAAAAAGGGAATTGCTAAATGAAAGTCAGGCATCATACTTTGAATGTTTATTTAGTGTATGTAGTGTTAATTTTTCTCTTGTTAATAATCTTACCTGGAAATTTAGTTGATCACTTATCTCAGCATCAGTGTATAAAATAAGCGTGCAGTGATCATCCTCATTTTGTGCAGTAATGAAATGATACTATCTGAAAGCATGGAGTAAGGAGACACTGCGCTCAAAAGTTGGAAGATTTGAGAATTTAGCGGTAATACTTCCTTAAAATTTACTTCTTAATTAGGCAACCTAAATAAGGAATTTAGATACAACTGTTTTGTGCCCTAAGAGTATTTATTTGTGTCATTTTAGTTGGTTTTTTATCTATATTTCATAGCTCCAGTCAGTTGCTGTCACTCAAGTAACTAACCCTAATATTCTGGATATGAAATATATATGAGGTTTGTCGAAAAAGTATCTGACCTTAGGCTGGGAAAAAAAATTACGTACTTGGTGGGGTTCAATTGCTAATCCCCTTCGAAGTAGGCTCCTTGTGCCTCCACACGCACAGCCCAGCGATCCTTCCACTGTTCGAAGCACATCTGGAATGCTTCTTCCTAAATGGCTCTCAGCTCCACTGTCGCATTCTGCATGATGTCCTCTCGACTCTCAAAGCGGGAGCCTTTCAGTGGCATCTTCATTTTTTGGAACAACCAGAAGTCAGGAGGAGCCATGTCTGGAGACTAGGGAGCCTGGTGAATGAGCGAAATGCCTTTCCTTGTCAAGAAACCTTGGATCAGCTGTGACGAATGGGCCGGGGCGTTGTCATGATGCAGCTGCCAGTTTTGTGAGGCCCACAGATCCGGTCTCTTGCACCGAATTGCATCACAAAGATGTCGGAGGACTTCCTGATAGTACTCCTTTGTAACTGTTTGTCCTTCTGGTGTGTATTCGTGATGCACAAAGCTTCGGTAGTTGAAGAAAACAGTCAGCATCACCTTGATTTTTCTCCGGACCTGACATGCTTTTTTGGGCCTTGGTAACATTGGGAGCTTCCACTGTGTTGACTGATCTTTGCTTTCCTTTGTACCCGTACACCCACGTCTCATCTCCAGTTATCACGGTATTCTGGAACTCAGGATCCCTGTTGGCAGTATCCAGCAGATCCTGCGCAACCTCAAGACGAAGTTGTTGTTCCTAAGAAAGCAGCTTGGGTACAAATTTTGCTGCCACTCTGTGCAAGCCCAAATCTTCCTTTAAAATTGCATGTGCAGAATCTTTATTGATCCCAACCTTCTCACCAATTTCCCGCATTGTCAAACGACGATCCACCATTATCAAGGTCTGCACTTTCTCGATAACAACTGCATTGCGGCTTGTTAACGGCCCCCCCTCCCTGAACGCTGGTCACTCTCCACTGATGTGCGGCCATCTTTGAACCTGTTGTACCATTCTTTTATTTGGGCAACACCCATGGTATTGTCACCAAAAGCCTGTTGAATTTTGCAAATTGTTTCTGCTTGGGTATCTCCAAGTTTTGGCAAAACTTGGTGCAAGATTGTTGCTCTACACGTTCTGTCATCACAGGTGAAATGAAAATGTGACGAGTAAGTAGTACAGCACCTCACTCAATGGCTGCCTGACAGTGACTGACGCATCCAGCAAGCCCACCAAAAACCATGCATGCGGCTTCACTATGCACAGTTTTGCCTCCCTAACGTAATTACTTCCCATGGGAAAAAAATGAAGTCGGATACTTTTTCGACAGACCTCGTATTAAGCTTGTTAACAGATATAATTACTTAGTATAGAATAATACCAGTGAAAGTATTCGAGCTTTTACACCTATTATCTGTAAAAAAAATCTTCAGAATAATAATTACTTGATGTAGATTGCAAGTTAACTTATTAATGTTTCAGCCAAATGTCTGTAAATTGTAATGACGTCTCTGATATTAGTGCTTCTTATATGTCCAAATTATTTGCGCCTTTAGTGAAATTTTCCCTTAACTTTCAACAATAGTTTTGTGCTTTAGATAACATCAAGTTGTTATCAATCACTTAAACACTATACATATGTGTATTTTACTTACAACCAGTATATATGTTACAGTGAGAACATAAAATCAGTGATTTCACGAAATCCCTGAAATATCTGGCCCAAAATTTCACGATTTCACTAAATCATTGAAGCAGGGAAATCACATAATGCATATGATGGGTACTTCATGCCTTTTTAAATGGCATTTAAGCAAATTTGTCAGTACCAATAAGTCAACCATTAATTTCGTCCGAAGAATTAGAGTGAAAGTTTAGTTTAGTTCAGTGGTTCTCAAAGTGTGGGTCGCGAGCCGATGAGGTGGGCCTGTTGGCATGGACCTACGATTTTGAGGGGCCTATTCCCCTCGTTAGAGGCAAACGGGGAACCCTTTTGTAAAGAATTAGAAATAAATATTGGCTAAATAAAAAACAACGCAGACTTAGCAACCCAGAAAAGGGTTACAAACAAAAATGGTTTTCAAACACATTTAAATTAGACCAAAATGACCTGACAGAAAAAGCTGAGAAGAGATACAAGAAAACTTTCTGAACTAAGATTTTTGCACTTTTCCTTCTAAGAATTATGACATTTGACACTAATGATTAACTATACACAGGTGTTCTATTTGTGTTAGAAAGTTGCTGTTTATGGTTAAACTTGGACCAGCCATTGTATTGTAAGAAAAACCAGATAATTTTTCTATGGATGTCATTGGATGGCACTTCTGATTAATATTTTGAAATATGTACCAATTTTTTACTATTTAGAGCTAAAATGCTTGTAATCTATGTGTAATCTATTTGTTAAAGTGTATACCTTTTTACTGAAATATATGTTTGTTTTTTAATATTTTTTCAAATGATAATCAAATGTAATCCCTCATTGTCTTGTACAATTGAAAGATGCACCCATTTAAGACTTAAGTGATAAAAGTAATCATTAATCATAATCATGGTTTTCTGTGGTAATCATAATATACTTTCGATTAGTAATAGACACATGGTAGCATATGCATGGTTGGTTAGAATAATTGTTAGAGCCAGCCACGGCCAGAACATAGGATGTGAAAATTGTGCAGTGATTAATTTTTCTTATTTTATACCCTGCTCAGCATAGCTGTTTAATGATAATTTACCAGAGTTTTATTGAATATACAACACTGTATCTAATATTCTCTCCTCCGTCATTTTATCTTTTGGCTAGGATTTACATTTTGGATGAGGAAGAATCAGTTTGTTTGAAAAGATTAGAAATATTCTTTGTGATTTAATTATGAGTGATTAAGAAAGTAAAATAATAAATAAATACATGTAATTGTAAAATTTTAAATTTTCCGTGCAATTTTTTTGTTTATAAGTTTATTTATTATAAATTTTTTGTGCTCTGGTGGGTATTCTGCTGGGGATCCACTTCTGCACTGATATGTAACCACTGAAGGCATCTTTTGTGTGTAATGTCTCAACTGATGCACTGAATACAACACACACACACACTCTCTCTCTCTCTCTCTCCTCTCTCTATAAACCCATGAGAGAGAACATAATTTGCAGTAAATTTTTTTTCCTCTTTTATGGAGAATTTCTGGCAGTATACACTAGGATAATATTGATTTTTTCGTTTATTTGAAAAGCAAGTTATGCATGGAGTTTTAAATGATATGTTTGCTTATATTTTGTATTGAGATTTTTTTCAGTATTTTGATGTTTAGGTTAATTTTATAGATATTTTATTGTTAGAATAACAGTTTGAATCTGAAGGGTTAAAAATATGTCATTAATGTCTATAACAACTTGAATTTACTGTTAGAAATTCTTTGTATTCATTTCTTGTTTTTCTTTTTTAGATGCTCATTTGCCAAATTATTAAAAGAGAAATTTAAAAAAAAAAAAGAAGTGAGGGTTACATTTATTTTGAAAACAGTGGGTATACCATCATCAGGAGCAAATATTAGTAACAACAATTTATTATTCTCATTCTATGCTCCTTCAGTAGATTGTTCCACAGAATGATGTAACAGCAACAACAGAAAAGAGCAATCTGTTTATCTATATTTTGGCAGATTATAAAGATGTGTTCATTGATGTAGTCTTACTGTCATGCATTTATACACACACACACACCCACACAATATTAGAATGCTGTTCCCTGGAGGAATAATGAAAACAGCATCTGTAGTATAATTATCATGATAGGATTGGCAGGCCAATAAAGACTTTGAATAACAACTTATTTTTTAAAAAGCATACAATCATATGTGGTAAGAGAGAGCTAGTATGTATCATTTTGATTTTGCTTTCTTGCTAGGACTTTCTTTCAACTTTTAATTGACAATACTAAAACATATTTTACAAAGGAGAGTAGCTAGAAGGGATATTAGGTTTTTTTTTCTATATTTTGGAAGTTTTTTTTAAAAAAAAAAAAAAAAATCAGAAATTTTCTAACTCTGAAATCTCAAATTGTTTGGTTTCTGGATATGCTCCAAATTCTAATCATATTGCCCAGGGTTTTCATATTTACATGATTAAAGGGCCAAGCATTTTTATTTTTGCATGTTTAGATAAATAATAAGCAGTTAATTATTTTTAGGTAAACTGAGTCACATATGAACAGTAATAATGATGATAATTTATTTAAATAGTTTGTGTTTCTATCTTATTAGCATAGCGTAATATCTTCTCTTGAATTTGTAAAGTTCTTCTGGCCTTAAATTTACATAGTTAGAACTGTCCAAAATATTTGTGATGCTGATCTCTAAGTTGAATGAACTCTTTGGCAATTTTTCAGCTACAAATTTGGTCAGTGCACTGTTTATGAATAGCACTGAACATTGTTGTTTAGGCTGTTTGCCAACAGTTAATCGTAGCCATGACTTGACATGACACATGACACTAAAACCTCTCTTAGTTGGTGCAGATCCTAAAGCATAGAATTATAATATTTTAATAGCTTTTGAAATTTGGGTAGACAATCCTTAGAACTTTTCTGCTTATTCAAAATGTTGCATTTTGTCACCATTTTCAGAGAAACCAAACTTGTAGAGTTTTATAGAATTGCTATTTTTTTTATCTCCTTTGATAGTTTATCCAGACTAGTGTTACTTGAAAGATTCTTCAAACTTTTCATCATCTTGCCAATTATGTATTCATTGTTTGCAGCAGCTATAAGACAGTTTTCTATTGCTTTGAGAATTTTCTAGTCATTTTTATCAAAACAATTTTTGATAGCATCTACAACTTCTTGCACAAAAGACCTTTTGACAAAGTGGGGAGGGGTTAAGCCTCCCTTTCCTCCACTGGTTGCACCACAAGGGCATAAAAAGTGCTCAGCCTCCCCACACTAACAATGTCTTTGAAATGCATTGAATCATTGCTGAAATGTAAAAGAGTGCTGACTTTAGTGACTGCGAGCTATGATGCATTACTGAAAATGTCACTGGTGCAAATAAGTGATAATAAACTGATATTAAAGTAAAGATATTTCATAAAAAGAGAGAGTGTGCAGACCAAGAACTAATTGCATGAAGATTTGTATATAGACAACTTTTCTATCTTTAAAATTCACAGAAAGAGGCAGAGATTTATCCTTGTTCCTCCATTTCTAGAAAAGCTTCCCTTGCTGCTTTTTGGTTTTGGTGCCCCTGTTCTAGCAACCACCATATCAGGTGCATTAAAAATGATCACTTTATTGAATTTACCATTGCTACATCTCCTAAAGCTGTACAATAGCACATGAGAAACTTTCCTTTTCAGAGAAAAACTCCTTGAAAAATTTTTGTTATAAAAAGAAAAACAAAAGAATATGAGCGTAAAATTTGGTGATGTTTACTGAATTTTTTTCATTTCCTCTAAAACTACTCTTGATAAAAATAAAAATTATGGAGACTTTTATTTCCTCAAGGTTTACATTGTATAATTGTTCTCTTTAGTCACTAAAGTTTTCATGAGAAAAAAGGATTTGATACAAGTTTATAGTGTCATGCCTCAAGTAGCAGTAGCTAAGATTATTGACATCTAACATAGATTTCTTCTTTGGAGAAATTGCAGATATTTGTTAAGGCGGTAAAGCAGATCTTGAATTCATTGATAGATATCTAAATTTTGCTAGTTACATATCTAACATACCCTCTTGCCTGTATTTAATTAAAGAATTATAGAACTGCCAGTTTGAAAGATGCAGAATGACTCTAATTGCTCTTCTGGACCTCATACCTGGATATGAACTCAAATGAATACCTGTGGGAGCATCTTGATATAGTCTGGAAATTTTGTGGGGGGAGTTTTGACATGTCATCATTGATAGTGTGATAGAATCTATGCTTAGATATATACATGGTGCAAGAGGTGCCTCTAAAAAATACTGAAAAAGACTTATGACAGATATCTATAGTTTTGAAAATGTTTAAATTACAACAATACTTTTTGTTACATATTTTGGACTTGGACAGCAGACAAAAATCATTGATATTTTAAATGTGTAAAAAAAGCTGTGCACATGTTAAATTGATAGAAATAGGTAAAAGTTGTGCTCATGTTAATTTTGTAGAAACAAATGTGTAAAAGTTGTAAGTACAATAATGCAGCAGAAATGTATCAAAACAATTTGTACAGTAATTTGGTATCTCCAGATGAAATCATCTGAGTTTACCACTATTACACATTTTTGCATACTGTAATGTTATATAAAGCCCTATTTATTTTCTTTTAGCAAGAATATTTTCTATTGTATTTAGAATAAGAATTTTCTTTATTTACAGAATGGAGAAATATTTGTTCGGGAACATAGTGATCTAATTGACAAAGAAAAAAATGACCACATTGTGCTACAAGTTAAAGCTACAGATGCTGGGGACCCACCAAATCAGGTAGGACATCGTTACATTTGTTTGGAGCTTTTTAATTTTCATTTTATTTTACTCATTTTTAAAACATTTTTTTCCGTAGAAGAATAAAACTTGAGTTAAACTATTCTTTGCCACTAACATAGTTTGGTAGAGCTTTATGTGAAGTTAGGATATTGAGTTGTGAATGAAGATGTCTATATCAGTTTGAACATGACAAAACAAAGTCCCTAAGTGAAAAAGGAATGCCTGACAATTTATTATTTTTTAAAACTGGTTTACACTTAGTGTCAGAGTTTACCACTGGTAATTTTTTTTCCATTCATTTATAATCTTAAAAATAATTTTTGTTAATATTAGACAGTGTAATACTTTAAAGTTATTTTATGTTTACAGACCATGGCTGAAAGAATAAGCAAATGTCCACACACTTAAAATTATTTTGATAAAAAAAGACAGACTGTTAGAGATCTTTTCAAATGTTCTTAGGATGAAAAAACAACAAGAAAAGAATATATTCTGAAAAAAAGCATCTGTCAAATGACTTAATTTCATTTTTTAAATAAATTTGTTAAATTTTAAAATCATATTTATTGAAATTTAAATTAAAAATCTTTTTTTTAAATGGTATCTTTATTTTGGTTTATAATTTTTATAGCTTGAGAGTGGTATTTAATAACTTATAGGCTTATGTTTGCAAAAACATGCAATAAGATAGAACATTTTTTAAATCTGAAACAACAATTTAGGCATTCTGAACCTATTGTGTTTTACTCAAAAATTTTTGAAATTGACTTATTAAAATTCATACTAAAATCACTAATTTACATTTAGAAATTATCACTCTACTCTTTTTTGGATCTATTTTTTAAATATCTGAAAAGGAAATAATGAAAATATTAAAAATACTGGATTTACCTAGTTATGTTTGGCTCTATTGAGAAGGAAAAAAAATAGTTACTGCTGTTCCAGGGCATAAAAGTGGCTCAGAAAAATAACTAATCATCAGTAGTCAAATATTGTTGCCAAATAAAGATTTGTAAAACTGTGGAATCATTTTTTTAAAATATTGATTTCATTTTGCTTATCAACTTATCCCAAGTAAACAGAAAAAAGACTTGTTGTTGCTAAGTATAGTTGTGTATTAATCATCACATGATAATAACATATTGTTTAGTTTGTTCATATTTCTTTTGATAAATGATCTTTCGAGATACACTGTCATTCAAAATTATAAGGTGAACATACAAAAATTCTGCTGTTATCTGCTTGTTTAATGCTCTGTTGTTAATGAAAAATGCATTACTCTAGCAAATAAAAACAAAATACTAAAAATCCAATGAATCTATCAGTACATATAAACCATTAATTGTGATGTCATCAAGCATTTGCATAATTATGGGCCCAACAAAATTATTTCTATGAATGATAAATTTAGTTTATATACCAAAAACATGATTTTTTTGTTTATCCAATATCGTTTCTTACTACTATTTTGCTGCTGCCTGTAGTGAGATGAAATTTTTGTATTTTATTTTGAATGCCAGTGTTTACATATATGTATATACTAATTTTTTTTTTTTTTTTTTTTTTTTTAGGATGTGGCTGGAGTAAACATTGAAATTATGGATGTCAATGACAATGCTCCAATTTTTAACCATCAGGAATTCCAAGGTTATTTGCTGGAAGAACAGTCTGATACAATAGGAGGTCGTGTTGTAAATTTGGTAATTTCTTACTATGTTTCTCTATTTTCCTACAAGGACATTGTTAAAAAATTTGCTATGCAGTATTTATTGATGTGTGTGGAACACTCCTTAAAGAATCATTTTTAATAACTTAAGTTTTAATGGTTTAATCTGATCCAACAGAATGTCAGTCAGCCTGTATTACCAAGAATTTCAGAGGTTGGATAAATACTGTATGATGTTTCACTTTTACTTTAAATTTAATTATTTTACAGATTTTGTTTTAGCACAAACATCTCACTACATAAATAATACAAGAACTTGTAAAAACTATGGAGTAATTGAGTAGAAAGAACAATTACTTTATACTGTATTTAAATGCAAAGGACCTTTTTTTTCTTTTTATATAAACTTTTTCTCATAAGGGACATAACTTGCAGCATTTTCTATGATTCCTATTTTAATTCAAGAGTGAAATTGACTAAAAGTATAAACTCAGATTCTAAAACAATTCTGAGATTTTGATGGGAAAACTTGTTAGAAATATAAAAAAATCACAAACAGTATGTAATTATTCTGGTCAAGAAAATACTAATGAAAAGGAAGATCTTAAATTCTAAATTATTTATCAAATCTAAATATTAAAAAAGGACTACTAACTGTTTATCAAAATAAAACAAAAAAATGGATATGTATATATAGATATACTTTGTTGGACAGATATTATTATGGAAATAGAATCAGTGTGATCAAACTTCTGCTTCACTAAAACTCTGGAAAAATGGATCAACTCTTCACACATCTGTTGTTTAAACCACTGCAAGAGGAAAATGTGAGCTGTCACCTTATTGTTGAAATCAGAAAAACTATTTGACATTTGGCTAGTAGACCACTTCTTATAGATATAGGCAAAGCAAATATTTACTTATCTGCAGGCTACAAAACAGTTAATGGATTTCTGAAAAGATGAACTTTATAACTACATTAGAAGGTTGTCTCATTCATTAAACAAACATTAAAAAAAATTTTCTAATGAATAAGCTGGAAACTGTTGTAAGCTTTTCTATCTGTTCATAGCACCAAACTGGATATCATTTTTTAAAATTCTGGAATAGTTTGCTTTGATCAAATAAATAGAGTTTATAAACTGAGTTTGTTAACTCAATGAATCATATTGATATGGCAGAAACTGCATGCTTTTTCCCTCTGGTGGTTCAAAAAAATTCACTATCAAAATTGCACATGAAGCTGAAAAACCTGTTTAGTCAATAATCACAGCTGGAAAGTTGTAACTTCTTAAAAAATCCCGGAAAAAGAAATTCCTCTCAAATGTTCTTTATCAGAAGTTACTTAATAAAATGATTTCCAACAACTTTTATATTTTGAATTAAATTTCCTTATGCCACTAAATAATTTATAGATAAACAGCTATATATTCTTTAGGGGCTTTTAAAAAAAAAATTAGGAAAAGTTTCTGAGAAGGCTGGTACTACAAATTATGTAAAATGTTGCTGTTGAAATTTAATATTATAGCTTCAGCATACTTGCTATCAATAAAATAATTTTTAAGGAAGTAAAATTATTATTGTCATAGCCATGGGCATCTGCGAATTTTTTTTCAGGGGTTTGGGCAAAATGACAAAAGCAGCGAGGTGGGAGGAGAGGGGGAGGGCAAATTGACAAAGTAATATCAATTGCAGGGAATTTGTGATGAAAGTATACTAAAAAATGAAAATAAAAATATAGCTTTGATAGGAAAAAAAATTAGTCTTTGATTTTGATCAACAATTTTTTTATTTAGAAATATTTCTTGTGATTCATTTAGAGTTTTTAAAAATGTGACTAATTTTTTTGATGTTAGTATTCTTTTTCTATTGTGCTGCCCCATCAGAGCTTTCAATAATGAAACAAAACAACACATTTTTTTTTTTATTCAATAAAAATTGTAAGCATCTCTGGTCTTGTCCAGATTTACTCCTTATTTCTTGAATAAGTTTGTGCTTGTTAGTGTAACCTTTTCTCTGTGAACACTTATCATACAAGTCCAGACAAACAATCGTCTGCCATTGTTGACCTCAGCCATGTTTTCACCCTTATCATTGTGCTAAACAACCTTTCTACTGTGCAGGTTGTCACTAGTAATATTAGAGCAATATGAATTGCTTGATAAATGGAAGGAATAGATTAGTGAACTATAACAACTCAATGAGTCCATTTTTAAATTTTCTAACACATTCTTCTCTCTTTTTGGACCACATTTTAAATCAGGTGATGGCTTCAGCTTCCAAGTTTTCAATTTTGTACACTTCCATTTATTTTTACAATTTTTTTTTTTTTGAATTCTTCATGTTATTTGTGCACCATTTAGGATGAAAGCAAAAAAGATAGAAAATTTTTTAATTATCTGCAGCATAGTGGCTCTCTAGTGATGAAATGATTGAGTCCAAATAAGTTGTAAACAGTGTTTGACAAAAATATTCCACCTCAATTAATCCTTCAACATTATATTGAAATGTCTTCCATCTACAATGTCTGGGAACAGATAATTCAGTATTCAACTTCAACAATTGTTGAACTATAGTAAAAAGTTCATTGAATTGTTGTTCTGTTTTTTGTCAGTTTTCACAAAACACTCATAAGCTCCTGAACATGATCATACACTTTTATGATATCGAGTTCAACAGATTGGAGTTCTTGTGTTACAGATTCTGGCATTACTGAATAGCTAGAGATTAGTCACACAAAAAATAAATGTCATTGTGCTTGAATTATATTCTAATTGGTGTGTATCTTGTCATGTTTAATCTGAAGCTGTAGTGGCCAGTATGCTTAACTGCTGAAAAGTGCATTCATAGTTTTCAGAAAAAATTGTAATACAGTCAAAGCTCGTTACTATGCCACCTCGCTACTATGCCACTTTTGCTCGGTCCCGACAAAATTCAATACAAAATAAATTTACTATGCCACCCCCTAATCTCGCTAATATGCCACTAGTGCCCCAGGCGCAGTTTTCAAGGGGGCGCAAAATTGGTACTTAAAGTTTGAACACCAAAATCATTAGTTGACTGTAAAATTTTCATAAATTTGTCCTACGTTTGAGCTGACACGCCAAAACGCGCACATCTTTACAGCATGCCCGGGGCTTGCGTAGCGTGCGCACTGGCCGCGTGTGTGTTGTAGACGTGCCTGGATGACCTCACGTGTGCGCGTACTCACGCACGTCATAAGGGCTCAATTGTTATGCAAGTGAATGCACTTGCAAATTTACTTATCCTCGTACGGTGACCGCGCTTGCAAAATTTATTCACTGTAAGTTGGCCGTGTGAAACAGAGGTCTTTTATGAAATTTACCAGAGCTCGTTCTGAGGAAGTTATTGATAGATTTGATATTTTCGAAATCGTTTATTTTTCAAATTTAGTTAACAATGTCAGCTCAGAAACGCAAGAGACTTTTACGCTGCAGGAGAAGAAGGAGATCATCGATGCCGCGAAGAAGGAGTCGAATCAGTCCAAGCTGGCCAGGGAGATAAGCAAGAAATGGGGCGTCGAAGTTAAGAGAACCACCGTGAAGGGCATTCTCAGCAAGAAGGATGCAATCGAGGGTGCAATTAAAGCTGGAGTTCCATCAAAGCGCATGAAGCTGACGCAGGCTCAAGACCCGAAGCTCGATGAGGGGGTGCTCATGTGGCTGAAGCAAGCAAGAGGACAGAATCTGCCTGTCAGCGGCGATCTGATCAAGGAGAAGGCGACGAAACTGGCTGAGCTGATGCACATCTCAGACTTCATGGCGAGCGACGGTTGGCTGGCCAACTTCAGGAAGCGCCACGGCATCACGTTTAAGACAGTGCAAGGCGAAGCTGGAGCGGTGGATTCGCAATCCCTTCTTGATTGGCACCAACAGGTTCTCCGGCCCTTGCTTGGACAGTTCTCTGCAGACGATGTCTTCAATCTGGACGAGACTGGACTCTTCTGGCAGCTGCTTCCGAACAAGACCATGGCTTTCAGGGGAGATCGGTGCACTGGAGGAAAGAAAAGCAAGCAAAGGATCACTCTTCTGGTCGGGGCAAACATGAGCGGCAGCGAGAAGTTCCCTCTTCTGGTGATCGGCAATTCCAAGAGACCCCGTGCCTTCAAGAACAAGGAAATCCCGGTCACATACAAGGCGAACTCGAAGGCATGGATGACGGCGGAGCTTTTCGAGGAGATGTTGCATGCGTGGGACGGACGACTCGGCCAGCAGGGACGCAGAGTGCTGCTCTGTCTCGATAACTTCTCTGGCCACCCTTCTGAGCTCCAGCTGGACAACATCCAACTAGTCTTCTTCCCACCCAACACAACAGCCAATTCGCAACCAATGGATCAGGGAATCATAGAGAATCTCAAGCGCCACTACAAGAAGCTCCTGCTGAGCCACCGGCTTGGGGCCATGGACGAGGGAAAGGAGTTCAAGTTCACGTTGCTCGACGCTCTACACGTCACCCGGTGTGCTTGGGAGCAGGTCAGCGAGTCGACGATCAGGAACTGTTTCACGAAGGCAAAGTTCGTCGTCGAAGAGAGGTCCAGACTGAGCCAGAGGATGCGGAACTACTCGAGATCTGGGAAGCTCTGCCTGCCGAGGAAAAGATGCACGAGAGCGAGGAGATCGAGCTGTCTGACTTTCTCGAAGCCAACGAGTGCCTCGCGACTGGTGGGTCTTTTACGCTGGAGGAGATTGCGAAGGAGATACTGAGCCGCGAGGAGCCAGTGGAAAACGAAGATGACGAGGTCACTGTCGAGGAGGAAATCGTTCCTTTCGAGAAAGCCCAGCGCGCATGGAGCATCGTCCGGAAGTTCATGCAGCAGAGAAGCAGGCAGCCCGGTGTGATGCAAGCCTGTGATCAGTTAGACAGTGAGCTGCTCCAGATCCGCCGAAAGAAGATGCGCCAGCCGATGATATTTGAGAGCTTTGGACTGAGATGATGGATAGCGTGCGAAAATAAAGCCTTTTTACTTACAATAAAGCCGTTTTTAAAAACCTTCGTTACTATGCCACTCTCGCTACTATGCCACTTTTGCTCGGTCCCGCCGGGTGGCATAGTAGCGAGCTTTGACTGTACTTTTGTTTTGCAGTCCAGTGTGTTTTACATAGTAGTGGCATATTTGGGAAAAGACATCTTCTCTTTGGACTCTTGTAGAAAAATTTAATAATAGTTTTGATTATTGTATTGCGTATTCCAGGTACACAATTCAAGTCGCACAACCAGAATGAGTTTATGAGCAGCACAATAGACAAACACATATTTTAGATACTTACATTTTAAGCTTGCATATACCTTTCCTTTCCTGCTATCATAGAGCGACCATAGCCATGTAGTTTTTCTAGATTCAGGCCATACTTTGTACACTGATCAATGATAGTATTATCAATGGAAGTAGTGTCCAGTTCATATAGGATCACAAATTCAAGAAATTCATCTCAGATTACAGATACTGATTAGTTTATTTTCTACACAGACAGTTGTATAATAAGCATTAGTTGGAGCATTTTCCAAATAGTTTCATAGCATCTCATCTGATTCAATATGAAAATTAAACATTTCCAGTTTTGCTTTTTCCATGTAAAGCAATGTCATGTGTACAACACAATAGAATGGTTGACAATATTAGATATAATACTTTCCATTTCTGTTCAGTATCTCACTTCAAAGCACTGTCCAGTTGAGACACATTGTTCATTTTTGGTTTCTTTCTGATCCAGTAAGAATATGACTTCTGCACTTTCATGAAGGTCTTTATGCTTTGTAAAAAATGCCTTGGTGAAAGTTCCCTGTGTTCCATGATAAACTGGCTGTTTAAAAATGTTACAATATTTACAGACTGCTCCTTTTAGTAGTGGGAAATAACTAAGCCATGGTGAATATTGATTTAGCCACACACAACAGAAACTCCATGCTCCTTTTGCATCCTCTTTGAAATCATAATTTTCAAGAGATGAGTCACTTTTTACAAGTAGATTGTTTAAGATTCTCTGTTATATTTATAGACAAATTAACATACAATCCAATATCACTGGAATGATTGGGTTAATCACATTTAACAGCTGCTATTGAATTTGACCAGAAATAGTGTAGTTTTGTTCATAAGTTTTTGCCTTTTTCTCTGCTTCCTTCTCTGGTGTTTCTAATTTCCACTTTGCTAAAAACATTCTGATATACATTTTCAAAAAATTAGGATTAACAAAAAAATATCGAAAACAAATAAAAATGTAAACTATGCGTGACTTGACTTGACTGGGTCTCTCAGCTTTTGGATGGTGATTCCATTGCCAATATTTTTAGCTTGGTGGGATCTGAAAGTGGTTCCTAGTGCTTAGTTTGATTAACCAATTAGAAGTGCTGCTCGGAGTCACTAACTAATAAGAACAGTTATACTAACCAATTGGCAACCCCCTTCATTTCAGTTAACCTATCAGCTTGTTTTTCAAAACTAGACAGAGACAGATGGTTTAGCTGTTTATTTTGACATATGTACACTTTGCCAGTGCCTTATATTGATTGTATTTTCCTTTATCGCTACTCTCTTCCTGGTCTTCGATTTTTTGGCCAGATGTGATCAGACTCATTTCTTGATAAATTCACCAAGCACTAGTGAGCATGGTGAATTAGGCAAAATATAATGCCATCATTGCACTTTCACCATTAACTTTACAGTGGGAGAGAGAGCAGTTTCTCCCTACCTTGCAGAGGCCCATGGCCACAGGGATGAAAGCTTCCATTCGAAATAAAAAAATGTTTAATGCAATTTTAATAGAATTTTTCAATGATTAATCTTATTGTGCATTATTAATTATTTTTTTTTCCTTAAATTAATATTTAAAAAAAGGATTGCATAGAAATGGTGTAGTGATTTGGCATATGCCAATGATTAAGGAAATGTTCCCACAGTAAAAAAAAAAACTATGAAAGTTGACATTATGCTTGATTTTATTAGATATCAGATGAAAAAATGTAGCAGAAAGTTCATTATTCAGACTCTACAGCTGCAGTGATATTTACAAATGAAAAGCAGGAGAGAGGACTTTGGGAATGTTTAATTTAGGATGTCAGCTTTCTTATCAAATACATATTTGAACTTTACTTAATTATTGGAATACCAAAGCTTGTTTCTGACTGCCAATACTTCTGCTAGCATGCACATTTTTTTTAAAAAAAAATTTTCTTAACTTTATGCTAGGAACATCCCATAGAGGCTGTAGATGCAGATAAAATGGCAGTAAACAGAAACATCAAATTTACCCTAAGAGGAGATGGTAGTGACAAGTTTGTGATCAATTCAAGAACTGGAGTTGTGCGGGTGATGGAATCAAGTTCCATTGATTGTGAACTTAAGTGTGAATATAATCTAACGGTAAGATAAGATTTTTTATATTGAAAATTGTATTTAGTGCTTTTTTCTTTCAAATTTAACAAAGAAATGAAATGCTTAGATAACATAAGGAAGAAAGTCTTATTTATTTTAATTATATTTAAAGTTAATTTATTAAGAGTTTTTCAAACTTTAAGTATTGTAAAATGGTTCTATATAGTATTTGCCATCTACCACTAACTTTATTTAAACTATATATATTTAACAGGTAGTGTAATAGTTTAATTGTAGACTAATAGACAGCTAAGTTAAAGATCTGAGTTTGATTCCTACAATGGACCCAACCATGTGGGTTTTTTCTTACATCTAAAAATGAAGATTTATAGTATTTGATTTTGCTTGGTTCATTAGGTTGATTAAAGTCACAGTTTCTGGTGTCAGTCACACATTGCCTTCCTACCCAGCTAGTATTCTAGGTTCTGGCCTACATTAATGTTTGGGTGTAACATGGGATAAGTAACAAAAACAACAACATACTTGTAACTTTAAATATTATATTTTATTGTTTGTGTAATTTATAAAAAGACTGATATTTCAGTAATTTTAAAAACCTGTGACATGAATTTAATTGCTTTTTTCAACTAGATAACTGGAAGTTATACAACTCAGAAGTTGCCAAGGATTGAAGGATATAACATTGTTAGATACGTTAAGAAAAGAGAAATTATCAGCTTTGATTTGAGGAGATATTAATGTTGGTAAATATTTTACAGATATCATTAAATAATGATGTCACAACAGGTCATTAGATGCACCCCATCAAAAACGAAGAATTTTAGCTATTGAGAAGGTGTGTGCAAAACCTGATATTTTAGTCAAAAGTGTTCAGAAAGTCTGTTAATAACTTATCTGAGAGCCTTTAGCATGAATGGAAGTTTGGCATCAGCATCTTATGCTTCCACTGAGTCTTTGAATGTTTATCTGGGTAAAATTGTCCTATTCCTCTATGAGGATGCCATCAGTTTTCTGGAAAGTTTGTAGTAGCACAAAATGCCTTGTAATGGCAATCTGAAAGCATGTTCCAAATGTGTTCAGTTGGATTAGGATTTAGAGAATGAACTACCCATTCCATAGAGGTGATTATCTCTCAATCCCAGGTACTGGTCAGCTGTCTTGGCATATTGACTGGTATTATCATTTATTAAAACAAAGTCATACCTTTATCACCAGCATATAGCTTCATGTAAATATCAAATATCTCTTTCCTATATCTTGAATTTGTCACAGTGCTGTTCTGGGACACATGAAAGCAGTCATTCCAGTTCAGCTAATTTTACCCCCACCCTAATATTATCAATGAGCTACTTCCATAGTGGTCATATTCAGCTGCATTGGTATCCTGAAACCACTCCCTTGACATTTCCTTGGTTTGGCACATCTGTAAATGCAAACAAAATCGACTTCTCTATCTATGAACAGTACTGTCTTATGATCAACCCACATGATCTACAGCTTAGTTCTGCTACAACCTGTGATGACCCATGCTTAGCAGAATGCTGATACAGGTTTTTCTGTGACTAAATACCATTAGCTGGAAGTTAATTACATACATTTTGTGTTGTCAATGACACTTTTTGCATTTTGAAAGTCAGATTTTAATTTAATTTACTGTCCAGAAACAGCTGCTGCTGCTTATCAAAAGTTTGATGCTGAGTTCAGGTCTCAGAAATGATGCTCCAGTCTTCAGCATATCAGTCTGTATGGCAAGTATTGTGACTATCAGATGTTGTCTTTGTCACTGTTTTGCCATTCTGTCTATATATTCATGTGTTAGAGGTCTGTCCAAAAAAGAAGCCGAACTTTTAAAACAGCATGCCAACTAGCTGGCGCAGCATGCTCACAACTGCAGTGCTGTACATCGGTGACCTTGACCTTAGTCTAATAATAGCCGCATCATGCCACGTCAGTTAGTCATCAATCTACATGCGCTAGAGTGAACATATGTTTAGTGCACATGGCGATTTGTCGCAAGTTGAACAATGAAGGATCTTGAAGAGCAACGTGTTTGTGTGAAATTCTATTTCAAATTGGGAAAAACTTTTACGGAGACTTTTCTAATGTTGCAACAGGCCTATGGGGAGGACTATTTGACCCATACGCAATGTCACAAGTCGTACCAGCTTTTCAAATCAGGAAGAACATACACCGAAGACAATCCCAAATCTGGATGACCTTCCACGACAACGGACAATGATCACATTGAGAAAGTGCGTGTTGTGATCCGTGGAAATCATTGTCTGACTTTCTGTGAAGTTTCCGAAGAAGTAAGCATCTGTAAAAGTTCGTGCCACATGATTTCAAAAGAAAAATTGAACATGCATCGTGTAGCCGCAAAATTTGTGCCGTATCTGCTAACAGATGAACAAAAAGAGAACCGAGTGAAACAAAAAGGCAGTCGTCACAGTTGGTTGGATCATCGTCGCCATGACCAAAAAAAGCACGTCAGAGTCACTCAAATGTGGAGGTGATGTTGATCGTCTTTTTTGATTGGAAGGGCGTCGTTCATCGTGAGTTTGTTCCACGTGTTCAGATGATCAGTAAAGAGTTTTACTTGGATATCCTGGGGCGGTTGAGAGAGGCAGTGCAGAGGAGGAGGCCTGAGGGATGGAAAAACAAAACCTGGATACTGCACCACGACAACGCACCTGCTCATGTGTCACTCCTTATCCATGGCTTTTTGGCAAAGCACAAGACAACTCTCATTCCCTAGCCGCCCTTCTCTCTGGATTTGGCCCCTGTGGACTTTTTTTTGTTCCCAAAGTTGAAATCCACCCTGAAAGGTCACCGATTTCAGTCGATAGAAGAGATCAAAGAAATTTGCTACGAGAACTGCGCATTATCCCTGAGAACATGTTCCAGGATGCGTTCCAAAACTGGGGAAAACATTGGGAGCAGTGTATCAACAGTGGAGGGAACTATTTTGAAGGTGACAAGTCTGATTAAATTGTAAGCAAAGCAATAAATTTGTTTTTTAAAAAGTTCAGTTTCTTTTTTAGACAGACCTCGTATTTTCATTCTTGATGTACTGGAGTAAATTTGGATACACTGTGGAAGAAAGTCTCAAAGAGGGGGCTAGGAACCAAAAGTAACACTAGTTTTAAATGTATTAGTTTGCTGATCATTTTATCTTTAAAATAATTTAAGTAGAAAGGTTCAATATAACAGTGGAAATTTATTTCAGGTGGTGGCATGTGATAAGGGAGGTTTTGGTCTTGAAAGCAGAGCTGATTTGAGAATCTCTGTGCAAGATATAAATGATAATGCACCACAGTTTGAGATGGATTACATCATTGACATACAGCCACTGACTCCCATTGGTACAAAGATACACACTATACATGCTGTTGATAAGGATGTGACTACAAAGAACAACAAAATAATGTACTTGCTAAGATCAGGAGGAGCAGGAAAATTTCAGTTAGACTTTGACACAGGTAAAAAGAGGAAAAAAGAAAACATTAAATTGTTTGTTGTTTTATTCTGTTTAAATAGTATTACCATCTGTTTACACTACATGTTTAAAGTATTTTTTTCAGTTTATATAATTAAAAAATTATTTTATTAAAAATAAATTGCCAATAAAAAAATAAAAATCCACGATTTATTTACATAAAGTTCTTGTTTCTCTTAAAATAAAATAAAAGAAAAATTCAGCTTAAAAAGGCCTTAAGAAAAAATGAAGAGAAATCATTCACCTGGAAGATATTTGTGTACATTTTAAATGTAGAATAAAAGATATATCCAGGTACTGACAATTGCAAATACTGTAATAATTTATTGAGGACTTTACACTAAAATAAAAATCTAATCCAAGCTTAATTCTTGATGTTTGTATGGAAATCTGCTTAGCAATGACATGAATTGTGTGAAAAGTTTCAGTATACTTGAATGTGGTTTACTGACCTGACACTGCAAGTACAGAGCAGTGACTTAATGTGATTATTCCTCAGCCAGTTTAGAAGTGACCATGATTAGAAAATTAATGTTCTTGATACATATTTTTGTTCACAGAAAAATATGTTGAAACCTGATGTTAAAACTTTAATAAAATATTTCTGTAAAAAATGCATTGTTTCTATATTAAAACTTGGCAAAGCTACTTTACTATGCACTGCAGCAAGACATAGGATAATTTTGTTTGCCTTTTATTTGTAGAGCCTTTGCCTGGAAGATACACTACACTAATTTCTATTTTAGTTTATTGGAAACTTTTTTGATGAACACTACCATTAAATTGTTGACATGGATCACAAATTTAAATTGAGTTAGGGTGACAGTGATTCAAACTCTCTAGGCACAAAAAATACCAGTAGACTTAAACTAAATGTACTACACATAAATATGTTTTATTTTAGTTTATAACATGACATTTATTTATTTATTTTACTTTATAGGTGACTTGAGTATACTTGATATGATCACCAGGGAACCTCAGAAAGAAATGTATGAGCTTGAAATACAAGCTCTAGATACAGGGATTCCTAGAATGAGCTCAAAAGGACGTGTTTTGATTAGGGTCCCTGTTAACAGAGATCCAGTGGTAGAAGACCAATTCATTTTTGAAATTGATGAAGATGTTCCTGTTGGTTATCAGCTTGGCAACATTAGTACATTTGATCCGAACAAAATACTGAATCAAATGCATAGATTGGAATATGTTATACAAGATAAAGCTGGTATGTATGGATTTGGAATTTTGTAAGCTCTTACAAATTTTATTTTAGTGTGCTATCTCATTTTTAACTGCTGTCACCACATTATTTATTTATTCATTTATTTATCTTTTTTCTGGGCCTAAACTAGTCACAAAACAGTTTTTTTTTACATATTTTTTAATGTTGGTCAAATGAAGTCCTTTTAGATTAAATAAAACTGTTCAAATTAAAATATAAAATACAAATTTTTTTGTATTGTTAACTGCTTTTTATTTTATGCTCCATTGGAAGAAATATTTGTGCATAATCTTTTGAAATTCACACAAATACAGTAAGTCCTCACTATAAGTTACCCCATCATAAGTTGTTTCAGGTACAGTCAGTCACTGAGTTATGACCACGTTCCATTCCAACCGACCGGTCATAAGTCAAACTGGACGTAAGTCGGACCGTTTTTTTTTTACTTTTTGTTTGTTTTTTTTTATCTTTTATACTGAACAAAATATGGAAAACACAAAAGAAATATAGTGTGTATTTAATTAAATTTATTTCTTAACAAAAAGAAACAAAAAATATCTTATTGACCACTCGTGCTTGGCTGCGGATCATCAAGGCCGTCATCATGGGCAACACTGGAGGTAGCGGGAGGAGTCATTTTTTTCATAAACATGCTGAGCTTTGTCTGAAATGTTCGTTTCTTCTTGTAAATTTCACGGTACGGACGAAAAGCATCTTGTACCATTCGTTCAATTCTTGCATATTGTTCGATATCTGGATCCATTTCCTCAAAATGTGTGAGAAGTTTATATAGTTGAGAAAATCCTTCCGATAACCCCTTCGTGGTAAATTTCTTTTCTGCTTCCCCCTCCTCCTCTTTCTCTGCATCTTCCCTTCTTTGTTATTCTGTCACTCTTCTTCCAAAGCTATTAATTTTTCATTCGTAAGTTCTCCGGATTCTTTGTCAGCAGCTCCTCAACGTCTTCCACTTCACATTCCAAAGAAAGTTCATTTGCCAGTTCTATTATTTTTTCCATAGTCATTTCAATTTCATGTTCACTGTCAGATTCATTGAAAGTATTAAAATAACGCTTAACACACTTTTTCCAAATTCCATTCATGCATTTCTTTGTCACAGCTTTCCATGCGGTAGCAATATTTTTGATACATTGAAGAATATTGTACTGTTTCCAAAAGTCTCGCAATGATAGTTCTGGGTTGGTATCTGTTGCGGCTATGGCCTGGGCAAAAGTGGTTCGGAGATAGTATGCCTTAAATGTGGCAATCGCACCTTGGTCCATAGGCTGGATAAGTGGAGTTGTGTTTGGCGGCAAATAAACAACTGTCACATCTGGATTGAAGTCGTCTAGATAAGGTGGATGGCCTGGTGCATTATCTAGGATCAACAAAATTTTGAAAGGAAATCCTCCAAGCAATATCCGTGAGTTTGAGGCATAAAACAATTCAGAAACCTGTCTTCAAACAATGCTTGCGTCATCCACGCTTTTTGGTTGGAATGGAAGTATATGGACAGCGTGTGCTTGTTCACATTTTTAAATGCACGCGGGTTTTTAGAATGATACATTATAAAAGGCTTCAGCTTGAAGCCTGCGATGTTCCCGACAAGCAGCAAAATCAACCTATCCTTGTATGCCTTAAAGCCAGGCATGCTTTTGGCTTCTTTGTGAATGTAGGCTTGTTCTGGCATCCTCTTCCAAAATAATCCAGTTTCATCCACATTAAAAATTTGCTCTGATTGATACCCTCCTTCATTAATTATTTCATCCAGACTTTTCACAAACTTTCGAGCTGCTTCCTCATCTGCACTCGCTGCTTCTCCATTGACTTGAACACTATGAAATTCGAATATTTTTTGAATCTCTTAAACCAACCAGTACTTGCTATAAAATTTTGAGTGCAGTCTTCTCCAGTGCACTCCTTCAGAGTCTGAAATAGACTTCTAGCCTTCGGTTGCACTGTGAGAAGGCTTAAGGGTGTCTGCTTCTGTATCTGATCTTCCATCCAAAGATGCAATAATTTCTCCCATTTCGTGGATGGGTCCTGTACGTTGTTTCGTTATTATTGTTGATCGGATAGGTGTTGAACCTTTAACAGCTTCACAAATCCTTTCTTTGTCTTTCAAAATCATCGACACAGTAGAGTGGGATAACTGAAGGTCACATGCATTCGCACTCACTTTCTTTCCTCCCTCAAATTGCTTGATCACCTTCATCTTCTTGTCGAGATCAATGGCCTTTCTTTCCTTCTTGGAAGGTCTAGGAGTAGACAAAGGAACTTTCCTCTTGCTGGACATCTCAGGGGTGTTGAAAAAAAAATTCTAAGGCAAATGGAAGTGAATGTAGTTGAGACAGCAGCTGGTAATAGACTCAGAATGAGATGGATGAGTCATGGAGACGCTAGCATGGGTGGGAAATGTCACACTAGACAAAATCCAAATAATGTGCAAAAGAGCTGAGTCCACGTTTGTGGCTGTTTTGTGATGAAATGGTCGTAAATACAAACGGTTGTAAGTTGCATAGGTCATAACTTGGTTACTGACTGTATATGTAGTTTGTGAATTAGGGAAAATATTCTATGTTGTAAAGAGATGGAAAAATTGTTTTCAAAAATTTTAAATGACATGTGAATGCAATAGGCAATGTAGCCTCAAACAACTGTTATCACTTTGCTGCAATCTTAGCATCAAGTTTACCCATTTCCACCATACTGGTTTGTGCTTGTTTGTTTTGAGTGACTTTTTAAAAATTATATTTCATAATTAAAACATTAGTAAAACCCTATAGAGTAGAAAATACCCAGCAGGTGATAGTTATGCCTCTGGTAAGAAAAGGAGTCAAGGAAAGTACTAATCTAGAAATAAAATTAAATGTTTCAAGATGCTTTGATGCTGAAGAATGGGCAGTGGATATTGCAAGAGCTCTATGCTTATTGTGTCAGTGAGAACAATCCTTGCTAATGCAGACCTAATTAAAGAATGAGCTTAAAGTGTGACACCTTTAGCTGTTAATAAAATAACTTATAGCAAAAGTCAAGTTATGGAAAATGTGGAAAGATTTTAAAGTATTGGATTGAAGATCAAGATTGATGTAACATGTTGATTGGCTTGATGGTTATTCAGGAAAAAACAAGGTTTGTTTGAAGACTTAGTTCCACAATGGAAATTTTTGGTGCTAGTCATGATTGGTTTGAACATTTTAAGAAGTGTAGTAATTTGCATAATATTAAAGTACTGAAAATGCTAGTGCTGGTAATGAAGCAGTTAGAAATTATCTTAACATTGAAAAATTATTGAAGAAGGTGGCTATGCATCTCAACAAATGTTTAATGTGGATGAAACAGAGCTTTACTGGAAGTTTGTCAGCAAGAACATTTATTTAAACTGAACTGAAGACTGTGCCAGATTTTAAATCAACCAAAGATTGCCTGACTCTTCTGCTTGGTGGGAATGCTTCAGATTTTAAGCTCAAACCGTCACTGGTGTACTGCTCAGAGACACTAAGGGTTATGAAGGGCTATTCAAAACAGCATCTCTTTGTTATTTGGTGATTAAGCAGAAATGCCTGGGTAAGAATGGGAATTTTTAAGAATGATTTAATTTGCATTTCTGTTCTGCTGGGAAGGAATATGTGTCAAAAGCAAAACAGGCATTGCTTATCCTGGACAATGCCCCAGATCATCCTGTCATTGTTGATGATTTATCTGAACATGTTCATAATTTTTCTGCCAACCAACATGACTTTCTTGCAACCTATGGATCAAGGAGTTTTAGCTATGTTTAAGGACTTTCTTCCAGCTTATCAAAGAAACAGACAGTGGAAAAAGACCAACAATAAGGGACTTTTGGCATGGCTATGATATCATGAAAGCCTGTGAAAACATTGGGAAGTCATGGCAGAAAGTCTTATCATCAAATATGAAAGGTGTGATTTGAGGAGACAGTGCCAGAAATTCATTAGAACATGTGGAGATGGCCAAATAAGTTGGGTTTGACACGGTAGAGAAGTTGGATGTGAAGCAAATGAAACAATGAGCTGAAAAAGATGCTGTAACTATTGAAACACCATCCTTACAAATTTTTAATATTAATTTCAAAAATATTATCAAAGGCTTTTGATTATCAGAAAAAAAAGCAATGACCATCATCATTGAGGATGATCCAAACAGATTGCAGCTCTACATTTAACAGGGTAATAACCAATGCCATTAACTTCTACAAGAAGCTTTACCAGCAAAAGAAGAAAATGTCCAGCAGTCTTTTGACAAATTTTTAAAATATTCAAAAAAATATCTCAAAAAAAAAAACAGCCTCTGTTAAATATTCAGTTGGCTACAGTTTTATTCTCAAATGAAGTGGCAGACAGTCTTGCTCTTTTGTCTAAATAACTTCACTCTTATTTATATCTATGTTATTTTATTTTTTATGTATTTTAACTTACAATTAAAAAAATCTTGGTGCTTAATTAATATTTTTGTGAGAAGATTTTGATCAAAATCATCCTCCAGAAATGTAACCCCTATTTGTATCATTCAATATATGTTAAAGTTGAGTTTTCTATATATTTTAAATTCACACTTTTCAGAAATTCATCTCTGACAAATAGCAAGTACTTCTTTCTTCACCTAATTTGGAATAAATTACAATGATTATTTTTTCTAATAACAATTTTGGCACTCCATTAATAACTTGTATAGTTTCCAAAAAGAAATTTAACTAATTTAAATTTAAGTAGGTATGACTAATATACATCTATAAACAATAGACAACTCTAACAGTATTTTGCATATAGATGATGATATGATAAAAAAGATTGTTCGTAGGGTACTAGTAAACACACTGAGTATTAATGGAACAAGAAAAAGTAGAATACCTCTCCAACAAACAAACACTACAATAAAAGCTGTTGAATTGTAATGTGTATTCAGTCATTTATTAACTTGCAGGGTCTTCCAATAAGTATGGACTATTTTGTATTTCACAAAAATCATAAGCAAGATAGGGAATCCTAATTAGCTTCACTTTTCAGAAATCAGCAGATATAGGGACATACTTAATTCATTGTCACACAAGCTCCTATTTCTGCAGCAAAGGAAAAACACATCCTACTAAAATATTCAGAGACTTTAAGGGGACCAAACAAGTAATTGCTAATGGTAAAAATCTGGACTGTAAATTTAGTGTGGTAGCCCAGCCTAATTTTCTCACTGTCATTTGTGGAACTTTGCATTCAAAAGACATTTTGTCGCCATGTAATGATCTTTTTGATAGTGTTTAGCTTTACAGTCCTACATCTTATGATATCTTACACTATAACACTATCACCTTTTTTTTCAAAGCAGTTACACCTTACATTAGGTATCATTTTGCCCATTGATTTCTGAATATGAACACACTTTCCTAAAATGATTATTGTTTGTAGTCTGCCCATACTTACAGCATGTACTCTCAGCTTTTACTAGTTAGAATACTAATCATCTAGAATCAAATCATGCTTTTATACAAGAGTGCTCTTGAGCTACATTTGTTGGTATTTCAGAATGATGTTTGTCAGCTATGCTTTTTTGTTTATTTGTGGAATCTTCAAATAACATGCAGATTTTTTATTTATACAGATATCATTATACATTTCTCCAAAAATGTCGACCAATTCCAATTCTCTAACAAGAAAAACCTTATCACTGATTTCTGCTCTTTCAGAGTACATATATCTAGTAGAGACATCTTTAACCTGTTGCACTGCAGTTCTAGTTTATTGCAATAGAATGTATTACATTTTATACATCTAAATATATAGCACCTGTGATTTTTATGCTTGTACAGTTTCATTAACTTTTTTGTAATAAAACATGGAAAAGAAACTTTTATTTGAAGTATCTTTCTGTTTAAAAAAAGAATTAAATTGCAATTTTGGAGTAGTAGTAGTATTAATATTTATTAACTGTTATTAATAATAAGTTGTTTCTTGAACTTATTCATTATTAAAGTAAATATCATCTTGTCAAATCTTTGTTATGTTTAGCATTAAATCTGAAACAAAACAAAAAGTAAATACTGTATTTATATGACTAACTTTGCTAAGAGTGACTGCAGTGTCATGAAAACCTTTATTTCTTGAAGAAAAAAAAAGTTTAAGTTATCTCAAGGGAAGTAAATAGCATTTGAAGGAAAATGTGGTTTATTCACACTGTCACAATTTCATGGGATTTTTTTACATATATTTTCTTCTATAGTGAGATAAAATCCATTGTGAGTATCAATATTATGACATTCTAATTAAAATACCACCATATCTCTTATTGCTACATCTTGGTTTAGAAATCTGAAACTAAAGGGTTTCTTCTAGTTGATGTCATGTGCTGCTGTTGAATCTAACCCTAACCCTATTCTTAACCAGTGTTTGAGTCTTTTGATATAGCAGCTAGGATAATTTTTTAGAAGATAAAGCAAAAAAAAACGTTTGTATCTCTACTTAAATTTTTACTTTTGAATCTAAAATACAAATGTAAAGTATTTATCAGATTCCTTTTCATTTAACATTATAATGAGTACTGTAATCTCAGTGTAAAGACTACCGTTTTGATCATAAATATAGGCCGTCTGGTGTTTATTATAATATAAAATACTCATATGGTCTCACAAGTAAACAAAAAAAAAAAAAACCTTTTGCAAACTAGCTGCCAAATTATCATAACCAACCATCTAATTTTGTAAAACTTTATACTATAATTTTACACCAAATTACGATATAGAATAAGTAATTAAAGCATATTTAATTTTAATTAATATAGATTTATGTTAAAATTGTGTTCTTAGAAATATATAAAGGATACTTAATGATATTGTTTGTTTTTGTTTTTTTCCTGAGAAAAAGCATATAAAAACTTATTCTTAGAATCACTACAAATAAAATTATTTAAAAATCTAGTTCAATGTTTAAATAATACTTAAACAAAAAGTAGATTAGTATGCTGTAACTGTTCATAGAATTTAATTTTAAGATAACATATAGATTTAATTTTAATTTATATTTTAATCTGATAAAAATGTATGGTTTATTTGTGTGATTAATATAATATCACTTAAATAATTTTTATAAATGTTAAAACAACAACGAAGTGAAATACAATTGTTTTAAAAAATACTGTTTTCAAATATTTACTTTCTGTATATTTAGGAGCACAACTAAAATGTTATTTATTTTTTTTTATTAGTTCAATTCTAGCAAAATATTTGGATTGAAAGGCTTGCCATATTTCTAAGGGATCTGCCTTGATTTTAAAAGTGCGTCACCTGAGTTTTATGAATTACAAATTACTATTAAGGAGCTAGAGTGATTGAGGTTGGTAAGTTTTGGTAAACAGAGAAAAGAGTTTATGTAACCTTATTTAAATTCCTGCCAGTTCAATTTTAAAATTTCAAATAACAACACAGAATACTATACATGTTTAAACAGAGATATCAAACTCATGTTTGTTTTTTTTTTTGTTAAAGTTTGCTAAACATTTAATTTCTATTTTTCATTTTTGTGTTTGTCCATGGAAAAGCCAATTTGTTTTAGTTAAGAGGTTCTAGTTTGGATTGCTAAATGATGACGGATCATAGTGTAGGACCCAGTGATAATTTCATGGGAGGTAAAATAAATAGTTCAAACATGAAAATATTGAACATCTATTTATTTTATAGACATTAAAAGATGAAAATTTATTTATAATCTAATCCATCAGACTTGAGGCTAGCAGTAACTTGACATTTCTGACTTGATTTTCACTTAGATATGGGAAGATTCAGCCACAGGCAAAGTTTCACTTTTGTAGTAAGCAAATTTATATGTAACTTGAGTAAAAGATTATTTGCTATTTTAGTTCTTATGGTTTTCATTTTTTAAGTTTAAGTGACTACACTGCATTGTTTTGGTAATTTAGGTACTGAATTTTCTGGTAAGGTCATTGTGAAATTTTTAAAATTTTAAATTTCTCATCTATTTTAATCTCATTTTTCAAAGGAACAGGGCCCAGTAAAATTCTTTTAATAGGAATTTGGAAAAAAAAGAAAATTTTGGAAATAATACATTTTTCATCTTGAGTTTAAGTTAAGGTTGTTCACTCTAAATAGTTTAGTATTGGAAAGATAAATCTTTGAAATAAATATTTTTTGGTTTTGTCTGTTGTTTTTTTTTTTTGCAGTATGTATATTATAGAAATCTATAAAAGTTTTTTTCTTCTTTTTTTTTTTTGAGATGTCATTTTTTTATAATGCACTTTTCATCTAACTAAAGTTTTAATTTTATTCCACACTGCAGATTTGCCATTTGTAATAGAATCAAAAAGTGGAATTCTGAAAACATCTACAGAACTTGATGCTGAAAAAGCAACTGAATATATGTTTGCAGTTTTTATAGCAGACAATGGAATTCCACCACTCACATCATCAACATCTGTCTCTGTATATGTGAAAGACATCAATGACAATGCTCCCAAGTTTTCTGAACTTGAATATGTGGGAAGTATTATGGAAGATGATTCTCAGTCAGCAGAAAGACAGTCTGTGGCAATGGTAAATTATTTTGTTATTTATGAGGTTATAATTGCTCTGGATTTATAGAAAATATCAAGATATGCAAATGCAGGTCATAAAACTGTCACTTTGTCTATTACAAAGTAACCTTGCTATAACAAATGTTGATATTACAAAAATTTGTTTTTTAGGCTCCCAATTGGAGTGTATTTTGAATGTTTTTCTGTAGTTAAACTGTGAAAGGCACTCGGATAATTAAAGATGTTCAAGGTGTTTGAAGTGCCCAGAATGAGATGATGAAGTTTGACCAATAGGCAAATGGAGGGTATGTTTTCTAGATTGTGGCCAGTGAGCAACAATGCCATCAGCATTCCATAGTTTGTCTTTTCTTTATATTTTATTTGTGGCATCTCTGGAATGTTTGTTATCATGGTAGTATTTCTGGCACCACTGCATGTGGGTACATGACTCTACAGTCTTACATAACATCTGGATAGCACTTTATGCTACTGTGCCAGAGATATTGTTCCTGAAAAGGTCATAATAAGGTCACCTATTCATGGGAGAAGATAAAGACAAAAGCATTGTTGCTTGATCATGCCCTCATAATCATTTCAGTCAGAATTCTGACACAACAAGGGTAATCAAAATATGCCTTTGTTGTTAAACTGCAGGGATGGGGTATTGCACTATTCTTTAATATCATAGAAGTTGATTACTACAATCGTGATAAAGAGAAAGACATGCTCTCAAAGAAAAGTTTAAAATTATTGATCATATTAAGTCAGGACAATTACAAGCAAATAGTACTATCAAAAATTTGAAAAAGTCTGAAGAAAAACTCAGAAAATTTGTATACAGCATGAACTCTGAAGAGAGAAAGGCACAAAAGAATATGAAAGGCTGATGCTACAGCTATTGATAAAGCTGTCTTTATCTGGTTTGCACAATAACTGAAAATGGCATCTCCTTTGTGTGGATCAAAATTTGCTGAAAAGGCTAGCAAACTTTCCAGACAGATTAATCTAAATATAATGGTCATAAACCTTAACAGGATGGTTGAGGCATTTTCAAAAACACAATAGCATTACTTAACTGAAGATCATTTTGAATCTCACTTTTATGAAAACTCTGTCATTTCAAACTTCTTTCCAGATTTGAAAAGAAATTTGTATGAATACAGTTTAGACCTTATTTATAATGCTGATGAAATGAGACTGTTCTGGAGATGTCTAACAGACAAAACAATTGCCAAGAAAATGGAGTTGAATGCATCAAAGGGCAACAAAGTCCCAAAAAATGTGTGATCTTTCTTTGTGTGTACCAGTGATAGTGGTCAGCACATACACAAACTTACCCATCTTTCCATTGGCATATCCCACCAACCACAATGCTTTTATCATGGGGAACTTGTGGTCAATTACTACAACTCCAAAAATCTGTGGATCACACATGTCATTTTCTGCAAATTATTTTTTGGGGATTTTGTACCCGGCGCCAACTTTTGCACCATTGAGGCCAAGAGGAAAAAAACATTTTAATTTTAGATAACTGCCCTGCATATCCTGCGGTAGATGAACTGACCATATATGATAGAAAAATTAAAGTGCTCTTTCTTCTTAAGAACACAACCTCAAGGATTCAGCCTATTGACAGTGGAATTATCTTTTTACTGAAAAGGTGTTATAGCAAAAACTTAATGCCAAATCATCATTGAGAAGGACTGATTATACAATCTTCATAAAATCATTTAACCTTAAAAACATTACTTGCTACTGAAATTTTGGATGCAGAGACATAAGAGAGAATTGCCAAAGTTTGGAGAAAAAAACCCCTAGGTTCTGGACTGATTAATGCAAATATAGAGTCAATTTGTAAAGGGATATAGTTTGAACATGAAATTAACAATATTGTGGATATGTGTACTTAGCATCTTTTTTCTTAAAGGAGTAAATTACAGAGTAAACATTAAGAAATGGTTTCATGTTGTTGATACCTGTGAAATTGCAGCAAAAAGGAATGATGGATAAATAGTGAGTCATGTGATTCAAATTGAAACAGTTAATTTCTTTGGTTATGATAATAAGGACATCAGCTTGCTACTTTCATCATCCCTTTCCTCATTAGAAGCTCTGAAAGTTCTTTAGTTAGCCATGGCTTGGATTGAGAGATAAGATGTTGATCCAACCAAGGTTTTACAGCTGCATCAGATTCTCCTGATGGCTTCTGATGCAACAAGCAGTAAAGAAAAAGAAGCAGATAAAAATTATTGACTTTTTACAAAAGACAGTATTGCTAACTCTGAGATTTCTTTTTATAGGGTTTTTCTTCGTGTTGTTCAGTATTTTTATCATTTACTTTTTTTTTTTAAAGTTTTTGATGGCCTTAGTTTATTTATTGAAAATCTTTTAGTTTGCCTTGGGAAAAAATGTTTCTGCAATACAGTATAGTATAAAACTATTACTATTTTAAAATATAGTACAGGTGACATTTTTCACTATACTAAAACCCTTGTTATAGCAAAGATACCCATTGGCACAAGCACCCCTACAATAACTTGTGTAACAAGGAATTTCTACCATTCCAGAATTGCCTTAAATAATAGTAGTGATAAGTCACAATGTTATATAATTACAACTAGTGTAAAAATATCCAACAGCTCTGAAAATTCTAATTTTGCAGTTTCTTCACAGTATGAAAGTTAATTAAGAAAAAACTAATTGATTGGTTGGAAAGAGTATGTAAACATCAGCATATGTCAGTGTTCAAAATGTATAATGTAGTTTTAAAAGTTACACGTGCTGCTCACGCAAGCCCACTGTATTTTAATTTTTATACTGTACAGCTAAATATTATATAAAAATGTTGGGATTACTATTAATACCCCAATCACATTTGGGCTCAGAGCGGCTGCCCTATCTACCCTCCCAATATCATTACACCATTGATACCATTATTGATTAAAGTCAATGATGACATCATCTCAAATTAATGGAATACCTTTAATAAGATGAAACTAATTAACTGCTTTCATAGTTAGGTAGATCAATGAACTATCTGTTTTCCCAGTAAATTTAATCTTTAGTTTTCATATCAAGTTCATTAAACTCGAAGAAGTTTGAGCTACCATTTAGTGTTTCTTTCTTTCCTACATTCATTTAATTTAAGTGAGTTGGAGATTTGTTATATGTTAACTTGTTTTTGCTAAACATATTCAGCTTAAAATGTCAAGCAAAATGATTTTTAAATAATTATTTACAACTGTTATCAATCTGGGGTTCCATTTAACATACATTTCAAGCTGTTATAGCAATAGAGGTGGTAACGAAACCTCAAAAAGTAAGTAGTAAGTATTAAATATCTTAGTAATGCCAGCAGGATCCTCTAAATATGTGGGGTTCCATGTTGCAAAATTGCTTTGAAAATTTCTGCCTTCAAGACTACATATATAAATTTTAAAATACAACACATTATAATAAATTCTTAAATTTTTAATACTTAAGTCATATAATAAAAGAATACCTACTATATTTGAGATCTTTTATCACTTTTACATTTTATGTATTGGAAGCCAAATTAAAATTTACAATAGGGTTCATTACTTTCTTTAATTTATAAATGTTAAGTAAATAATTTTGTTATATGCAAATGCTTTCTCTTTGAATTAATTTAGTGCAAATATGTGATCATTGGTTGAATACCTCTATCTAAATCTTTCCTGTTTTACTGATAATCTTGTTCTGAATTACCTTTATAAATAGCTTCTACATATGGGACAGCAGGCTGTTTGGTCTATCATTCTTTATTTTATTTCTATTTATATAAAACAATAACTTTGTTATTCTTCCAAATGGAGGGTACTACATTCAGTATTTTGTTAAAATATAAATTACTGTCTCATCTGCTATGTTAAAATAGTCTTTTAAAATTTCATCTTTATCTGGACTTCTATTGTTTTTTCATTGATTTCATAGTAAACCTTATTTCTTCAAGTATTATTCTAGGTTATTTATCAACTAAATTTAAAATAGGGACATTGGACTATATAAATGAGTAAATAAATAACTAACTAGAATATAATAAAAACCATAGTAAACATGCCATTAATTTCTCTTTTTGGAATTCATTTCATTTTTTTAAAAACTTTTCTATCCAAATTTTTTCCCCTCATTTTCTCTATTGACTTAGCTTGTGTTACTGTTCCTTAGAACACAGTCATTTAAATGATTGGTTATGGACTCTAAGTGCTTTTTTAAAAAAAATTATTGTTTTAAGGGAACAAGAATTTCAACTTCTGATGATGATATGACACTAGTCAATCAAGAAGTGACTTACTCATTGAGTGGAGATGGTAGTGACTACTTTATCATGGATCCCTTGAGTGCCCATATAACAGTGAAAACACCCAATTCTCTGGATTCTGAAAGAAATTACCAATACAATCTAACGGTAAATATTTACGGTTTCATCAATAGCCTGGCTCTGTGCTTACAAATCTATGCAATGTTCATAGAGTGTAAATTTAATTTGCTTTGTTTCTTTTAGCACAATAAATTATTTTTTAAATGTCACAAAGGTTCATAAATAATGTATATGCATATGTAATGGAAAATGTTCACTTTATGCAAAAGTTTGCAAATAGAGAAAAATGTTACTATCTTTATATACTGGACACAAAAATTTAGGGATATTGGAATTTTACGTTTACTTTCAATTATGAAGAAACAAAATTTATTCCTTAGCCAGATTAATGTATAGATTTGAGGGATGACATAATTAGTACAGGTATCCTATAAAGTAAAAAAATCACATGGTGATTGACAAAGTCAGTATAAATTGTCTGTCTTTCAGGACTATTTATATGGCAGATCATCTACACATGCTTAAAATGAGACATCTGTCTGACCCAGTATTACTTGCAACTCTTTGGTCACGGTCATGCCAAGATTATGTGAATTCTAGTAAAGGGATTTTTTATCCTTCTGGGACGACCAAGTATCACACAGGTGCTCAGTGGGTGAGATTTTGGATGTGACTAGCCAGTTTGTTGTAATAAGGTTGTTGGTCCTGGACTATTAGTCTCACAGTCTGATCCAAAATTTTACTGACTGATCAAGTGACCCTGAACAGTAACCATAGAAGTCATCTTCCTTTACATTTTTGACTACATTAATTACATATTACTCTTGACTACATTCGAATTTATGCAACCTGCTATCAGGGAAGTTCAAATTGAACAGTTGCTACCATTGGATCTTTGTTCAGATGACACCTTTCCCTGGCTAAGCAAGTATAGAACTGATAATTTCTCAACAGGAGAGTCCAACTAATGGATGTCTAGCACAATCCTACATTAATTAGGTTTCTGTTAGTTAGTCTAGACAATCCAATTTTTCTTACTGCCAGAAAGCATTGTTGGATATGGGGAGTAATAACTACCCTGTTTCCTGTTTTACAGGGAAATTTCTCTGATCATATGTTTTAAATGAGCATCTGTTCAACAAAGAACATCCTTCTGATGCACTATATTGAAGTAGCAAGTATGCAACCAGTTGGCTGATGATTGACTGCGAGATTAAAGTTTACATTGACCTGTAGCACCATTTTGGAATTTCCCTACTGCAAGGAGTCTGTCAAATGATGTCTCATAGCTAGCTGTATGTAATCTTTGTCAAATACTATGAGTCAGTGGTTATTTTGAAATATATATCTGTCATTCCTTAGTTTATGATCAGCTAATAGGTAAATTTTGATGATTTCAATAATGCTACCTCCCCTGCACTTCCCTATGTGTGCAAACACACAACTATAATTATTTGTGTGTATGTATGTGTAATAAAATTAGAAAGGAATGGTTAACATTTTTGAGGGAGAATTTTAACCCATCTTTATTTTCTGTATACAGTAATTAAAGAGAGCCAATTTAAAATGTTACTTTTAAAAGTTCTTTTTTTCAAATTTTTTTAAAACAACACCAAATAATTATTTATTTTGAAAACATTTAGACTCGATTTTATTATAAGTTCTTTTGTCTTTTAAAATTGACCCTGAAACTACCTCTTATTTTTAATGAAGTCATTGGGTTCATACAGGGTAATAGATGTTTAATGGATTTGTTTGTGTGATAAAATGAATGAATTTTTTTTATGCACCAATTTCTACATTTTTTGTCAATTTTCAAATTTATCAATAACATAATTACATTTTATGGTGGATTCATTGATACATACACTTGGTTATCTGATGTTTATTTGCAAAAAAATATATAAAAGCAAAATAAACAAGCAGCAGCCTACATAAAGATGTACAAAAAGAAAGAACATTTTTTTTGTATTACAATTCTGTTTACTGACACCCATATGAAGATTAGAGTGAGAGTGTTAATTATCTAAAAGAATTTTTGTTAATGTTAAAGTATATACTGTGCAGCAAAATGATTAAATCTGTCAAATGCTCATTTACTGAAATGTTTTATACTTTTTTTTTTTTTTTTTTTAAGATTCATGCCACTGACCAACAAGGCAAAGGCTTAGAATCAACAGCTCAATTATTAATACAAGTAGATGATGTGAATGACAATGCACCTTTATTTGAAGAAGACTACTCTTTTGATTTAGATCCTCTGTTATTCCCTGGGTCTATAATAGGGAAAATAAAAGCCAGAGATAAGGACAGAACAGCTCCTAACAATAGAATTTTGTATCTTTTAACGAATGGAAGTTTTGGTAAATTCAGTTTGGATATTACTTCAGGTTTGTTAAAAGCTCAATCCTTATGTTAATAAAACTAAAGTATACTACGTATTAGAGTAATGACAGAAATATGATGTTTTTAATGTTTTCATTGTTCTGTTTGGTTTAAAAACAAACATGTGCATGTGTAATGTAATCATAAGTGAGTTTATAAAACAAACCATGAAAATTTGAATGAGTTATTTAGTTTTTTTGCATTTGTTTTCTTAACTCAACACTTCTTTTGTTTGGTTTCATTTACATGCTTAGTCATTTAAAATTACCTAAAGACTGCATGGCAAACAAATTATTTACTTTACTCATTAACTAACTTGTTAACTTATTTATTTGTAATATTGCTGTCCGATCTAAAAAAAAAAAGATGGCCAAAACCTATTTATTCTTTTCTGGTGCCTTGTAATTAAAGCAGAAACAATAAAGTTGTACAAAATACTATTAACCTGCTTTTTCAATCTAGCTCTAAGCTGCTGCTGCTGCAGGTTTTGTTTGTTTTCACATCTTTTGTAAATAAATAAATATCTTAATTATTATTTTGCTTCACAAACTAAAATGCTTTAATTTTTTTTTTTTTTCATTTACTAAAGATTTTACGAAGAGATTTTTTTTTTATAATCCCAATTTTTAATGCTATTTTAAACATTAATTCAAGGTAGAATTCTATTTGTAGAGATGTGTCCTTTTTAAAAAAAAATATGTGCATAAATATTTTTTAATTCATCTATACAGGATTTTAAATCTATATTATTAGATGATAAAAATATTAAGTGGAAGTATAACTTTTATATTTTTAATTTAGTACAATTTTAAAATTTCTTATTTAATATCAAGATGGTCACAGTTTTTCTGTCAGCATTCTGTTTGTTTGTTTTTTTTTTAGGATTTTTTTTTCTAATTTTAAACATAACTTTTATCTAATTAAAATTGACTAAAATTGATGAAAGGAAACATCTTGTGCTTTCTTGTCCTTAACTTTAGTTTTTATCATGATTACAGGTACATTAACCTTAGTAGAAAGCTTGCTGGAGGAGCCACTTTTTGAAAACTATAACCTGTCAGTACAGGTGTTTGACTTTGGACAACCTCAGCTTTCTTCTTCAGCACAAATATCAGTCACAGTTCCATTGAATTATCCACCTGAACTGCTGTCTAAGTACAAGTTCCAAGTTTTGGAGAATTTACCATCTGGGACTGTTATTGGGCAGGTCACTGCAACTGATCGGAACCTCCAAGCAAATTCTAAGGAAAAGCTGAGATACTATTACAGTAATACTTCAGGTGAGTAGATTAATATTTTGTTAGTTAAAATATATATATATATAAATTAACAGTTTCTACTAGTAACATAATGCTGTTACAAATGCCTATTTAATATGTTCAGAATTTTTAAAGTATATGTGTGTTTTTAAATTTTAGCATTAAAATGTACAGTCATAACCAAAATTTTTCTATCACCCTATAATTTTCAAACTCTTCTTGATAAAGTTGAATTAACTTGCAAGTACATGAATTCTAAAAAAAAAAAGTTTTATAGATCATGACAAATGTGACTCAATTAGATAAGCAGACATTTAGAAGTGGTAATTCAAACATGATTTTAAGATATGTTTTTTTTTAATCTCTAGGTTTATGCAAAACTTTTGGCCATGGCTGTATGTTTTGTTTTTATTTTATACATAAACATAAACCTATCCCAAACATATATGCCATCTTTTATATTTTACAAACTAATGAAGTAATACACAAACTATAAATTTAGATTAAGCATAATTAATGTTACAAAATAAAATACAAATATGAAAAAAATGCATGTTACCACTATGAAGTTCTAGTCACATGAATAGTAAATTTCAAGATTTTAAAAAATCTCATTGTATTGTTTACTTAACTCATTCTTTAAAAATGTGTGCGCTAGTGTGTATCAAAAATGATAATCTATGGCAATGATTGAAAAAGGTTCACCAGTATATTTGTAGAACAGATCTGATGTCAAATTGGGACTACTATTTTTCAGAGAATAAGTCAACGCAAAGTACAAGCCAAATTAGCTAATTATCCCATTTATTTTCTTTCATTCATAAATAAGTCGATTTGGAGTATAAGACAAGGCTAAATCAATTATGGTAGTTAGCCAAACTAGCCACTGGTCAAAACAATGTGATATCCTTCATAACACTGTCACATCACATCACATTGTTACAGTACTTTTACGCTCATGAATATCAGGAATATCATTGAACTATTTTGTGGGATGATCTGGAGCGATATTTGAAGCAAACTGCAAATTTTATTATCAGTCCTGATCGAAAGCTTGGTGTCTGTTTTTGGTCACTGCTTGACATCATTGGTGATCAGGTGATCCAGTTTCATTTATGCTGTTAAATTTCCTACTTCAAAAAACTAAAAGTGTCAGTTTTATGTATCTCCAAAACTTCTTTTTGATTTTGAAATATTAAAGCACACTTAAATTTATAAATTCAACTGACACTTCATTTCTGATAGAACAAAGTGATATTTAGGTTGGTTTCATTCAAGTTGTCCAATATTTGGGGTTCACAATTAGTCCATCACAGGGATCTACATGCTCAGCTATTTTTTGAATGGACAGTATGTTACATACTTCTAGGAAACCATTATGGTGAATACTGTACACCAGCAAAAGAAATGTAAACAAATATAAAAATAATTATCATCAATTGTCATTTGTTTGGCTTTAGTCTACCTATCTTTGTGTGCACGATTTTCATTCTTGGTCTCCATAATCTGTTATGTATCCTTTTCTTTACACCATTTCCTAAAACATTTCTTGTTGACACTGCATTTCTTGTATATGGCCATATTACCACAGTGAACTTAATTTCCAACTTAAAAGCTGTCATGTACAACTTGTATGACTTTATTAGAGGCATTTTGAAATGAGGTAGAGAATTTGTTGGGACTATTTATACATATAATTAGAATTGAAAAGGTTAGATAGAATATATTTGGTGAGTGCATTCTTGTTATTGATTAGGTAATTTCACATGTTTTAGTGAGTGCATTCATGGTGAATTGCTGACCCATTTGACAAACATTTCAGGCAGTAATTTCTGTAGTGTATTATAAATGAACCATTTTAAAGTTCATTGGAAGTTGCATCCCAGACTTCTAAGAGAAAACGTATTGGCTTATCCCCCCAAAAATACTGTAGTTTATTTTTTTACTTGAGCCATTTGATTATTCTATTATCTACAGTACCCGGATATAAATGTGTACACACAAACATGGCTTTGACAAATATTTCATTAAATAATAATTAAGCTATACTTGTGAATTTTTAAGTTAAATGTCTCCACCTTTTTTTTATTATATCATTGCTAATTTTTATGAAAATTTTTTTGCTTGCCATATAAACAGTTAGTTTTGCAAGTTGCTTTTTGATTTTGTATTTGTGAAGCAAAATTTGACTTCTTTTTTAGGTGTTGTATACTGAAAAAATACCACTATTATGATACTCTACCTGAGGTTTTTTGTTTTGTTTTTTTTTTTTTTTTTTTCAAGTTGCTGCAGGGATGAGTAGAATCTGAAATGATCTCTGATGTTTAGCTTTTGTGTTCTATGGCTGGAGAATATGTTGGGGTCTGAAGTGTTGCTTTAAGGGAAACATTTTTTAAAAATTATTGGCAGATGAAAAGCATTTAGTTATCCTTACTTTCTGGAGATTTTGCATTTTTTAAGAAAATTTACATAATAATTTTTTAATTTCTGAAGTTAGCAGTATAAGATAGCAAAATTGATATTATATCTATTGTCGATTGTGGTAATTTGAAAAAAATTTAGTGAATTTATTGAAACATTTTTATATTAGTTTTATTTGCTGGTGGCAGCCTTTCTTTACAGATATTTTGATTTTATGTTTTTATGATCAGATGGTTGAAGGGATGTATTCTTTTCATTAAAAGTAAATTGGATTTGATTATAAAAAAACAAAATACAAGCAGACTACAAGACATCATCTACTAAAAAATAAAAAAAAAACACTGCTTAAACACAACAGGGCACTACAATCTAATCTTTTTTTCTTTTTTCTTACAAAGTTGTTCCATTTGAAGTTAATTCTGACACAGGCACCATAACAACAACAGAAGTTTTGGACAAAGAAGTCATGGATAGCTACTACTTGGTTTTGTTTGTAACTGACAATGGAGTTCCAACTTATACAGCATCTACTGATTTGACTATCACTATCATGGATGTTAATGACAATGCTCCTGTGTTTTCTTCTTCCAAATATGAAGCAGTTGTTGTGGAAGATGATAGCAAGCCTAAGGAAAATTTACTTCTCCAGGTGGTAAGTTTAACTAAAGAAGAAAAAATTTCTTAAAAAATGTAGCTTAGAAGTTTTCTTTTGCTTTCATATTTGTTTAGTTAATTTCATCTATATTTTAAAAACTATAGGCTTAAAACGGATCTTTATATTTTACAGATTGAAAATGTTTTATCATTGAGGACAATTCTAGCCAGATGTAGGCCTTCTACAATAATTTCACACACGCACACACACACGCACAGACACAGAGAGAAAGGGGGGAGGAGTAAAATCTTGTATAAGTTAATAATAATAATTTTAAAATTTTGGTTAGAAAAATTTGTAGGGTAACTCATTTTATAAATAAACTACAAGCCTTCATAACATCAATCTCAATCTCCAAGTAACACACACACACACACACATGAAAACATTGTACATACCTACATACTGTTATACGAAAAACATCAGGAAATAAGGTCTCTATTCAAAATTAGTTCATACATAGTTGTCTGATATCTGAGACCAACAGAATTTTCAAACTCTATATACTCTGGTCACAATTTTAGGGATATTGGAATTTAACTTCATATTACATATTCATGGAAAATGACTACATTTTTACTGGCAGTCTCAAAATTACAAGATAATGGAAATAGTCATTATTGGGAAAGATTTCTTTGAGATTGTGTGCAGGTGGCATAAGATGTCTGAGTACCTCATTTCCTTGGTTAAAGAAATGCTCAGCTCATGTAAGATTTGTGGAGAGTGATTTTTTTTAGCCTTGTGTATCAACAAGAAATGCTTAATAGGTGAAAGCTAAGGGCTGTTCCATTGTAGTCATGTTGTTGGCTCTAAGAAATGCAATGCTATCTTTGTGTGGCCTGATGTTCTCATCCAGGAACATGAGCCCTAGTGCCAGTTGTTGGTGAAGAACAATGGCCAGTGGTGTCTTTGCTAGCTAACCCTGACTCCTACCCATATCTTTAAATTGCTACTATGATAATAGTCATGAAGAAGGCAGTTTTTGATGGTTTGCATGGATGCTTGAGTGATTTCTTAATGCCATCAATTGTTTTTGGATCTTGGTAACAGTAACTACTCTACTCCACAGGGCCATTTCTCTCATAATCTGTTCATCATGAGTTTCTTTATGAAGGGAGCAATCGCTGCCAGCCCTATAATTGATATGCACATCAGTCTGGCAGTAACAGGTGTACAGTCACCTGATGACTGACTGCGCACCATTATGGTTTGAGAAAATGTCAAATGCCTGAATCTCTGGTTATGTAGCATGACTGTGGACTATTGTTGATTTTTTTGTATGAATGGTGTTGGCTGCATGGTATCAATTGTTTTTTTTTCTTTCCAGGTTTCCTATGTTAGACTTTAGACTTATAAGTTGACAACATCTGATTGTGATCTACTTTGGTCACTCATAATAATTTTGATAAAATATACCCTAGACATAAATATTGCTAGATTTATGTTTACTATATAATGTAATTAATACATTATGAGAGACTAGGAAAAGTAAAATATTAAAGGTACACAATACACTAGCTAGAACCTCAAATAATTGTGACCTTTTTGGAGGTTTCAGTGCAGCATTTTCAGAAAAACACTTGGATGGCACAGGATATGGTTAAGCTAGACATCACAATGTATATGCCATGTAACAGACATGTTACAATGGTCTGATATTAAATACACATTTTCACTTGATCAGTCATTTTGAGAATCTCTTGGATCCATGCATTAGTGGCTGTTGACTGCTGTTGGTTGTTCTAAAAGTTCTATGCTTTTTTTCTCAAGGTCAGTTTGGTTTTACATTTTATAATATTTCTTGGAAGATTTTTATCACTACATTTCATTAAAATTCTTCAGACTTTCTTGGCATGGTAGGACAGTAGTTCTAATTTTTATGGGAATTTAAAAACTTTTTATTAACTGAGCCTTTTTTTTTTGAAATTTTAATTATGAAGTTAAATATGATTTTATTGAAAGCTCAGTTTACAAAAATTATTTAAGTTTTAAACCATAGAATATTTTATAAAATGTCATTTTGTTTAAAGTAGGTATTTGTGAGGCCATCCTCTATGGTTTGTCTTATCAGTATACATGTTACCACCAAGAGTATTTTTTAAAATATTTTAGTGTTATATAGAAATTTCTTGGCAGTGATCATATATCTGTTTGAAATGTATTTAACTGATATTTTATGCCAAATTATCTTGATAACCATATTCTTAATGCAATATGAAATGCTTATTTTTAGATACTTTTTAATTTATCAGAAGTTTTGTATAAAAATCCAGCAGATTTTTGTAGCAGCTTTAAAATGCTTATTGAAAAATGAAAAAAATTAGATATTAATAGATTGATTTTAAAAGTTCTAAGAAGTATTGGAACAGAGTTAACTGTTTTCATGGTTTGTTCATTGATCTACCTACCTATTTTCCCAGTAGATTTTGTCTTTTTAATTGTTTTCATATTAGGTTCATTAAACTTGAAGAAGTCTGATAGAAATAAATACATGCTATCATTTAGTGTTACATTTTGTTTAGTTATCTCTATTGTTGTTGTGTAACTCATTTGCTTTGCCCTTTGCTGGGATTTTTTTGCTCTTTGGATTGTGAACTGGATTGTCAGCTGAAATGCTGACTTGTCTTTTTGGGAATTTCATTGTCTGGAATATTTCATGTTTGAGAGCTGTAGCACAATCACCTTTAGTTTGTATTCTGCTAAACATATCTTTACTTAAAGGAATAAAAAAAGGTTTTGAAATAATAAGCTTTTACACGCACAGTGTAAAAGTCCAGCTGACAAGTTGTGTTTCAGAAATGGAAAAGGTTAAAATACACGGCAACTTCTTCCTATTGTTTATACAAGAAAACTTGAAGGTGTATATGTGTATGGAATCTACACCACTTGTTTTATTTATTTTTTTTTTTTGTTGGGAAGAAAATGCATAGCTTACTTGCATTGAATGAAAATTCATCTTTCATCTAATAACTACCATAAACTTGCCCAAATTCTTTCATGGGTATTTACTTGATATTAAATATAGCATGTAGTAAATGTTATGCAAATAACATACAAAGCTGTTTTTTTTTTTAAATCATTAAAGTTGAAGTGACTTTTCTTTTATTGTTGTAAGAAATGCTAAAACAAAAAATATCTTAACACTTTAAATGACATATGCATATTCCTAAATTATCAGCCCATCATATAAAAACATTGTTAATGAAAATGCATTTCAAACAAAAAAATCATGAAAAATCAGATGAACATATAACACATTAATTGTGACATTGTTATCACTTCAAGCTTTTTTCATCAAAATAACCACTTTTCATGGTGAATAATTGCTGCACATATTTTTGGCATCCTATTAAGTAATTGTTTAAAATATTGCATTGTAAATAATCCTTATTTCTTTTGAAAGTAGTTTGATTGACATTGGATAGACCTCTTTTCTTTGAACTGATTCAATGCACACCCATTCAGAGTGGTTGATTAAGCTCTGGACCTTAAAGAGGCTAGACCATTGTTTTAATAAATCCCTTTGATTCTTTTCTAGTGAGGTATTTAACTTTTCAGTGTGCTTTGAATCATTATCTTGTAGTATGAATGCATTATCTATCAAACAATGTTTTTATGTAATTGCATGGTGCTGCAGAATGTTGTGATGTCCCTCTTTTGTGAGAATTTTAATTCCTTCTCCAGCTAAATAATCAGCAGAACAAACCCATACATTTTAGATTTTAATAACAACCTTTTTTCTTTTCTCATTTTCTAAAATCCATTGCTTGGCCAGTTGACTTCATTCTATAAATGGTTGTTTACATACTAACCTACAAATCTCCAACTTATTTTACAATTTTCCATTGGGAGTAACCAGCATTGTGAAAGGCAATAATTAATAGCCAGTGCCATTTTGATCCGTTGAAAAAATACAGTCAATAATGATGTCCATTAACCTTTATACAAAAGCATAGTATAAGCTACAAATTAATGGTTTACATGGTATACATGATGCTTCATTGAATTAAAAAATTTTATTTTATGCTGGTTTAATTCATTTCCATTAAAAGTAAACTATTGAAAATGCACTAAAAATTTTTAATGGTGGGTTCATGTTACGAGATGTTTTAATTATTTTTTTTTTGCTTAATCTAGATGCCTACAGTAAGTGCTACAGATAAAGATGTGACAAAAACAAACAATCAAGTAAGATATAAACTCAAGGGAAAAGGAAGTGAATTATTTTTTATTGATCCTGTCAATGGAAGTGTGGAGCAAAGAAGAAAAGGAACGATTGATTGTGAGAAGCAAAGCATTTACAAGCTGAAGGTAAGCTGATGGGAAATGCTTCCTTTTTTGTGTGTGCCAACTCGTGCTTTTTTGTTAATAAATATATTTAAAAAATTCAATAACTTTGAAGGCACTAGAAATATTTTGATTTTTTGTGGAACTAATTAAATTTTAAAACAACTAGTATTTAATATTTTTAAACTGTAAAACAAAGCAAACGATGAATACAAAAACATGCAGACAAAATTAACAAAAATTAAATAAATAAAATCACCCCATTAAAGACTGAATTCATTTATTGGCCAAGTAATGTTTAAAAAAAGGAATTTTTTTTTTTTTTTTTTAATTACGACAGTCGGTGTGGTTGATTTTTGTTTTTGTATGAAATAAATCACCCAGAAATTGAAGTAATTAATACAGCCTGTATATCATCATTAAATGTTAACTCATGGCTATATAAATTTATTACCTTTTATTTTCATCTTAAGGTCATTGCAACAGATGATGGTAGCCCTGCAAATACAGCTGAGGCAGAATTTATCATTAATGTTCAAGATGTTAATGACAATGCTCCCATATTTGAGCAGCAGTATGTATTTCAGACTCCAAGACTAACTTCAGTTGGTGCTACAGTGGGAATTATTAAAGCAGTTGACATTGATGTTTCTGAAAAATACCACAGAGTTTCTTACTTTCTTGATAATGGTGCATATGATAAATTTGCAATTGACAGGGAAACAGGTAAGACTTTGGTGAGTGAATGTCTACTGTCTTAACTACTTTCAATTTTCAATGGTGATCTTCTGCTCATTTGCTATATGTCTCTATATCTTCTTTTCTGCTGTTGCTGTTCTAACTCTTATATCATTGTAACTCCATTAGCTAAAATATACACCCAAATAAAAAATTAATTTAAAAATTACTAGACATATATACAGGAAAAGAAAAAAGTAGGTTTTAAAATATGAGCATTGAACCTGCTATTGGCAAGTATTTGGATGGCTTTAAGCTTAAACCATTTATAGCATAAACAAAGTCATCTGACAGTCCTGATCTAACAAGAATAGCTGGTTGCAATTTTTATTTTTTAAGTTAAAAAAAGTTATAATATCCATTCACAAGTAAATTTGAGATAATTATGGGTCTCAGTTTGCTAATTATTCTCATGTTACTTTCATCCAAAAAACAAGCAAACAATGCAGTGATTGCCTGTGGTGCTCATGTAAATGGCAGCTTGGTTTATTAGTTTTTTGCTGATCAACTTTTGAACTTTATTTTTAAAAAGTTGTTGTTGCTTCCAGAACAATACTAAATTAAATTTTTTTTAAAAAGAAATTGAAATGACTAGGCATGATTAAATGTAACCAGTGTTTCTTGCTTAGTATGTTTTTTTTTTTATTTTTGAGAGCTGGACTTGTTCTATCACATACAAATAGTGCATATTGTTACTAGATCCCTCCTTACAAATTTAGTTTTTTTGCAATGGTTTTTATAATATAATATTTAGAGAAAAAGTTAGAGAATCAAAAGTAATAATAGAAAATTTTTCATCCTACAGTATAATAAAATTTGTGGTTCTGTGATGTGATCTATCAGACCAGTGGTCTTCAAACTTTTTTAATGGATGGTCACTTTAAAATTCAGTAAAGCTCTTGCAGGCCAGGTAAAAGTGGCAGCTGAATTTGACTAAATCTGGTGCTAAAAGTGAGCATCTTTTAAGAGAAAATTATACTGCATCTTGCTTTTGTGATAAATAATGTCTAATAAGAATGGGACCTACATTTTTACATGGATTCTGAAACAAAATTAATTCCAAATAACTAATACATAAATTAATAAATGAATTGAATAAAGCAAAGCACAATTTAATATTACTTACTTTAATAAATTAGTTAATAATTTACGAAGATAAAGGAAAACTGAGATGGCAATCTGATAATATAAAAGATTGTAAAATTCAGGTTTGATATTTCATACATCACAAAAATGTAAAACAAGTTTTTATGTCAAAAAAAAAAAACAAACTGGTAATTAAAATGGGCTTTTAAATGTCCGATGTCATTAGACTTATCCCAATTTTTAATACACCGTGAAAATGCTGATTAGTCATCTGAGAATGCAATTTAGATTTTACAAATTTCATTTTTGAAAATGTTTACTAGCACAGATATGGGCTGCCATGAACCCTTTTAGAAAAAGTTGTGGTGTTAAGTAACTACTTTCTGCTTAATTTAACATTTTGTTCCTTAAAAAGTCATAGGTCTGTAAACCTGCCAAATCTAATTGTAAATTTTTAAGTATCATCCACTTCTGCTTCTGAAAAGTTCTGAAAGATTTGCAGTTTTTTTTTTTGTGTTTATGGAAGTACTGAAACTTGGATAGTAATTATTCAATAAGCTTTGCACCTGTGTTGCTTGGTAGATCCACAGTCGTGATGTTTCTTGATACAACACCTTTACATTTTAAAATGGACAATATTACCAGCTTTTAGCTGTTTGGAAAGAATTTTAGTTTAGTATCAAAAGATTTTATGTTGCTGAAATGCCACAGATAAGTTTGTTTTTTCTTTGTAGTTTAGACAGCTCATTCAAGTGGTGTATCTTTCGGCCTATAAGTTGGTAGTTTTTCCCTGGAAGTCTAGGTTTTGACTTATATTTCAAATTTATTATCAGTGGATAAGGTCATGAAAATTGCTTTAATGAAAAAATTTTAAATGACACTGTGTGTATTTTCTGAAATAAACTTTAACATTTTTCATTTGAAATAGACTATAAAATTCATTGCTGGTAATGTTTGCCAAATAGGTGAACAATTCACCATGAATGCACTCACTAAAACATGTGAAATTACCTAATCAATAACAAGAATGCACTCACCAAATATATTCTATCTATCCTTTTCAATTCTAATTATATGTATAAATAGTCCCAACAAATTCTCTACCTCATTTCAAAATGCCTCTAATAAAGTCATACAAGTTGTACATGACAGCTTTTAAGTTGGAAATTAAGTTCACTGTGGTAATATGGCCATATACAAGAAATGCAGTGTCAACAAGAAATGTTTTAGGAAATGGTGTAAAGAAAAGGATACATAACAGATTATGGAGACCAAGAATGAAAATCGTGCACACAAAGATAGGTAGACTAAAGCCAAACAAATGACAATTGATGATCACTATTTTTATATTTGTTTACATTTCTTTTGCTGGTGTACAGTATTCACCATAATGGTTTCCTAGAAGTATGTAACATACTGTCCATTCAAAAAATAGCTGAGCATGTAGATCCCTGTGATGGACTAATTGTGAACCCCAAATATTGGACAACTTGAATGAAACCAACCTAAATATCACTTTGTTCTATCAGAAATGAAGTGTCAGTTGAATTTATAAATTTAAGTGTGCTGTAATATTTCAAAATCAAAAAGATGTTTTGGAGATACATAAAACTGACACTTTTAGTTTTTTGAAGTAGGAAATTTAACAGCATAAATGAAACTAGATCACCTGATCACCAATGATGTCAAGCAGTGACCAAAAACAGACACCAAGCTTTCGATCAGGACTGATAATAAAATTTACAGTTTGCTTCAAATATCGCTCCAGATCATCCCACAAAATAGTTCAATGATATTCCTGATATTCATGAGCGTAAAAGTACTGTAACAATGTGATGTGATGTGACAGTGTTATGAAGGATATCACATTGTTTTGACCAGTGGCTAGTTTGGCTAACTACCATAATTGATTTAGCCTTGTCTTATACTCCAAATCGACTTATTTATGAATGAAAGAAAATAAATGGGATAATTAGCTAATTTGCTTGTACTCTGCAATGAGTTATAGGTTGAAAAATATGGTAGTTTTGATGTCCACCAAGAAAGCAAAATTGCAGATTCAAACAGGATCAAACAGTTCTGGCACATGTCTGGATTTTTCTTCTATAACCATTTTTATTTTAGTTCTCAGACCAAAATAAATGTTTTAAGACCCTTTCACAACAGTGAATGACTTCAGAATTGTAAAAAATATCAAAAAATATCATCTTATACTGTTTCAATTTGAGACAAAATCATAGAACCAACTATGTGCCTGTATTGGAATAGAATTTCAAAATTATTCCTCCATATGACTCTTGATACATCCAATAAATCCTGTGTTTTTACCAACCATATTTTTAGCATTGTCAATAATAATGATTTTTAATTGGTTTCAGTTTAGTTTTAAACTTTTTTTATCGCACAAACTTTTAAATATATGTCCTTACCAGATATTGCTGATACTTTGTAATTCTGCTATTTCCTCTGTCAATTCAAAACTTCCTCTAACAAAGATAAGAAGTTGAATGGTGTCTGAAATATCATTACTTTCATCCAACACTAAAAAAATTTTTCCAATGTATTTGCTTTTTCCTTAAATTTAAAACAGATCTTGTTTCATGTCTTTAATTCTTGTTGTGATTATACTTGTGGATAAACTTATATTCTCAAATGCACTCTTTCTGTCGGGACACATTTCATGTTCATTTCCAAAAAGCGTTTTTTAACAAACTCTACACCTGTAAATGCCTTATCTTATATAGAAATCATTTCAGCTACATTGTAGCTTCCTTTAACAGCTGCAATGTTTTATGTGATACACTTCTAAAACTATCTTAATTTTTTTTTTTTTTCAGAGTTCCACCTTTTTAATGCACAATTTACCTTCAGACACATTAAATTAACTTTGTTTTGTATCATAGTGATGCCTGATATTGTACTCTTTAAAACATAAATGGTCTTTTTACATATTAAGCATGCTTTTTTATCTTTACACTGCATACAGAAGTAATTGTTTGTTTACTGCTTATTGAACACCCTGCCCTCAAAATCTCTTTCCTTCCTTTTTTTTTTTTTTTTGAAAAAGACATCTTTTTACTTGCCTGCTGAAATAAATAGCATTCTATATCCTTGGAGTGAATGCTATTTGTCTCAATTCAGCAATAAGGGGGTGACTAAGAGGGTACAGAGATTACAAAGTCTATAACCCATTCCCAATCCAAGCAAAAGGTGACTTGATCAAGCCATGTAAGTTGCTTTATTAAGTGTCACATGAAAAGCACAGAAGACAGACTTAGTTAAAATGCAGAGTGAAGAGAAACCCAAATATAGTCAATATAGATTAAACAATTTTTAATTCACATCTTTTTTCTGCTACAGTTAATATTTTATGTCAATACACTTCATTAGTAGGCCAAATATAGAGGCTTAGCAAACTGGATTCTGGTACCCTTGGATTAGATCTGTGTTTTAGGTGTGTGAGAATAATACCACTATTCAATAGCACTTATAGAATAACAGAAAGATATCAGGATGGTGATAAATAACATGCAAACTACAATGCCCAAAATCTCTCAAATATTTAACATTGGACAAGAATTCTGTATCCACTTAAACAGTGCATCGTGAGCCATGCATTATAGTTTTCAGTTGTAGGTCACTTGTGGGAAAATCTTTTCTCCATGCAAAGTACAAGAAAGTCCACCTGCTTTGTTGGTTCCAGAAGCAATCTGACTTCATTTGACAAATGTAAGAAGGTTCTGTAGTCTGAATTATACATGTTTCTCTCTATTTACAACATGGAAAATTATGATGTGGATCTCATTAAGCACTGAACTACATATGCATTATTTAAGCAGTCTCAGCTACCGGAGATGAGGGAATGTTTAGCTGGTCATGCGAATAAACCCTGGCACTGTGGCAGACTAAATTCATACACACTGCTTGTTCTGTATTCGGATGGGGATGTGTGGGATGTACTTATGGGACTTATGTAACTTAAGCATTTCTTTTACACTTACTATTATTTCAGTATCATCTATTTCTATTTGTTTGCTATATTAGAATGATCCATCATAACCTATTCTCAGCTACTTTCTTCTTTGTACTAACTGCATATAGATCATGGATGGATGGTTATAAATACCACAGAATGCCTTTTGGCATGTTGAAAGCGTTCTTCAGGCCAGATGTAGGCTTCAGCCTGTTCTATAAATTTTTAGTCAGGTAATGCAGTTAGGACTTTAATCTTGTATTTATCTAAGATTCTCTGCCAGAAAAGTTAATCAGAAATCGATAAAAAACATTAAAAAAAAACTAATTAGTATATTTGCATGCAAAAAGTTGTAAACAAATACATTTACAAGTATCTGAGAAAATGGTATATTTTTATTTGAGTATCACAAATATATTTTATTTATGATTGTGGTTTTATTTAATGCCATTTTCAAGCAATGTATTTTATTATAATATGAAATAATGTGCTTTTATTTGCTCCAGGAAGATTTAAAAGCATAATGTGCATGTTTGCAGGATGCAGTTTAATAAATTGTGTTTATACATCAGTAAAATGTAGTATAAGTTAGACAAATTGCTACCACTACTATGCACAGAAATAATGTACGGTTTTATAATATATACTGCATGTGCAGTTAATAAAACAAGAAATAAATAAACCTAATATTGTAATTTTGCATAATTGAATTATTTCAGGCTTTATCACTGTGGCGGATAATTTAACACGAGAACCACTACAAGAGGAGTATGTATTAAATGTCTGGGCTGCTGATGCTGGTGACTTTGTACAGACCTCTATCTCACAGGTGATCATCCAAGTACCTTTTAATAACAAACCTATACTGCCACCAAAACTTATTTTTACTGTTCTTGAAGACATCCCAATTACTGGTATCATCAGTAAAGTCGAGGCTCTAGACCCTGACATTGAGACAATTCAGCAAGATTATCTGGAATACAGCATAAACGATGAATCAGGTAAACGCTGAGATTTTTTATGTTTTTTTAAGTGTGGTTTTATTTAAATATCTCTTTGTTTGTCAAACGTTTGCTTAACAACAAGTTCAGAATGTTGTCCACCCTCTGTACCTATTAGTTCAAACAGTGGCAAAAACATCATTTAAGTAAAAGAAAAGACAATAAACAAACAATTTGATGCTGCTGAAAATATTAAGATCTAAGAAATAATTAGGTTTCAGCTTTTAAATATTTTTTTGCTACAGCCAACATTCCATTAGAAATATATAAATAAAATTAATTTTTTCAGTATAAAATATATACATTGATATCACTTTATACAAATATATTACCTTTTATTATTTTTTTTTCAAACTTGTTTTTTTATCAGTGATATCCAGCCAGTTAGATCTTTTAGTTTTTTTTTTTTTTGTGTTTAGGAGAACCCTCCCTGCTCTTCTCTTATAGTTATTCTACATATTTGCAGGTATTGGTCATGGCACATGAGGTAATGAATTCACTAATGGAGGCTGCCATGACACTGGAAAAGTAGGGCCTATCAATCAGCAACATGCAGGAAAGGTAAAAAAAAAAAAAATTATACAACAAAAAAAAAGAACTATTTCTTTTGCTCTTACCCTAGTTAGTGTTTCTAGGACGCTATTATCAATAGCACAAAAGTAAAATAATAATGAAGCTATTACTGGGAGATTTATCTGGTATGGGACAGCATTCTGAACTTGTGTAGCTAACTATTAATTTAAAATCATTACAAATTTTCATTTCTGTTTTTAATTATGCTTTGAACGACAATAACAATTGCACAACTTAATTATTAAAATTATTTAAAAAATATTCAACATTTGTATATTACAATAGCTTGGATGCAAGAACCTAATTATTCAGGCCTTTTGGATTATGGTTGAGAGTATTAAAAGGATATCTTATTGCAGTATTTTAGATTAATCAAAATAGTTTTAAAATAGTTTTTTTTTTATATATATATCATTGGTGAATGGAAACACAAAAGTCAAAGATGGTGCAATCATTTTTATTTTTTTGATAGTTTTTAGAAAAAATGTTAATAGCACTTGTGAAACTAATTATTTTGTCTGATTAATTCTAGTTTTTAATTATGTTTTAAAATATTAAAAAATAAAGTTGTTTGATTATAGTATAGTTTCTTTGTCATATGAATGATTGAGGAAAAGGTAGGTGAAAGTGAGACTTAATATTATTGAGGATTTTAGTGTCCAGATTAACAAATCTTCTATTGATTAAAAAGACAATATAAATAGAGGCTCTAAAACTTATCTAAATGAGACTAGATAACATTTTGGTACAAAGACAACAGTCAGTTATAAACATGGTGAGAGGACTATCATTGTAGATCAGGTTGCATCAATTTTAATTGGCTTAGAATCTATTCAGATAAATGCTTTTAATGCCAGTTACTATAACTCTCTGTACTCCTTAATATCCAGCATCATTTTATGTTAGATCAGTACTACTTTCTGAAAAAATGAATGAATATATAAAACCATTTTTAGTTTAGTTAAATTAAAAGGGTCTCCAGAAGTCTTTGGATTGTTGGATTGTTTATTATTTTTAATTCTGATGCATTGTGTATTTTTTTCTTTATATGTATACAGTACATAAAACTTAAGACATTATCACTTTCTTTTTATATTGTGTTTGCAGGAATGTTTTTGATTGAAAAACATTCTGGACAGTTGCAAACATTAATGAACCTGGATGCAGATAAAGAAGATAGATATATCTTTACTCTAACTGCCAAGGATCATGGAATACCTCCATATACAGCTACTACTACAGTCTTCATAAATGTAGAAGATGTAAATGACAACTTGCCTGAGTTTACATCTCCAAATGGTTATAAAGTAACTGTACCTGAGGGTTTTCAAGGTATTCTTCCTGTGGTAAGAAAAATTTCCAAGTTTTCTCTGGAAAGCAGGCATAAAATCAAATGTGTAGTTGTAACAAAAAAACAGTGCATCAATACTCACTAGTTGTATTTTAGCCAAAACTTTGAATTGGCTACCTGTTTTCATTACCTACATGTTTATCTTATGTACTTTTGTTTTGTTATTATTTCTTAGCAAAGTGATCAGATTTTAAACCTATCATCAGCTAGCACTGGTTTTCTTATACAATATTTTGTTTATAATTTTCAAAGTACAAGCATATCAAAAGTAACATAAATTGTCAAGCTACTTACAGTGTACTACATTCATTGTTTTTGTTATTTTGTGCTGTTTAATAATAGCAGATAATGCAAACAACTCTGAGTACACTTCAACAAGATCTTGTTAAAACTGGAGGAGAAAATTAGACACATTTAGCACATTCATATATTTTTTTTACCTACTGAAGAAGCTGATCTTTGCTTGTGCCATTTTCTTCTGTTAAATGGTAAAGAATGCAAAACATTACTAAATAAAAACATGGGGAAAATGTAAACCAAAACCTGTATCATTTCAGACTATTTATAACAACAGACTTTTCAATGTGTTGTGGAAATTCTTAAAGATGCAACACATGTATGAAAATCACACCTGGCATCTGAGAAAGAAGTGGATTTGTAGACCAGAATTGTTCTAACTTACTGTTGTGTTAAAGGAAAAAAAAAAAAGTTTCTCGCTAGATCATTGCCATTCATATATACATTTTTATTTTTTACTCAAATGTTTTAGAGCCTTTAGTTAATGTTTTCATTCAGCATACAGGAAATTTGTAATTGGATGCTGATTCACAGCTAATATTAATAGTGAAAGCAGATGAATTCGAGCATTTTTTCTTATTTCTGTACATTCTATAGAAGAGTCATATTTTTTAATTTCTTTTTTGCTGTTGCAATTCATGTTTATAAGTGAGTACCTCAAAATACTTGGAACTGGTCACCACTCTGTAAACACTGTAGGAGCACACTATGTTGTGTACTGTTAACTATCTATTCATTTGTTAGAATCACATGTATTAATCATGGTTGTATTATGACATTCATCATAGGTTGATGGAATGTAATATACTAATTATGTTTTAGTACTTGTGGGCACTGAAAACATTAACAAGCACACAAAAAATACAGTTTGAAATTTAGAATTTACAAAATAATAGGTTGTCATTTTCATTTTTGCGATAATCATTGCTAATGCAGAATTATAAATTATTGTATTTTTTCTGTTTATTTATTCATTTTTTAGCATCCACAAGTGAGCATTGAAGATTTAGATGTCAAACAAGAAAACAGAGCTGTAGAGTTCAGACTAAAAGGAGCTGGCAAAAATGACTTTGAAATCGACTCTGCATCAGGACAAATCTTTGTGAAGCAAGGAAATTTAATTGACTGTGAAAAGAAATGTCAGTATGACCTACAGGTAGTTCATTTTATTTATTTACAATAAGAAAGTATAAAATAATTGTAATGATCATGATAAAGATCATACAGCATAAAATTTCGGTGAAAATTGTATATTTTGTTTTATTGTGAACTATTGAATTTATACTTTTTCAAAAGCATTGTTTAAAAGTATTAAACCAAAAATAAAAGATAAAAAATTGTATTGATGATAGATGAATGTGCTCTATTTAATTCTTAATTGTAAAAAAAGCTGATAAATGACAAGAAAACTCCTGGGTAAAGTTGTTTTGTTTGTTTATTTGTTTATTTACTTATTCAGTTAGAAGCATTCAACAAGAATGATAAAAGATCAAGATCTGAAGCAAATTTAACAATTTTTGTTGAAGACGTGAATGATCATGGTCCCATTTTTATGGAGAGGTATTTGTTTCACATCGGAGCAGCCACAAAGGCAGGGACGGTTATTGGCAAACTTCATGCAGAGGATGGAGACTGGTCTTCTAAGAATAACAGACTTGCCTACTTTTTAAAGGCTGGAGGTTTGGACAAGTTTTCTGTGGACTCAGTTACAGGTAGGTTATGATGTGTGTTTGCTTTCAATGGAGAAAATCTTGACTTATCAGATTTAAAAAACGTGTTCATTATGATTATTTTTTGTTCATATTTGCATATTTTATTTTTAAAAGAATATACTACTGTTTTAACATCCTAGAATATTGCATTTCTACATTCTTGTTATGAACATGTAAAACTTTTTTTTTTTTTAACTATAAGTTTAGAAATACCAGATAGTTATTATGTCATAGAAACTTTATTTTTACATGACTTTTTTTTTAGGAAAGAGTATTTGAAAGTGGTTGTCTTTCCATTTTCTTTTCTGCTCTTAAGATTACTACAAAATTTAAATTATTTTATTTAACCAAAAAAATCAACTTGACAAAAATAATGTAGCTTTTTTTATTATTATTATTATTATAAACATTTTGCTTTGGTGTAGTGCCTGAAGCAAATGTTGCAGTCAGCATCATAGAATTTACTGTTACGGTTATTACTTTCTCAGCAACTAGTTTGTGACAAACCTATAACCTGATCAACCTTGTACAACAAGAAAATACCTGCAAAGGGGTAAAGGGACAGTATGTCACTGGCAGGCCATCAAACTGAATGAACATGGATTATTATTTGGCACTATGTAAGAAGTCTGATTCCTAAAATTAGATTTGCTCTCAAATTTAATATTCTACTATAAACAGTACACAGTTTTAAATCTTCTCCTTTATTTAAATCATTGGTTAGACAACTTTTGGAGTAGCCACCCAGCAAAACATCTCCACCATAGAAAGGGTATATAGACTTTTTAGTAAAAGTTTATTGGTTATTAGGATGCTTGATGGTATTTATGGTCTTAATTATGGAGAAGGTTTAAAGAAACTTTGCTTGCCCAGTTTAACCTACAGCTGTGGTAAAATTTTTGCCTTACCCTAGAAATAACAATAACAGATTCTATCTCCAAATCATGCTCCTTTAGCATGACACAGAATCCATGAGCACTTCTAACTGAGTCACATTTACCATGATCTATAAGGATTTTTTATAGAATTCATGTATTTGTATGTTAGAGATTTCAAATTATTGCATTTTTAAAATTTTGTTCATTTACCATTAAGTATGTGAAAAACTACAAAGTGGTGTGCAGTTCGATATGTTAATGTAACTATCATGCAAGTTTAGCAGGTTTAATTCAACTTTATCAAGCAAAACTAGAAAATTCTATAGTAATGCAAAACTTTTCACCATGTCTCTATACATTTCTGTGGTGATGTGATTGAAGTATTCAAGATATTTATTTTGCATAAAAATGCAGATTTAGACAGTTTCTTTTCAATACTTGGGAATAATCAAATATTTTCAGAAGTCATCAGCATAAATAATTAAGAATTCTTTACTAGAAATTGGGAATTTAAAATTTTATTTTTAGTAATCTTATTTCAGTTTGGAATGCTTTGACAAGTGATAGATGAAGCAGAAAATGTAAATACTTCTAAAAATAGACTTCATTTGCACTTTTTAAAAAAGAAAAATTGATCTATATGTAAATTTTAGAAAGGCTTGTGCTCTACTGATCTTTGTTTATAGAGAATCATGATTTTTTAGAAAACCAATGTTAATATGGATTTTTTTTATTGCAAAGATATTTTTAGTTTAAAAATACTTTATTTTATGCAGAAATTTGGCCTTGCATTCATTATGTAAAAACTCTATAAAAATATTTCTTAAATTACACATTCTGTACATTATGTATTATTATGATCCATTAATTAAGGAATGGAATTATGCATCATTAAAGACAATTATTGTTAATATTGGTTTGTTTTACAAAGAATGTATAAAGTCTCTGCTTGTAATAAAGTATTTTGCTATGAATAAATAACATTTACTAAATATATTCAGCTGTTAACACATTACTTTGAATTATCATTGCTTTAGTATGAATAGAATGCAAATAGATTTTAACCACTTATGTAAATATGTTTTTGGATACATACGATAAAGTAATACAGATGAATGCAAATTGTAGCTATCTAACAAAATATTAACTGGCTGGGTACACTGGCATAAATATTTAAAGCCTTTTGAAGATGCCTGTAAGTTTTTCATTTTAAAATTAAGCCCTGTGTAAAATGCATGATGCATGTCATCACTTCTGCTGACTTTTGCATGTCTGTGTGGTTATGCAATTGATAATTTCTATACTAAGTTTATTTAAAACAAAGTACTAAAATCTTTTTGCTGCATGAACAAAGAAAAGCATGTGATTGGCCTAGGATATGATATGTCTTCCTCTTGCAGAAAACTCCTGTGTGTCAAGTGGATTACTTCGTTGTTTGTACCTTGGTCATCCTCTAATTTCTTAACAACTTACCAGAAAGATTTCCCGACTTTGGTTGATCAGTGACATGTATAACTACCAGTATTATAAGCAGACATAGATACTTTAAAAAATAAAACAAACAAAACAAATCCATTGTCAACATTGTGACTAAATGTGTAATTTTTCAGGTGATATATCCGTAAGAAACATCCTAACCAGGAATCCTTTAAATGATAAGCACATACTGCAAGTGGTAGTGTCTAACTTTGGTGCTCCACATCTCTTGGCTGAAACTGACATAATTGTTCAAGTTCAATTCTTTTTCTTCAGTCAAACCTTGATTTAAATGTCTTGTAATCAGGTGAGCAAAAAACAGTTATTGGTGTGACAAAAACATTAGATTTTGATATGACTACCAGTGACATGGACTATCTGTCCTGTATGCACAACCAAGAAAGATAATGGTAAGACAGACTCATCTCTTCTAGCGTGTACTCTTAGTTGAAAGGAATAAAATATTGGCAAAACAAAGATAGATTTTTAAAAAGTAAATTGGTAATAACTATAAATTAAGAATCAAGGCGATATGTGTTTCTCAGAAACATTTAATTTCCATATTTTCTTTCTCATTTAACTCAGATTTTCATGTAATATAATTTTTATATCTTTGAACAAAAAAAAAGAAATTGGTTGATGTCTGTGATAACTGAAACCTGAAATGCACCGCACAAATAGTAAAATTTATGAAATGTTAGTTAAATGTAAATAACTATTTTAACAAATTATATATATGTGTGTTTATATATATATATATATTATATAGAGAGAGATGGGCATAAAAATTACTTGTTTTAAAAAGTTATAAAAGGATTAATTAAAATAACAGGTTGAAGATCAGACAAAAGCTAGTGTAATCAGATAAGCTTCAATCAGGTAAATCCAAAAGTAGAGAACATCCAATCAAGGTACAAACCCATTAAATAAAATTTTTTGAAATACAAGGATCAAATGATTAAAAAATAAAAATTAAATATGAGGGATGATCCATGGAAGTTGCCCAAAGGATTAAGGTTTTCATTTTTACCTTAACAGGAAATATCTGCTGCACAAATCCTGATCTAATAACACTTTCAACAATGAACTCTCATTATAACAGCATATATGGTGGTTGATTGTGTTAAAATTATCAATCCAAAGCACAGTCTGCCTAGTAAATTGGTTTTAGTTTGGAAGAAAAATTGAAACAAACACAGATGTAAATAAAAATTTCCTGCAAAATAGTTACAAAATCTAAAGCTCAGGGATTCATGGCATCAGAAGAAAAAAAAACCCAAATAATAAAAACCTATGCATGAACAAAAGCCTAAGGAAGCAGCACAAATGTAAGCTGTCCTCACTATACTTGTAGTGCTTAAATGCAGAAACTAGATGCATGTGCAAATTATGGTGGAATTAAAAAAAATTCCAATCAAATTGCTACACCACTTGACACCAAAATGAAGAAAATTTATCACTGACATGTGAAAGGTCATTTCTAAAAATTTTAATGATCTTTACAACAAAAAGGTAAAGAAAACAGTTATTTCTTGCATATTCACACAATTTTTAAAATTAAATAAATGAATAAACAACAAAAACCAAAGCCATTAATAATGGTTAAAAAAGAGAGCGAGAGAGACTCTCTTTTTTGTATGAGTTGAGCTTTTCAGGGAGTTTTTGTTTGGTTAAAATCATTTGTTTCTCTCTCCCTCATTTACTCATATTTAAAATGCAGAATTCTTAAGCAGAGAAGTAGAGGGTTAATTTGGGCATTTTTTCATCCCTTAATTAGTAGTAATTTAACTATCTAATGAAGCTACATTTTGGTGATATCTCTGTTGGCCTCAACAGGCAGGGTTTAGTTTTTAGAAGAATCGTTTTTGGGTGCCTAAACTCTGATGATAATGACATTGTTAATCACTTTGGTTATTACTAAGGTGAGGAAAAAGAAATGCCAAAACTAACTGTAAACAGCATGCCACCAGTAACTTTCTGTTCTTACCTTGAAAATTAATGATTTTTGTGGGTATGACTGAAGTGAAAAGTTGATACAGTTGAAAGTCAGAGCACTATAAACACACACAAAATATTAGATTTTGTACATTGTTTGATAGCTGAAGAACAGAATCCAGGTGAGGTTTCTGGAGCAAAAATGAAAATAAATTCTATGACTTGTATTGTTATTGTTATGATATATTTTACATGGAAGGGTGTGATTGGCCATTCATAATGTGGGAAAAGTGATGTTCAGATTGATGAAAGTCTTTGTTGAGTTAATGCCATTATATCATTACACAAAATTAGTCCTGAAACACTGCCATTTACCTTACTCATGCACTAAGTATGCATGGTTGGAGTCAAAACCTTGCAAAAATGTTCTGATGTTGTGAATTTTAACTAGTGAATCAGCTGGTGAACTCTTCATAAACTCGGCTACATAGATAAGCTATTCAAAGAGGATATGCTATCACGGATTTTAATGGGCTAGATAATGATGTAAACATTGGTGTGCTGACTTGGGATTTTGGTTTTATTGATCTTTCTGGGGAAATCATGAGTGTCTTGTATAAACAGTTTATTTTTAGCAAGCTAGATGTCTGATATTATCAAAGAAGTATGTGTTCAACTGGTGATAGCAACTGTAGGTTAGCAAGAACTTTTTTAGGAATGCATAGAAATGATATTGTTTATAGTTATATATTTTAAAAAAATGTTATGGGAATGCTAGTTAATTGTTGTATTCTCTAATTATTTAATTACTAATGACTGAAAATAATTTTTTTTGTAAGTCATAATCAAGTTTGTGATAGTGAAAATGGTTTTACTTTGGCATCAACTGCTTACTAGAGCTGTTCCACATTTAATTTTATAAAATTATAATTTATCCTTTTAGCTGAAAATGATTTTATTATTTTTTCTACATCGACTAATATAAATAACATTTGTTGTAAAATATATTTATATACAATATTTTTGCCTTAAGATGAAAAGCTTTTGTATTTAAATAAAACCAAGACATTTTCATATTTCAGGAGGACTAACTCTTTGCTGATTCTATCCTTTACAATTCACCAAAAGAAAAATCTGAACTTGTAGTCAGCATTTATTTTTTTTTTTTCATGTATGTGTATGTTGAAGAACCACAGTTATCTAGTTCAACTATTGTCATGATTTATATGGTATTGACTAAATAGCCAGTGTTTGATGACTAGACCAACTTCCAACTTTAGACTACCAGAGATTATCAAGGTGGAGTATCATCAGAATCATTTTGGTTGCTGATCCTGACAATGGAAATGAAATGTATGCCAAAAGCTAATATTACAGCTTTTAAAACTGGATGGTGATAACAGTAAGTTATTCAAATTTAATTTTTATGAAATTTAAATCTCTAATTACTATACCTTATTCATATTTCTATATTCTTTATACTTTACAGTGTACCTTAACTTATAAGGACGCTTATAAATTATTATACAAGAACACTGAATCTACTTTGATAGTATGTACAAAAATTAGAGGATTAGTTTGGGTTTCTGTCATTACCTTATTAGTAGAAACTAATCTGACTAATAAATTTTGCATTTTGTTATTACTAATAAGGTGATTAAATATATCACAATATCTTTCTGTCCTTATCCTGATAATGTTTTTTTGCATATAGACATTTCAGCAAATTAAATCTTTTAACTGTTTTAAAAAGGATTCTCTATATATGGAAATTGGAAATCCTTACAGAATTCACAGTTCAGACCAAATTAGTTGTTTAACAGATGTTTACTAGACCTCTGTTCATTAAAATTGCGAGAGAAAGGTAGTGTCTAGCCAAAACACACTTTGGGGTGTTTGGTGATTTTGTATAAGTGAAGATTAATTCTTCCTTCCTATTTTGTATCTACTACACTAAACTATAGTAAATTGATTTTGTTTGTTTATAATTTTTAAAAATTACATTACTTTTATGACATTCTACTTTTAGCTAGTCTCTGCATCAAAATTATGTATAAATGGTATTAAACTGACTTTCAATTGCTTCCATAAACTAAATTTAAATATTTATTTATTCACCATCCATTTATGTAAAATTACTATAACACTTTAATTTATTTGTAAAAATTTTCTTGAAACATATATTATTAGTTTAGAGTCTGCTACCAGGTCCAAGAAGCATCAATAGTCAATGCCACCTGGAAATGATCCAGGGTTTTGGTGTTGCTATCCCTAACTAGCAGTACAGGTTGTATGGAGAGAATGCTCTATCAAAACATGGCTACTGTTTTTCTATGTGTGACTTTTTGTCATCAACAGAAACAGTGGCATCATTGCAACAAAAACAATATTGGCTGTTGAAGTTGCCATGATGGTATGAACGTGTTGTTTGTATTACTATGATGGTTAACCAGTACAAAGAGTTGTAGCTGCAGCCACCATTACTGTGAAGGATGAAAATGACAATATTCCAGTTTCTTTTTTTTTTTCTGATTCAGGGTACAATGTAGCTCTGGTTGAAAATGCAGTATAAAAAAAAAGATGTCTCAGTGGTAAATATTCTTCACACAGTATTTATGAATACTTAATTGTTTTTACAGTTTATGAAAAACACTTTTTTCAGTTTTAATTAATTATGAAAGATTACGAATGTAATCAGTTTTAATGTTTATAATATGAAAATGTTTTATATGGTATTTTCATTATTTTGAATTAGAGATGTTTAAGCAATTTATCTTTCAGGAAATGAAAAATTTGTTAATATTTGTTCTTTATGGCATATTAACAAATGTTTAAAAAATTGTATATATTGTTTTATATATAGTGGTGTTAAAAATTTAGTCAACTACACAAAACATTGTCTGTTTTTCCAGTACTTTATTGTTAATGAAAGAAAATGCATTATCTCAGAAAAGGGAAATTAAAAATCAAATAAACTATACATTATAACATATGAATCATTAATTGTGATGTTATTACTTCAAGCTTTTTCCATAATTATGTTTCCTGGAAGTTATTTCTATAAATGTTAAATTTAGTTTATACCTAAGTATGATATTATCATGTCCTGTCTTTACTTCTAATCTGAATAAATGATAGCTTATACAAACTTTTGTACAATTGTTAATTGACCTCATTAATGATGACTGATATTGCTGTAATTGATAGGTAAAAATGGCATCTAAAAATAAATTCCATATAAAACAAGGCTTTTCATTATTGTCCATCATAAAGCTGATTACACCCAATGGAAATTTGTGGAAGAATCTGAAGTCACATAGGTTGGTGTGTAAACAACCATTTATAGAATGAACCAACTTGCTAAGCCATGCACCTAAAGAGCCAGGAAGGATGAGTAAAAGCTACAGAATGAGAAGATAAAATTTTCTCTAGACTGTTGAGATAGCAACCTTTCTTGACAGTTAGCTAGTCAACTGTCACTGTTTTGCTGCAACATTCATTTCAACCTCTACCATTAAAAAACTTAAGAGAAGTTGGATTAATTGGCAGGGAAGAGGTAAAGCACATGGTGGCAAAACAAAACAACATGACTAAGCTAAACAACTTCAGAACTACACTTTGGAGCAATGGCACAATAAATTGGGCTAATGTGAGAGTGGGTTTGAAAATTTTGGTTGTAAATGATGTTATTGTTAGAAGAAACCATTGAAAAGTATGAGTAGAACTGTATTATTTGGCCAACAGTTAACCATAGTAGTAGAAATGTAAATATATGAGATTGTTTTGCTGCTTATATGGCTGGTGACATTTTAAAAATTTATGTTTTGTTGGAAAAGAGAATAATCTGCATTTTACATTGCCTTGAAATAGGGTTTTGCTTGATAGGTAATAGTTTAGTTTATGCAACAAAAGAATAATTCTAAACACTTCAAAGCGCTCAATGATTATTATCTTGTGCAATAAAAGAATCAGAATGGTTTCTTAAAATCATGGTTTGGCTCAAACTCCTGTTCTGAACTTCATTAAACTTACATGAGATGAAGTAGATTAAAAAGTAATGGAAAAGGGTCTAACTAATGCCAGTCATTATGGGACTACTTGCAACAGGAATGGATGGGGGTTACTTAAAAGACAATATTTTCAAAGTGTTTTAAAAAGGATGCTCTAAATGTGTGTAGTTTTTTATTCAGATGAAAGGTGGTTATTTTTATGAAGGAATGATAATATCACAAATAATGGTTTGCACATTCTTATACATAGTTCATCTAATTTTTTTTTGTTTTATTGATGAGATTGTATGCATTACCATTAAGAATAAAGTGTTGAAAAAGCTAATAACAGTGTTTTTGTATGATGATTTAATTGTGAATGCTGGTGAATGTTTGTTTATATATAGTTTATATTTGTTTATTTGTTGTATTTGTTAGTATAATGTTACAGACAAAAACAAGATCTGTACTAGAGTAAGAGCTGCTTTTTTCTTTTTATTTAAAAATTATTTTTCCAGATATTTTCTTCTAAAGTCTAGGTATTTTTCATTTTCAGGAAATAATATAATTTTTTATTGAAATACTTTTAATTTTGAAATGTTTTTAACCAATAATTTCACTGCTTCCAAAATTATGAAAAAAATATATCCCTTTAAAAAAATAATTATTAGATTTATAGTCTAATTTTTTAAAAATTTCTTTAGCAACATTTGTTGTATTTTCAGCTGCCAGAAATATATGCTACAGACAGAGATGTAACCAGAAAGATCAGAAATGTGCATTTATCTTTAGAGGAGAAAGATTGAAGTTTTTACAAATGATCCTGTGACTGTCATTTTGGAGTTGAAGCAAAATGGTAACATTACTTGTGAAAAGATCTGTCAATTTAACTTGTTTTCATGTTGCAGTTGTTTGTTTGTTTTGTATATATGTTTGGCTTTAGTATATATAGACATACTGTAAAGGTTAAACATTTTTAAAAAACCCAGATCCATGCCATGCTGTGAGATTCAAGGCACAGAAAAATTTTGAACTACTATTAAAATAATCTTGTAGTCAGCCTTTAGCACTGACAAAACAATATGACCAAACAATTTTTTCCTTAATTCCCCCCTTTTCAAACTTATTTTGCGTGATTAAACTTGAAAATAAAGTTAAATTTTTTTACACTTTTCACAAGATTCAAACTAAGAGTTTTCCCAGTTCATACTAACCTGTATATGCATGCACTGTAAATACAGCCTTTGTTATAAAGGAGCCATGATGCTCACTAAGGTATTGTATATTAAAAAAAGATGTCTGAGAATATTTTTGTTCATTAATTATTGTTTTTTTATGTTTTAATTTACTTTTTAAATATTACAATTATTTTTTGTTTTGCATGTCCTACATAATTATTTACTGCTTTCTTTTTTGAGGAATGAGGATATTGGAAGTGGTTCTGGTTTTTAGAGTAAACTGCCTACTGTAGTAGTTCATGTTATTGCTATTCCAGCTTTCTCATTTTAAACTGTCTACATCATAACTTTCAATATTACATGACTAAGCTTTTATGATTTTTCTCTCTCAAGATCTTCCAACTTTAAAGAAAATATTAATTTTAATCTAAATTATTTATGATAATAAATATAAATAATTTTTATTTAATTCAGTACCAGATTCTCTTTCTTTTCTTTTTGTGATAGGCAAAAAAAAAAAAAAAAAATAGAAAGGTAGAAAATGCATTTAAAATGGCTATTTTACTCTTTCTCTGGAAGGATATTGTCTTAGTCTGGTTAACTGTTATTTAAATTATTGCATCTGACTGGTGGGGGGGTATATTTCAGACAAAGATCTTAATGGTTATTGCCAATAAAGTTGTGAATAAACATGTTCTACAATCTATAAAAGACTGTTCTTTATGTTAACATTCTCACAGAAAAGGAACCATCATTACAGTGTGTGCTACTGTAGGTATTCATAATAGTAAAATCTGTTTCTTTTTAAGAAACAGTGGCTCTGGAAAATTTTCCATCTACTCAAAGACAGGTAATTCAGTTTCTATCAATTAACAAGAAAATTTATTTCAGTTACATTTCAAAAATAATATTTAGCATCCAATTTGTGTGATTACTCATTAAGTATAGTCCCACTTTTTTAAAATATATTTGGGCTGTGACTCCGAACATGTCGTCTTTGACTCTAAAAATGCATAAATTGATACTTTACAACAAAAAATCACAGATATTTTTATTTTTTAATTTTAATTTGTTTAATTTTCAGTGTAGGAACAGCATGTTAATGGATTAAATCACATGTACATTCTTAATTTTTTGCTTTTTTTTTTTTTCAAGGAAGATATCTTGAATATGATTTGGCTATCTGAATGATGTGGAGCACTAATTTCAGTTTTGGATGTGTCATTTGGTTGAGAACATTGCTCTATGAATCTTCAAGAAACATTCACTGGTGTAATTTTGATTGTACTGAACAGAAATGTGACTGATATGTTGAAGGTAATTGAATGCTTCTGGTAGACAGCAATGACCCACTTTGCATTGTCCCTATCACAAAGTAGATATAACTTGTGTCTCATTTTTGGCTGTAACTTCTATATGATAGGGATATTTATTGACTAAAAATTTATGCATTCTACCTATATATATATTTGTTTTATCTTTAACACTAACTTCAAACAATGGAACTATTTCCACTTTGAATGGATCGATATACTTTGAACTATAGTAGGATCCATATGCAAGTCAAATGGCCCAACTGTGTGGAAAATTTTTATTACTACAGAATGGCATAAAACTACTTTGGAATACTGATATCAGACATTGGAGTACTTCCTTAAATGAAATTAGTCTATCCTATGTCAATAAGTTTTTTCATGTTAATCAAAGCAGCATGTGCTATATCACATTAAACAACTACATCTTTGCATACATAATATATATTTATACTTTTTCTTTGGTTTTCATGAATGAAATTGAAAAAAATAATAACTAGTTCAATTTTGGGCCTTTCAGATGAGAAGCCAATTGGAAAAGTTAGTTAAAACACTATTAGAAAATATCCAGGTCTAAAGCTTTTATATAAAATTAACAGAAACATGCTAGGCTGTCTCACAGATTGGGCATCAATTTAAAAATCCATATTTAGCCACTTTTTAAAAGCATTGAGTAAATAACTACTAATTAATGGAATTATGGTAGTTTTTTGGAGAATAAGTGAATGTAGTATAAGGCAAATTGGCTAATTTCTTCATTTTTTTCCTTCATCAAAGATAAGTCTATTTGGAGTATCTGACAAGGCTAGATCAACTACAGTAGTTAGCCAAATTTTAAACCAGTTATAACAAAATGCCAATTTTTTCATAATACTGTCACAGTGCATTGCTGTGTACATTACTTCCAGGCTCATGAATATGAATGAGCTGTTTGTGCATATTTAACTATTTTATGAGATAATCTAGCTAAATTAGGGGTTAAAATAGTTCAACGTGTTTAATCATGGCTAGATGATTGAAACTTTCTACAAATGTTGTTATTAGTTCTTTTATCCATACTTGCCAACCTTTCAAAATTCTCATCGGGGAGACTTTGCACAAATCAAGAAATTTACAAGCAGAACTGGTTTAAAGCTCATCAATTGCAAATACCCATGCACTCTTTGATTTTGTCATTTGTTTTCAATTCTGCAGGTCTCAAAGTAGTATCATATTTTCACTTTTGTAAATTTCAGACTTAATCTTAATAGTGTTGTTCTTTTACTTACCGAAAACAGGGTTGAGGTACCAAATGTGCATGTATATTTATATATTTATTATACTAGTGAGGGAAATAATTTCTCTGGCTGTCCTTTTAATGGTTTTATTCATACTTAGTTGATGAATTAGTTCAAACGTATCTGTTTCCATTTCTGAAGATCTCATTCCTCATCTTCAAATATTGTTTTCAATTGCTAAATAGCTTCAATTTCCTATGTTGATTGGAAATATTAAATGAACAAGTAAAAACAGTTATATCAAATTTTATTGTATTGACAGACACTATTTAATAAACTATATCATTACATTTCAATCACAAATACAGAACATGCTTGAAAATAATTTACTGCAACAATCACAAATGAAAATGAAAGATAAAGATAGCTACTATTGAAAATAGCACACACACAATCTAGAATAACACATTAAGAAACATAAGAATTTTAATCTTACTAAAGAATGAAGAATTTAAAATTTGGGCAGGGTTCCACTAACCAGGGCCTTTTAAAATTTTTTTTTAAAATAAAAACAATAAACTTAATTACAGATACAACATAATCAGTCAGAGAATTAAAGCATTTCATAAGCATCAAATGTAAAATAAAATAGGCCTAACCTTGCAAAATGCATCTGTTTTTGAAGTACATTTGGCCACCCAAGGAAATTCTGTTTCCAAAGACATCTGAAATGTGCACTCCTAGCGAGTTTTCTTCCCCTTAGTTGTCAGAGAAGCTATTTTGAGTAATCACTTGAATAATCATGCTTGGTTTAGAATGATAAATTTTCAATTGGTTGTCTTATTTGTATAATCGGTTTCCATTGGCCAAGAAAAAAGTGAAGCCCAATTTCTGGTATGAATCAAGTGTTTACTCAAATGGTTTTGCTATAGAGAGCAAACAATTGGCTGATGTTTACCAGGAAATTTTGAATGTACAAAAAGGTTAATTATAGTTATGCAAATTGGTAGATCTAGAAAAAATTGGTGTACATGCCTAAAATTGGTAGAAATTACCAATTTTTAAAACCTGATTGGTAGATTGGGTCAAAGGTCCAAACTCAAGAGAGTTGACAATTCTGGTTATCAAAAGCTTGGTGTTTATTTTTAGTCACTGAATGACATCAGGGATCATCAAATGATTTAGTGTTTTGTGCTGTGTTGAATTGCTTACTTTGTAAAGCTAAATGTGTCACTTATATCTATTTTCAATATTTTAATTTGATTTTGAGCTATTACATCACAAACTTCAGTAATTCAACTGATAATTTCATTTTTGATAGCATGAAGCGATATCCAGTTTTATTTCAAGTTGTTTGACATTTGGGGTTCACAATCAGCCAGTATGAAAGTCAATATGCCTAGTTGTTCTCTGATTGGATAATATGGCACACCTTTAGGAAATTACCATGGTGAATACTGTATACCATTTTAATAAAGATGAGAATAAATGTAAAGACAGTAATCATCAATTGCAATATGTTTGGCCTTTAGTCTCAAGTTTAAAGTACTATGTCTATAATATGCAGCGCATTGAGTTAGCACACATTCCTTTAACTTATCCTTGATGTTAGTCCACCTAGCTTGCAGCCATGATTTTCCTTCTGGGATTTCTTTGTAGTTCATAATTTATCTCTTACACTAACATATTTCTTGCTGACATTGCATTTCCTCCTGTGCACAGCCATATTATTACAGTGAACTTAGCAATTTCTTGTTTAAAAGCTGCCATGTATGACTTGTTCGACTTTATGGGAATTTTGAGATGAAGTAGATTATTTTTTTGGATTATTTATGCATATAATTATGATCGAAAAGGATAGATAGAACATAATTGGTGAGAGCATGCTTGTTATTGATTGGATAATTTTGCATGCTTATAATTAAAGGTACACAAATTACATATGATACTAACACTGTTATAATACTTCATGTGGTAAAACTCTTCAGCTATCAAAACAAGAAAACATTTCTTTGGTTAACTCAAAATAAATGCCTTAAAAACAATAAAAGCAGCAGCAAAAAGTATATTTTTCACGTGATTCATATAAAGAGAACTGACCCAGACTCATTGTTGTTCATAGAACCTACTTAAAGGATAGAGAATTTTTGACTGAAGCTTTTGACTTTGGGGAAAACCAGTAAATGGCAGAAACTCTTGTTCATATACATGTTCTGCTTAATACTGCAACAGTTTTTTGGTGAAGGCTAACTTTTCACACTTTTGAAAACAGTTGAGAGAGTGATGGTAAGGAACCCAGACATGTATACAACAGATCAATGTATGTACTACATTTTTTTCTAAGGATGTCAGTATGGAGGTACTTGTGATGATTTCTTTTTAATTTGTTTTTTATCAGTGGCTTCCAATTGCTACCAATGATAAGGATTTTACAATATTGAACAAAAATGTTACATCTTTTGAAGATGATGGAAGTCTCATTTGCTCAGTGACTGTGAAAAGCCAGGTTAATACAACTTAAATGTTTTTGTGTGTGTGTGTGTGTTTTAATTTTATATTCAAGGCCCCACAACAAAATTTACTTTTTAATTAATTTTTATGTTTTAACTGTTATGCATTGTTACTTAGTAACTACTACTGGCAACTTATTTATTTAAATATTCCCCAATAAATATCAATTCCTATGGGCAATTTATAATTATGGCCTTCTAGTTATTGATAACTGAAAAAATATTTTAGGCCTTTTTTCAACTATTTCTGAATTAAGCTTGATTGATTTAACATTTTAAATTGTTATGAATATTCTTGACATATAAATTCTATAAAGATTCTTGACAACTTATGCTGGACTATTTTTCTTTTGTATTGTGTATTTTATTTGAGTGTATGTTTGTGTTATTGAATTTGATTTGGTATAATGCAAAGCAAAAGTGAAGGTGCATAATTCAACATGGCAAATGGTATTGTTAATAAAAGTTTATCTAGGGAACAAAATTAACAAATATATCATTGTTACAAAAGATAAACACCAACAAGAAGCTGATAGAATAAATAAAATCTTTGAAATTTTTTTGTAGATACTAAACTTTTTGCAAAATTTTATATAACTAGTGGCAAGTTCATGGTAGGTGTGTTAATCAGTATTAGTCATTTTAATTTTTATTGTTTTTCATTTCAAGGGGATAAGAGAGACTTTTTTTTAGCAACATTTAATTTCTTTACTTAAGAATGTTTTAATTTTTCTTTTTAATTTAAAAAAAAACAAAACACTTTCATACTGTAATATTTAATTATTTTATTTTAAAAGAAGCCAGCTTGCTCAATTCTTTTTAGCCAGTATTTTTTTTTTTCTGGAGTTAGTTCACATGCTGTGTGCCATTTTAGGCTACAAGGTTATCAATTATTTACGGTTGCTACTATAAATGTTTCTTTAAAAATTAAAATTTTTGTGGGGTTAGTAGCATCATCCTTAAATCTTTTTTTTTTTTTTTTTGGGTGGTGTGGGCAAATGTAGGTGCATGTGATTTTGGGTGTATGTATGTGCATCTCCGAAGAGAAGGGAGTGGGTTATGAGGTCGAAACCTCAGCGGAACGAAAATTCCTGGTAGTAGGCCAAAGCCTGATGGCGTTTACGAAAAACTCCTGTGAGGGACGGATGTCGATCCGTGACCCTTATGGAGGCCTTGCACCTCCACTATTGGAACTTAGGTGCCAAATGCCTGTTCCAAGGAACCGAAAGCCCTGACTCTCGTGAGGTGGGGCAGTACCCCAGGCAGAAAACCTTCCACTGAGTGATGGCTTCCCCAGCCGAAACCCTCAGGGAGGAAGCCTTAGCGTGTTCAGTCTGCGATATGGTCTGAACAAATGCCTAACCTTCCCCACCAGAAAAGTGGGCTAAGGGCAAAAAGCAGTCATCGCCCCCCCCCTACCCTTTGAGCGGAAGTCTTTCCAGCAAGTGTGCGCCAAACACAGGGTACTAGACTCCGCCCTCCAGGACCAGAAACATGTCCGGTACCCCAAATGAAGGGCGAAGGACATAATGCCCTGCTGCCACACTTTGAATATTATTTTACTTTATATAATTATACATTTCAGATAGGCTACTTGGTAGCTGTTCTCTATATTTATAGCAAAACATTATTTTAGGTAAATATGTACATACAGGTCATGGTTCCTAGATGGTTTTTATTTTTCATATTTTATTTTAAAGAATGTTCTCCACAAAACATCTATTTTTAATGATTAAACCTTGGCTGAGAAGCAGAATTTTTTGAGTTGTCAACCCCACATTTTAGGAATGATTCATTTCATCATGGTTCAGAGGCATACTCTTCTGCTCTCCTTTCAAATCAAAAAATGAAAAAAGTACATTTTAACAACAACTAAATGTGCTTATAATTTGCATAATTTTATTGTCAAATTTTATTTCTTTTATTGTTTTCTGATAGAGTTCTAGAATAGCTGAATTTGTGAAAAAACTCCTTTTCCAGATAATTATATTCTTTATAATTGTGTTAATTATAAGCAGTTTAAAAATTTGTTAAATCAGTGTTCTTTTGTTGTCATTTTAAAGATTTAGAATTTTAATGTTTTATCAATAAAGACCATCCTTAAGAAGTAGTAGCTCCATTTGGAAACTCAAAATATTTTATCTATTATAAAAATCCTTCTTACAATTCAAAATTTCCTTTTAGCTTTTCTATACTGACTCAAGAAGAACGCAAATACCAACTTTTTATGGCATTTAATGCCAAAGATGGTCCTTTTGATCTTTACGATAATCAATATAAACATTGTTTTTTGCCTAATTCCTGCTTGATAAGATTTAATTAATCTTTAATGACCACTTTTTTTTTGTCATAAATGGTTGAAAATCTACTTAACATTTGAAATAGATTGAGTTAAGTGATTTCACCTGGAGACACTATATGTAAAAAGCAAATTTGCCATTGCTATGGGGATAACCAGTGTTTTACTTGGATATAAATAAAATTTTTCTACATACTGCCTATGCACTTTTTTTTCTTTCATAAGACATCTTTCTTGTTTATTTTATAAAGTTTTATTTTTTGGTGGTAGCTGACTCCTTAGTTTATGAGCCATTACTTGGTGAATGCAAATAGGCTGAACAGTCGGTCTGCAGAAATCTAAGGATTACTACAGCATATGGACTTTTACAGAAAAAGACCATTTTGGAAAATATTATTTAAAGGTGTATAGTTTTCATAGGGCAGTCAAAACCTATTAGATTGACTCATTTAGATAAAATAAAAGGTGAACTCATTTTAAAAGCATGGCACCAGGAGAATAAAAAATGTAAAATAAAGAACTGCATTAGATGACACTATTTAGTTATGAGAAATGTTTATTAATTTACCCTTTTTTTAAAGTGGTCCTGTATGTAATATGGATCTTTATTTTTATCTGCCAATAATTTATAATGCCTTCCCATCTGCTAATTGCTTCTGAACATGTGGCCATCAAATCAGTATGGCAGATGAAATAAAACATAATTTTAGAAATTGTGCTAAAAAATTTAACTCCAAAAAAATATGATACTACAAAGATTAACCTTGCAGAGCATAAATTTTGTTGACTTCTGTTTGTATGCATTTGTATACTTTTATAGTGTTACATTGTTTGAAAGCTTTTTAAATTATCAGCCTGAAAACCAGATTCAAGCAACACTGGACCAAGCTCCTTGAATGCCCTGTGCTATCAGAATTATAATGTAGAGTTTCTAGTTTTTTCACAGTATTATGTTCTTCTATAGTTTAATAACTTAGAGATTTACAATTTTCACTCATTAAAACAGCTTTTTCATGAGGTTTTCTTGGAGTGTATAGAAAGGTATTTAATAAACAACAAAATTTTTAAAGTAAAAAAGACATTTTAATAGTCACTTGACTCTTTTGTTTTAGAAAATAAAAGCTGTACTAATGACTTTGATATTAATTCTATTCACTAAAGTGCTCTACTTTGTAAATCATACAGTAAAAAGTGTTTGTTTTTTTTAAAGTATTTAGCACTTTAAAGCATTTATGATTAAAAAAAGCAATGATAAATCAATGAGTCATAATATTCAATATTACTTAGAAGTGCATGTAGGTGAATCAGAAATTGTTTGGTTTTTATCATGTAGAGGTTGCTGATGAACTAAAAGATGGTGGATGGCTAAAATTATATCATTTGCTTTTGAAGCAGATTCAAAGCAATCAGACTGATCTTGAGTTCACCTGTAAACTCTGTGAGTGACTCCAGCAATTTGACTGCAGTAACTATATTTGGATAGAAAGTTTAAAGAATTTACTTGCTGTTTGGAATCTGTAAAAGACTTTCAGAAGATAGAAAGAAAGATAATTTCCAATATAGAAACTATGTATCAATGTGAATTTCTCGTTTCTGTTTTTTTTGCTAGCTTTTCAGTGGTTGCTGGTTATTGCTATCATTTAGACAGACTGGTTTTTGTGTCTGGGCTTGGCCACATCATCTGGCTAGTACCTGAAAGGGTTTTCAGTGTTTCAATTTTTTGTTTTTTATTTGGATGCAAATCTGCTATTTCTGTTTGCCATTGATGAGTAAAGAAGATGAACATTTAAAGAGAAATTCCTGAAAATTAAAATAATTTGTTTCTCTGCAGCAATTTATACTGGTATGAATGTGCAGAACAGGAAACCTAGTCTGCTAGAGGATTAACTTTTTGAATTTTGGTCTGTACGTGTTTGTATATTCCTAATATATTGTTATTGTACTAACACTGGCTTTTTCAGTTCATATATTATTGTTCATTTTTGCAAAACATCTAGAACCAAATAAAAGAGGGTGAATACCAGTGATTGATATGTGTGATGTCAGGAGTTGAATCAACACTAATTGCAAAATACTCTGAAAACTAATTCATGATTGTAAAGATAGTGTTTTTCTCTTCAAAGAATCAAACTGATCTAGTAATTCTAAGATTCCCACATATTTATCATTGTGAACAGAGCCAAAAATTTTATTAACCTCTTAGAAAGCAGATCTGTGCTTGGTAAATGGATCAAGTTCTGTGTTTTTGGTTGCATTTTGGCATATGTTTTATTTTCAGCTATATCTGGAAGCTGAATCATCATGGCCTGATGATAATGTGCTCAAGAACTTCTCTATATGTTTTGCTGCCCTCTTGATTTTTTCCAGCAGTATTTTCTGCATTTTTGTCTTTGTAAAATATTTTGTCAGTTTTGGTTTCTTATTTAAAATGTTTTCCTCCCAGGCATGTTTTTTGTTGTTGTTTTTCTCTTTCAAGCATAACTATCATACTTTCAGGAAAAAAGTTTGGTATCTCTATAGTGTTGCTTTATTAATGATGTTCAGAACAAAACTAGTGGTCAGGTGACCAGCATTTTATTGTGGGAAGTGACACAAATATTACAAAAAATGAGCATGCAAGGATACCACAGAAACCATCCAAAGAAGCATAAAAATACATTGAGGGATGGCATTCAGGGATATTATTACTGGATGTTATTCTGATATTCTTCGTATCAACTTTGTTATATAATAGCAACCTACCTAATTCATGGCCATTAAAAGCATGATATGGACCATGAAATATGTCTGTGTAGCATAATCTTTTACCAGCAGTGAATTCCAATAAAGCTTAATATATACAACGTTATAGATTAGTGATGCCATTATTGATTTAGTTTGATTTTAAAAGACAAGCTCATGAACTGGACAGAATTTATGAATTGGCAACTCATTGCTCTACTCTGGTGCATAAAGATGTGAGATATTTTCCTTGAACAGAATTCATTTAAACCAGCACACTATAACTAAGGACCCTAATCAGGAGATTTTTGTATGGATATGATTGAATAACAGGCACAATAAATACCATATCTGCTTAAATTTATGCTATAAAACAACAGTACTAACAATTGTTCAGATTGTTTTGTAGGTGGCCTAATTATAGGTTGTGCAGAAGGCAGGAATAAATTAATTATTAATAACTATCCTATCTAAATGGGCTTTAGTGAAACTGACTGATCTCAATTGATAGAATTATGACAGTTGTTTTTCTCATTTTTGGAAATTAACACACTATTGGTATTAAAGTCGTTTTAATTTATGTTAGCTGTGAATGTGTTTTGATTAAGAAAAAAGTTTAAATTGCTTTCAGCTGCTGCTCTTTTTGTGGGTTACATGCTAATTGATTTGGAAAATTTTTAATGTTTATATTTTTCAATTTTTAAATACTCCATGATACCACCATTAAATTCAAGACTTCTGAATATCTGTAACCATAAAATTCTTGATAAATATGCACTTGTGAATTGGGGCTGTTAATAATGACAAAATTGTATTTTTGGCTACAGCCCCATTTGTGCTTCCTCTAATCTAGCCCCAGATTGTGTGCGTACAGCTGCTTGAATGCTATTCAACTTTTCTATTTGTTTAAATAATGATTTACTTATCATTTTAAACAATTAAATTATCAAAAATGCTGATAGTTCATGTTTTCATTACATTTTAAGAGAGAAATTTTAAGCATATTAATATAATTATTATGTAATATATATATCATGAAAAAGTGAATATAAAAATGATTCAGTATTTATGCATATAAAGGGAGAAAGGGAATTCTGATATATTATTGGATCATTTGAGCTGAAATAAATAGATTATTTAGTAGTTAGTCAAAGGTCATTTTCAAGAGAATATTTACTGTATTCTTATGAAACTGCTTAATTCAATTATTTGTACTGATGTATACTTTTTGGTGGTCCTTAGGTAAAATGCATTGTAGATGAAGGTGACAGTGGTCTGATCAGCATTTGTGCACTCAAGAGTGTTATCACTATCCAACATTCAATAAAGTACTAACTTAAAATTACGATTTGATGGTGCAGAAATTGAATTAAAGATTTTAACTTTGACAAAATTAGGATTTTTACCATTAAATTAGTTGCATTTCAACCTCCTGACATCAAAGGCTTTATATCTCCATAATTCTGAATTGATTTTTACATTGAATTTAAACATATTGATCTATTTCCATTGTTCTTATGCCAGTGTTTATATAGGTATTTTTATGTCTGATAGAAATATTTTGTTGTATTTTGTAGGTGATCTGTCTGTGGATACAAAGATTTGGATAATCAAAACCATACAAAATGTGCTTGTTTTTTAACAGGATGATCCTTCATGTTCTTCCACATTTTCCACAGCTGTCTTTACAGATGATGTCAGTAATCACTCGCTGAAATTTTTTTCATCTTTTGAATATTCTAGAATGATCAATGCAAAAAGTTTATTGTAAAGATGAAGAAATTAATTTGGTTTGTATGTTTACCCTAGGCATGGCAGACATTATATCCTAGTAAATAATTTTCTTTTTTTTACAGAAAATATGACTTGGTAAAAACTATCAATTTTGTTAAAAATTACTTTTTGTGTTGGGTTGTTTAAAACTTTGCAAAGATAACATGTTAAATGTAAATTAGTTTTCTTATGTATAAATCATGTAATCACAGATTTTCGCTGATTTTAACATGCAAATGTGGCACCTGGCACCTATAAATTGACAAAATATTAACTTCTATCACTCAGTCAATCTTTGAAGCTAAAAGAACCATTGCTTAAGGATAGAATTTTAGGAAACTGCTTGTCATTTACATAAAATAGAAACTTGTGTGTAACTAATTAGCTTTGTCTCTAACATGAATGGACCAGAGGACTTAAGCTCACAAAGTAGGTGCTGAGTGTGTGTGTAGAATAGCATGCAACCCCTACTCCACTTCTGGTAGAGTATCAGGGATCTTGTGGAGCCATAGTTTAAATTGGATTAGCTTTATATATAGTGTATTGTTTAATTAACCACATTATAGTTATGCAATCTGTATAAAATATGAAGGTTGTAAAATGCTTGTACTTATTCAATCTAAGATAATATATTAACATAAACAAATAGCATAATATGTTGTCATCTGCAATAATAGCTAATTTGCAACTGTTGTACTTCTTTCTCTAAGAATAAATAATACTGTACCAACATCTCAATAGGATATGCAGATACTTGCAGTGTATTTTAATGAGTTTTACAAAGTTGAATGTCAATTCTGATGTGGAAGTCTATAGCACTGTTCTCATATGTCCATCATTCATTTGTTGTTTCGACTTAAACTTGTTGCTGTTTATCATTAAAAATGTTTGCTCATAAACATAGGTGGAATTGAACAAAACCAGCATTCTCTTGGAAAATTCTTGCAGGTTAGAGCACTTTGTTTCATTCACTGATGAGTAAAACCTGTAAAGGCTCTTAGTTTAACTTTTTATTCAGAGGTGAATCACTGTAAGTTGATGAGTTTCAGGTGAAGTTATTCTGGTGCTTTTCATAAACAAAGGTTCTAAAAGCTTCTCGATTTTCTTAAAGTAAGCAAACTGAAAGCACACCTTTTATTAAAATTACTCAACATCTTGCTGTACTTTCCATTCATACTAGAGGTCACTGGAGCAACATTTTAAAGTGGGGAAATGTGAAAAAATATTTCTCTCATTTGCTTCAGGAACAAGAGTAGCTTGACTTTGAATGTTTATACAGTTGAGTACAGTTTATCTACAAACACTATCTTGCTCTGAAGTTTAAAGTTCAAGTCATTTAAGTGTCTCATAATGTTTGTGGCAAAGAAGATAAAATGAGGTAATCTGCATCTTTGAGCTATGGTAAATCTTCATCTTTACCCTTCATTTCCTAGATCATGTTGATGATTTCTTTCAATTCTCACACTTGAACACTTTTCCCAAACTAAGCTAATGGACATCGGTGTGATGCTAAACATTTGTGTGATTTGCATCAATATCTTCAATTAAAGCAATGACCTGTTAGTGATTTAGCACTCTAGCTCAAATTGTAATTAACAAGCTTGAACCATGTGGTGAACATAGTTGTTAAGTCCATAACACTTGGATATGTGAATTATTGATCTAAGTTAATCTTTTTGTCTTTCTCTTCAATTATTTCCAAAATATCAATGTTTTAACTTAAGTTGGGAGACCCCTCTATTATGAGATTAGCCAACTTTTCCATAAACAAATTGTTTTTTGATTCAGTTCTCCACAATCTATCAAACAAATTGTTTTCTGTTGTTTTATTCTTCAGATTCCGTAGACACAAATTCTTCAGTGATTTCAAAGTGATTTTTATGCCTCATAAAAATGAGTAGCTGAGCTGTGTTTCTGATGTCTGTGTTATGATCCAGCACTAAGTACTACTTGTATGACTCAGCTTTCTTATTTAATTGTGCTTCCAAGTCTGCATCAGTCTCTTTGATGCAGCACACTATTTTTCTCCTGTACCATAATATCTTTGAACATTTTGTTCTCAGGACTAATTATATCAGCTATATAAATCATGCATTGCTCTATGAATTCACCATTTGAAAATAGCTTAGTGTGCTTTGTGGTTTAGTGTGCCAACACAAAGTTTGCCTTTAATGTAGAAGATTGTTCATTGTTTGGTTTATTGAACAGTCTGTTGTTTCTGTCATAACCAAGAGTTCTTGAGTTTTCATTTTTTTTCATTAGCTTTCAGTTTATTTCAAAAAACTATGCTTGGAATTGTAGTGATGCCTCATATTGCATTATTTAAAGCTGCCACACTTTCATGGCAAATCAAGTACAGATTTTGTGCCTCCTACTTTGAAGAAATACTTCATTTTCCAGTCTTGCATTTTGTCCACATTTTCTTGTCTCATCTTTCACAAAAGTTCATCATCATAGAATGGAGTATCAAAAAAAGAAGACATTTTGAGTAGAGTAGTGTTGAGTGAACATGATCAACTGAATGGGCTTTTGACACTATGTAGGCTTCCAACCTCTGGCACTGTGCTGACCAATTACACTGGATCTTTGGTGTGAGCTATTTGGCTTCCAGTTATTGATTGACATTAACCAAACCACAACAGAATGCTGTGTAGCATCCAGCTTTTTTAGTTGTTGGTATGAGTTATCACATATTAGTCACATTGAGCTATTACATAACTGTGTAACAGCCAGTTTTGGGTTATCAGTCAGCATGAGTAATCATACCTGCCATCCTACTATCGTACACCTGATCATTCACTGGCCAGAGTTTTCAGCCATAAATTCAGTTGATGGTCAATGGAAGATGGCAGTGGGCAAGTGCTGCCACTAAAAGGCCATAATGAAATTTTGTCACAGGGCTGCTGGCAGGCTATTCAAATGCTATTGTGGATGGTGGACTAGTTTGCTCATCCATGCGTTAACACAAGCTTTAAACCAAGATTTTTTTGGCTTCAGGGATTGTCCAAGACACATTCACTGATTTGTTATGTGCTATGTGGCAGATGCAGTACTAAGAAAATGAATATACAGGTTTAATCATGGAAGAAATTTAATCTGACTTGCTAAATGAAAACACCAATTAAGCTGAAAAAAACACACACACAGAGACTAACATTGCTTACTATAAATTTGCTGGAAAATTGATAAAAACATAATTTGAACTTGAACAAAAACTGGAAAGGCAGTGTCATTTAACATAGGTAACCATAACAAGCAACTAATGAAATACCAGCAATATTTTGAACTAAAGTAGTGTTAATCTTTCAATCAAAAACCATGCAAAAAAAACTTAGTAAACAGAAAAAAATACTTGATAATGTGAATTTCATATTTTTTAAATGAAATTCAAGAGGGGAACAAGAAAAAGTTGTTAAAATTGGATACTTATATTGATATAGATTTTTAAATTTTATTTTGAATTTATTTGGTTAATGACCAGTGCTTTTTTGAATATTCTAAATGTTTAATTTAATTTATTCTTTTTAAATTAACATCTATTTAGTTTTTCTGATTTTTTTAATTTAGTCAGTATATCAAGTTTTTTTTTTTCTCAAGGTCACAGAAATTAGTTGTATAAGATGAAGATTTCAATGGGCAGAGAAACAGGAACTCCATTCTGTCTATTAGGAAATGGATCAAAACTGTCTCATTTAAATTCTACTAACAGAAAATTGACAGTGAAAACCTTATTAGATTGTGAAGCCAGGTGTAAATTTAAACTTCAGGTAGGTGTTTTATGGATTTCAAATAAAGGGAAATAAAAATTTTGTAACAGTACATTGTATTTAATAAAAGTGAAAAACTAAATTTTATGTTTCTTAGATTGTTGGAAAACTTTCAAAATTTGTACAAATGCATCTGCATTAGATCAGGAATTTAGCAGTTTAGATTTTTGTTCTTGTGCTTTGATTCTGTGCTTTATTCACATTGAGATATTGTATTACACTCAAATGGATAAGGTGTATTGTTCTCTGCAAAATCACAACAGTGCATGAAATTAACATTGCTTTTGTTGTTCTGTAGCATTAAATACTGCCCTTGAAAATTAGTGTATCTGCTGTGTAAATAAGACTGAAAATTCAAGTTGGGTAAGGAAAAGGCAGGGGCGGTCCGCCCTTTTGGGGGGGCGGCATTTTTGGTCCAAGTGCGCGTTTGTCAAATTAGTTCAGGACAGATGTTACATATATAATGTATTTTTTCGTTCTATTCCAGATATTATTTTTTTCCTGAATTTTTCGTTCAATTTTTAATGGTAGTTTTTTGAAAGGAAGAAAGTTTTTCTAAAAATTTGCTGTAAAAGAATTCGCTCACTTGAAGTGAGTCACTTCTAATGAATGTGAATTGAATATCAATATTTTCTCATTATATATTTGATAATTTTTTATTTTCTAATAGTACTTTTTTTTCAATAAATAAATAAATAAAAAATGAATTTTTTGGAGGTTTTGAAATTCTATGTTATTTAGAGGGCGGCAAATTCTACGACCGCCCCGGGCGGCACAAACGCTAGCTACGCCCCTGGGAAAAGGGTTTATAAAATCACTATGAGTGAATGTATTAAAATTTGATTCTTGTTGATTTTTTTTTATACAAAGATTGTAAACCAAAAGTCCTGAAAGTTGTGAATCATATTTAATGCATTGCCTCAATATTAGTTTAGTTGTGGAGTGGATAACTACTGGCAATTTTATTTTGTATCTATGCATTTATCTTTATAAAACAAAAAATATTGAAATATACTTTTAAAATTTATTTTCAAAATGCCACTGAATGTAATGACTTTAATGAATAATGCAACATTGTTTTCAATTGAAAGAAAATCTTTAAGAAATAAACACTAAAATTTGATACATAAGTTATTTTATTTACCAAATTAAACATTTCTTCTAGCACAGTAGTTAAATGATTTTATTTAATCATTTTCTTTGTTTTGTAGATTGTTGCTTCTGACCAACATTGTAGGGCCTTTAAAGTAATACAGATCTTTTATCCAAGTTGTAGATGTAAATGACAATGGCCCAGTTATCTCTGGGCAAGCTGTTTTTCCAATTAGCCCTCTTACTAAGGTAAGTACAATTATTGGCTTTCTTCAGGCTCAAGTTAAAGACAACTTAAGAACAAAACAACACATTTTTGTTGATTCTTTTGGAAGACTCCATGGAAATTTTAGTGTTTGTTCTTTTATAGGTAAGTAATTTATTTTTAATATGATAGTTTTTATTTGTTTTTCTTTTTAAGAAATTTTAAAACCTGTATTATGTGTATTTTTTAAATTCTTGACCATCTTTTGACATCAAAAGACAGCAAAAATTATGTATCAAAGATTTTTTTTTCTTTTTTGTTAGATTTTTTTGTAAATGCTAACTTTGGTGAAAAAAACAAAGCACCCACCAAACTATCAGAATTCTTGCATGCTGATCAATTCAGAGACTTTTGATTTTAATGAAAATGCCTGTTTAATCACAATATTTTAAGTCCTTAATAATGATCATGTGCTGTGTCTGTTACAGAATAATAATTAGTAGTCATGCAACATTTTTTCAGCTGTAACATCAAAACCAATATTCTTTAGATGCAAGATATGGAGCATGGGATGTTGGGTGGAGGATAAAATAATAATCATAAAATCTGAAATAATTTTAAACTCTCTTTGATTTCTAAACATTTTTTTGTCTATTTTACCCATGTTTAAGCTGTTTTGTTATATTGTTTAAACTAAATTAAATATTAAAGATATTCATATGAAACCCAGTCAAATACCATTATGCGAATGCTATTTCAGCCAGATTCTATTTTATTGTCCCTAGTACATAATTTATCTGCATAGTTTAGTCATCATCTATATAAAAACAAAACTACTATAACACGCCATACAGTATTACTCTAACTTTAAAAGTAAGCAATGAAAATTATACATGAAAAACTTTATTTTTGATTATCCATTTTTAACATTTATTTATTTTCAAATTTTGTTTTTTTATATATTTGGAACTGTTGCTAAAATTCTTCCTTGATAACATGAACCTTCATTTAAATATACACATTTTGCATGCTTACCTTGAACTTACATAACTTCATAATACTTATAGATCATTAATTTTTTAGAAATCATTTGCATATCATCTGACAGCAATTAAAGATAATATGTTTTAAATTATTGCAAAAGTTGCTTTAATAAATAAATGAATATTATATAAAGATTGCTTTTTGTATTAATGCTTTATTCATTTTAACCATTGAAATAACATTTATTTACTTTGGATAAAATCTTTCCATCTGAACTTTGAATTTATGCTGTTGTTTTACTTTTATTTATTTACATCTACTTTGATTTAATTTTGTTTTGTTTTCTAATTTACATTTTCTAACCATATGTGTCACAGACATGTTTTGAAAAGAATTAATGAAATCTCCAATGAGTAAACAAGAATGTTCTGCATGAGACAAAAAATATCTTGAATAAAAATATTATTTGTTTTTTACAGGCTAAACGTGATGAAAATGACAAACAATGCATGCAAGCATGCTTATTGAGACAGGGTTAATAGAATGAATGCATGTTGCTGTTTTTTCATTATACTAACAGTATCATATACAGTTGGCTTTTGTAGACTTTATTGTGAAGCCTGCTCTCAAGAAAACTTTTCCTTTATTTTAAGCATATTAAGCAGTTTGAAAATTAATCAGACAAAGCAACTTGTTTATCAAAAACTTTGAAAAATTTTAATTTATAAATGTTTAACATGTCATGCAAAACCTTTTATTCATGTATTTTTTCTTTTATTATTTTGTAATATGTTCATAACTATTTTGTATTTTGGCAGAATTTAATGTGGTGCAATTTGTTTTAAGTAATTGTTGACAGTAGGAGAGTTTTTACTACACTATTTTTCAGCTGGTTGCGGTGTGCAACAGCAGCAGCTGATATCTGTATATCAGAACATGTTGCCTGTAATAAGATGCTTAGCTAAAAAGAAGCCTGGCAGAATCTCACTACTAGAGAAAAATAAAAATAATTTTATAAAAATTTGTTATTTATTCTCAGTATGTAAACAATTTAAATAGTTTTGCTGACTTTTAAATGTGGTTTTCTTTAAATTTATATAAATCACTAGAGCTTCAGGTAAATAAATAAATGAAATAAATGTATCTTTTGCATTTCTTATTTCTTAAATAGGTTTTTAATTCCAAGATTACACCAAGCTTTTCTTTAACAATCCATCTTACCCTTTAATTTCAACTGTTTGTTTTATTATTATTATTAGATATCCAAATAAAACCCAATCATTAAAATTAAAGCTTAAATCTTAAAAAAAAATTAAAACTGTAGTGTTCATGCAACAATTTTCAGGTGTATTTCCATTCCATGCCCCATTTTTTTTGGTCCTTAGCTGCAGGATATCGAGCATAAGATGTGGAAAAGTAATTATATTTTTAAACTGATTTTGCTTTCCATGCCACATTTTAATCTTGAATATTTAATTGTGATTTTTTTAGAATTTGAGTAGAAGACATTGTTATATAAAGCCCTCAAGGCTTTACAGTTGCATCTCAAAAAATTAGAATACCATGGAAGGGTTCATTTTTTCCAGTAATTTAATTCAAACAGTGAAACTTTCATATATTCTAGATTCATTACACATAAAGTGAAATATTTCAAGCCTTTTTTTTGTTTTAATTTTGATGATTATGGCTTACAGCTCATGAAAATCAAAAATCCACTATCTCAAAATATTAGAATATTTCATAAGATCAATAAAAAAAAATAAAGAATCTATAATATCGAAATGTCGAACTTCTGAAAATTATGTTCATTTATGCACTCAATACTTGGTCGGGGCTCCTTTTGCACGAATCACTGCATCAATGTGGCGTGGCATGGAGGCATTCAGGCTGTGGCACTGCTGAGGTGGCATGGAGACATTCAGGCTGTGGCACTGCTGAGGTGTTATGGAAGCCCAGGTTGCTTTGATAGTGGCCTTCAGCTCATCTGTATTGTTGGGTCTAGTGTCTCTCATCTTCCTCCTGACAATACCCCATAGATTCTCTATGGGATTCAGGTCAGGCGAGTTGGCTGGCCAGTTAAGCACAGTAATACCAAGGTCAGCAAACCAGTTACTAGTAATTTTGGCACTGTGGGTAGGTGCCAAGTCCTACTGGAAAAGGAAATCAGCATCTCCATAAAGCTTGTCAGCAGACGAAAGCATGAAGTGCTCCAAAATCTCCTATTAGACAGCTGCATTGACTTTGGACCTGATAAAATACAGTGGACCAACACCAGCAGATGACATGGCACCCCAAATCATCACTGACTGTGGAAACTTCACACTGGACTTCAAGCAACTTGGATTCAGTGCCTCTCCACTCTTCCTCCAGATTGTGAGACCTTGATTTCCAAATGAAATGCAAAATTTACTTTCATCTGAAAAGAGGACTTCGGACCACTGAGTACCAGTTCTTTTACTCCTTAGCTCAGGTAAGATGCTTCTGACATTGTCTCTGGTTCAGGAGTGGCTTGACACTAGGAATGCAACACTTGTAGCCCATATCCCGGACACGTCTGTGCATGGTAGCTCTTGATGCACTGACTCCAGCCTCAGTCCACTCCTTGTGAAGCTTCCCCAAATTCTTGAATCAGCTTTGCTTGACAATCCTCAAGGCTGCAGTCATCCTTTTTGCTTGTGCACCCTTTCCTACCACACTTTTCCCTTCCAGTCAACTTTCCATGAATATGCTTTGATACATCACTCTACGAACAGCCAGCCCTTTCAGCAATGACCTTCTGTGGCTTACCCTCCTTGTGGAGGATGTCATTGAGTGTCTTCTGGACAACTGCCAAGTCAGCAGTCTTCTCCATGATCGTGGTGTGTACTGAACTAGACTGAGAGATTCATGGGATTTATACTGCACAAACAGTGATTTACTCAAACTTGAAATGGAACATTCTAATATTTTGAGATACGTTTTTCTATTTTTTAGCTGTGGGCCATAATTATCAAAATTAAAATTAAAAAATGCTTGAAACATTTTAGTTTACATGTAATGAGTCTAGAATATATACAATTTTCACTTTCTGAAATAACTGACAAAAAACATTGAACTCTTCCACGATATTCTAATTTTTTGAGATGCACCTGTATAGTTTTTACAAAGAACATTTTTAAAGTTTTTTTTTGTTTTTAATATTGCACTTGAGGTAAAAATAAGTTAAGGAATTTTGTATAATTTTTCTGTCAGATGTCAAAGGTACACAGGACGTTTGTTCATAATAAAGATATCCATTAATGGAAAATTATAGTAATCTAATAATTAGCAGTTTACCTTATGACAGGAAACTACCCTCATGAATGGTAATAAAAAGCTATCAAAACATCATTTTATTAAATTGTAGGAGGACAAAAGCTATCTAGACACCTTTACCTCACATTTAGCCTTTTTAAAATAAATGTAAAGATATGCAGCAAGAGGCAAAGCAGTAATCAAAAGACAGCCGATAACATTGTTAGTCAACTAATACCACCATCCCATTTATGTGGTCCATTAGAGGCACTAGATGTCCAATGACATTGTATATTAGTTTCTTCTGATTCTATACTTTATGGTCCACTTCTCATCTACTTTGTGTTGGGAGTTTTGTTAAGCTAGAAAGTAAAAGTGAATTTTTCTACAGTTGCCAAGCTAACCAAATATTTTTTAACTCTTTCTCAATATTTAATATTTTCTACAGTTCTGTGAGGAAAGTTTCTTACTTTGCTATGAAGTCTACCTGCCTTTCAAACCCTTAAACACACCAAAGACTTACCTGTAGATATTCCAAGTTTTGCCATTGATTTTTATTGAGTTTACAGTTTCTTACAAGGCTTCTCCGATTGTATCTTTAACAAAATAAAACTTCCTCTGATTCTTCAGTCCTATAATTCATTTTGTCTTCTGCCATTTTGCTTACAGTTTTTTTAATATCCCAGATATGGTATTTTTAAGGTTTTTTTTTTTTTAATTTGCCATTAAATTGACACTACAAGCTCTTAGTATTTAGTCCTCACTAGAGTTGGGTTTCTTTTCTCCTTACTGTCTAAATCTTATGCTCAGGATTTTTCAGTGACTTCTGCCATGCCCCACTCTGTTGATGGTAGCAATTTGCATTTCACATCTTACCTGCCCACCAAACTCTGGTGATCGCACATTTGCATGTTCAGAAAGTATTTTTTGTGTCACCAAAGCATGTTTTTTGTTCTGGACTAATGAAAATCTTGTTGCTGGAAGACTCCTTTTCCTATGGAGATTGTCCAGTCATCTCAGTTGACCATAACACCTAAGTTTGGCAAGGATTTTCAATCACTCATTACTTATTAGCCACTTCTGATGCTCTTTCTAGGCTGGTCACCAAGTATATTCTCTTCTGCCAGCTCTACTGATGTTTCCCCTCCAGATTCTTAAATAATTTCATTGCTGATTTCTTTTTAAAGTCTTGCTATATACTAGCTACATTATTATTTTAGATACTTTTAGTCACTATAATGATTGAATCGCTGTTGGTTTTTTTTGCAGCCCCGTCAAGTGTCCTATTTTATCTGAGATGTCAAGATTTTTAACCCCAGAAAAGTATCCCTTTGGGATGACCATTTATTCTGATTTTTCATTATTGTCCTGATTTGATTTTTTAACTGGTTGCTACCTTTTTTCAAACTGCCATTATTGTTTTTATTGATCTTTTGTAAGATCAAGATTATAGCTGTATCCACTGTCCACTTGCTGAGTGCTTGACTGTAGTATTCACATATACCAGTTGTTCTACCAATATTTGTAAAACAGATCCCTTCACTAATTATCAGCTTATTGTTTGTCAGTAAGAAGTCATTAATTCCTCTAGTAAATTTAACTCAAATTATAAAAACTGTGACAGTGAAAGGAAATGGCTTGGATTCATTTAACAGGATGGCTCTGAAACATACATTGAAAACCAGCAATTCTCCTGCCAAAAAGAAACTAGTATCATCGTAAGTTTATGATTTTAATGTAAATAATATCTTCAACAATTATTTTGGTGGTCTCTTACGGATTAGAGAATTCTTTTTTATTCCTTCTATTCTTCAGTCTCTGTTCATTTCTTCACATTAAGTAGCACATTACTAATAAAGTGAATTTCTTAAAGTACTGATGCCTCATAAAAAATAAATATACAAATGATAATTGTTTAAATTTTTCAATGATATCATCATCAAAAAATCCAATTCTAATGTTAATTTATTTAATGGCTAGAAAATATAATAATGATACATAAAATTATTTAGAAATGAATAAATGAAAATTTTAATTAAAATACAAGTAAAGATGTACATAGTTTATGCAGTATGATTTTTATTATATGTAATATATTTTAGTCTGCTGCCTGTTGGAAATTGAGTATGAATGAGATGTTTTCTTAATTTATAAGGTTCATATAAGCATTTAAAGTTTTCATTTAAGTCTAATTGTATGAAAAAGTTCTGTTATGAAGATAAAGGAAGGAAAGTCATTTTAAAAATGAGTGTTAGTCAGTGTCAATAACATGTACTTAAACTATATAAAATTATTAATATCAAAAATAAAATCATTCAGACAACAAGCAACAGCATTTAATCAGCTAAATTTCTTGTGTGCACTATGTCATAATTTTTTGGCATTTTGTTCTGATTTCACTAAGTGGGAGGTTGGCAGGTCTGTTTTTGGTAGTCCTATTTTGGCAGAGGGTTTACTCCCATCTGCTATGGCTGATGTTACTTATACTTAGATTCATTTTTAATGTTTTATCACTCAATTAATACCTTTCAGATTTTGTATTATTTTGCATGTCTCCATCAGATGATCAATACTTGTTTGAAGATTTTCACCAGCTATTTTATATGTTTAGTGATAACCCACATGTCACAGCCACCTAGTATAATGCCAAAGCATGATATTTCTTGATCTTCCATGTCTTTACTGTTGAGTATTATTTTTTGTCAGCTATTATTACCTTGCTGAATATGGCTGATCTTCCCTTTCTGCAGCATTTTCTTTGTGTAGCCAACTTTGTTACCACTCTGGCCCTATAACTGCAGTCTTAGACAATACATTCAGGTATTTTTTTTCAAAGTTGCTGCTGCACACCAATGTGTTTACCAATTTAAATCATTCACTGTTAATCCTTTACCATCTGTTTTGGTACCTTCTGCTATGCCTTTTTCTGTAACCTTTTTGCACTCTTTTCAATGTAGCTGACTGACTCTCTTTCAGGTACTGTTTAGTCTTTTCTATTCATCATATTAGATTCCAGTGACACAAATACTTTGACTTGGTTCAATTCTCTAATCTTTTGCTTCCTCTCTCTGGTGACAAGGTTATTGTTGCATTTTGTCATGCCTTTTTACTTTGATAACCATTTCAGAGAAGCCCAGTCACTTTTTTAGTCTTACAGGCTGTTGACTATTGTCTTCTACAAATATTGACAATAAATGAGTTTTTCCTTTATTGACTACAGGATTTTACATCAGCTTTTTATGTTGTTTAAGTGCATGGGCATTTATAGTTTCAGGATATTATGTTTTCCTTAGTGGTGACACCCTGCATCCTTTTTTTGCTGATTTATACCTAGCAAAAAAGCCATGATGATATAGGTATCTGGACAGTGGCTCTTACTGACCACCTATTCAGATCAGTTTTAAGCCTCTCACAAGCAACTACTATTGCTTAACCATCATTAGGTTTTCCTATTTACCATGAAAAGATGAGACCATTTCTCAGCTGTTCATTATTATAATGTTGAGTATGATATGATTTAGTCAGCAGTAGATCCACAGTTCTGGTAATTCCTTGGTCTTTGGTCTTATCATTGGTATCTCAGTCTTCTTGCCTGCCTTAAAGCTACACAGAGTCTGGGTACATTTAGTTCTTGAACAATTTCACAAACATCCATTTCAGGAGTTACTCATGTCTCCAATTACAAGTGTACTTACCCTAATGCTTCCATACATGGAATAGTGTTTTCGAATTTGTAATATCTAACAGTATGTCGCCTTACTCCACCTTTACACACACACACACTCACCCTGTATATGAGAGAGAGAGAAAGAGAGAGAGTGATTGAAAAGTAACTCCCTATTTTAAAATACTTATAATTTATCCTATTATTGTAATATTTTTCTTAATTTTTTGTGTATGTTCCATGATGTATGGGAATTAAATTTATGTACTGTCAAGCACTCTCTGCTGAAGACAGCGACATTCATATGGAGTTTGGGGAGGTGATGATGGCTTGGTATGAAGATTGGTCTGATCTCTTTAAAAATATCCTCTGGAGTGATGAAGCAGTATTCCACATCGGTGGGTTTGTGAACCGTCACAACTGCCACTACTGGGTGGGAGAAGATCCTCGTATTACCTCTGAAAAAATGCAAAATCAGCCCAAGGTAACGGTATGGTGTGGAATGACCTCGGACAGAATTGTGGGTCCCTTCATCCTTCGCGATACCATGAATTCCGAAAGGTACCTCACCATGCTGAGAGATGAAATCTGGCCAGTTATCAGTACATGGGAGAATATTGAAGATTTGATTTTCATGCAAGATGGCGCTCCTCCACATTTTGTTATTGTTGTTCGTGAATTGCTGAATGCCCACTTCCCTGGGAGATGGATGGGTCGTCGTGGTCCGCATGAGTGGCCAGCCAGAAGTCCTGACTTAGCACCCTACAACTTTTTTCTTTGGGGTTGGTTAAAGGAGCAAGTCTACTCTACCAAACCAACAATTTTGGAAGAACTTGAAGGGTGAATACGAGAAGTTATGTCTTTCATCCCACAAGAGTTCCTTGTGAAATCAGTTGACATGGTTCCCAGGCAGCTTGAGAAGTTGGTGGCGAATGCTGGCACCTATATCGAATTTTAAATAAAACTCCATGCTATACACTTTCATATCATATTCATTTCTTGTAAGAATTGTGATTCAGAAATAAATTACAAGTACTTAATAATAGGGAGTTACTTTTCAATCACCCTGTATATATATATATATATATATATATATATAATTCCCATCTCCAGCATTGTTCAATTCAGGCTCAATGTATGGTATAGGTAATTATTTCACAAAGTAAAACTTACCTGTTTGGAATAAAATGTACTTTACACCAAAATGCTTACTCTCACAGTACCATATTTAATCCCACCCTGGACTCCTTCCATTGATAAACTATCTGCTGGAAAATCTCAAATAAAACTGACTTATAACTTTATATGAAACTGCTAATGCTTTGATTATTTCTATGAAGTTATATATTTGAAGAAAGGTTTAATTTACTGTATGGGTAAGTATTTCATTGTTAAAATGCTTTTCATCCAAATAGGTAGTTTTATTATCATTGCAAAACTCTTCTTGCATTTCCATGTTTCTTGATAGCTGTAATATGATGGAAGATTCACAGCTGCTTAAACAATTATTGTTAAAAACAATTCACTCTTGGCAAAAAATTTTATGTTGAGGTATATGCACTGTCATTCAGAATTATTAGTTCTCCGTAAGAAAATACTGTTATCTGTTTTTTTTTAAAACACTTTATTGTTGATGAAAATATATCATTCCCAAAAAAAAAATTTTTTTTAAATTTCAATGAACCATGCATCCAATCATGTAAACCATTAATTTTTACATTATTATCATTTCAAATCTTTTTGCATAATTATGGACACAACCAGTTATTTCCTTGAATTTTAAATTTAGCTCATATTGAAAGGATGCCGATATTGTATTTATCCAATATTATTATTTATTACTTACCTGAATAAATGCTAGCTCATATTGTTTTTTTTCTATAACTATTAATGGATGTTATTATTGATAAATGTTACTGATTTGTTTAGTAGATAAAAATAGCACCTAAAACAAAATTCCATGTGAAACAAGGCTATTAATTATTACCCTTCATAAAGCTGGTGAGAAAGTTACACAAGATGGTATGTGAACAAAAATTTATGGAATAAAGTCAGTTGGCTCAACAGTGAAGTTAAAGGACTAAAGAGAAAAGAAAATCATGAAATAAAGAAATAGCTTTTCAGTTCTAAAATCTAAGCAATATCATAAATTCACTGCTTGCATAATGTACTGTGCTCAGGTGAGACCAGGTTTTAAATATTTCATTCTAAGTGATGACATTATGTCTAAGATAGGGCCAGATAAAAATATAAGGAGAACATAGTGATGGAAACGCAAAAAATATTAAGTAGTTTTACTGGTTAACTGATGACTTGATAAATATTGACAGGATTTTTTGCTGAAGTATATCACAATATTCTGTATTGCAATGAAATTTTATCAGAGCATCATTTGATAGGTGATGGGTTTACACTACAACAGATTATTTTTTTTAAAACTGACTATAAAGCTCATTAGATAATCAATACCTTGCTAGAAATTAACCATAAGGACGTCTTAAAACCATGGATGGCTCTCCTCAGTTTCCAGATCTGAATCTCACTGAACTTGTATGGTATGAACTAGATTAAAGAGCCATGAAAAAAGTCCAACCAGTATCATTCAACTATGAAACTACTTGCAAAAGGAATGAGGATTTCTTATAAGGCAGTATTTTGAAAAGTTATTGACTAAGATGCCCAAAATATTTGCAGCTGTTATTATGATAAAAAAAAAAAGCTTGATGACATTGACATAAGCAACAGTTTATTTATTTAGATACCCAGTTCATCTGACTCTCTTTTTTTTTTTTTTGGAATAAAGAATTTTCATTAAGAATACATTTTTGAAAATGTAGATAAATGTTTTTGTATGGTTTTCTCATAATTTTGAACACCACTGTTTATTTTTTTTAAACCACACACATGTGCGCACGCGCAAGTGAACAGCAAACTGTGATAACTTCAACCTGTTTTAACAAAACACTGACAATAGTAGCTGCTTTTAGTTTTCTACATCAGTGTTTCATTCAGCAGCACTTTAAAAAAAAAAAAAACAGGAAAAGATTATTTAATTTGCTAAGAAATAAATGGAGCCTTTGTCAATTTCTTCAATCTGGCATAAATGTGTTTTCTGGAATAAGGTTAGTTTTTTTCTAGATAGCTGCATAGACATGAGATTATATCTTACATATGTGGTGCCTACAGTAGATTAGATTAGCTTAAATTTACAAATTGACAGGCAGCCATCATGGCTGATGCAAAGGCTTCCATGAAAATAAAAAATGGCCATCAATATGATTCTCAAATAGATGATTACTATCACTATTAACTGTACTTGCGAGTAATTTATTCTGTTCATTAAAAATTTGTTATTTAAAAACATTTTGACAGCTAATTGTGCCAAGATCTTAACTAATGTAATCATGAGTCTGATATTAGCAATTACATAGCTAAAATAATTTGTCCTCTCACTCAGAACTCCTAACCATTTATAAACATCTGTTAGATCTCTTAAAATTCTAAAATTAAAACTTGGCAGATACATTTGTTGTGATTTTTTCATCATATTCCAAATGCTTACATCTGCAAAATTTCTAGTAAATCTATGCTAAACTCTCTCATAAATCAGTATTATTTCTCAAATTAGGACTCCACATCTTTAAAAATGGATGGATTGTATAGAACAAAACTAAAGCAAAAAAAACAAGACTTTGTTTTCTAAAATTTCTTCAGCACGACATGCTTCAGGATCAACATAAGTAGTGAATTAAAACAAAAAATCTTTGAGGGAGAAACGTTTTGCATTATCAATGAATAATGAATCTGATTTTGTGAGGGTTTTTTATAATTTAATTCTGTTATTTGTTTTTCTTTCAATTGGGAATTCATCGCTTTATAACAAACATTTTCTCTGACACAAGATCTTGCAATTTTTGTTATATGCTGTCATAATATGAGTAATAAGTGAGATTCCAGATGCATTGTGAAAAAACTATTGTTGTTTAGTTGTACAGAACAAAAATCTTAGCTATATATTAGGAGGTATTTTATTTGCAGACCAGCATTTCTGATAATTAAAACATTTGTACTCATTTGAATGAAAGAATTATTATTTTTGAAAATATAGTATGTATACAATTTATTACTAAATATATACATAAATCCAAAGTTTGTATCAAACTTTTTAAAAATAGCAAAAGAATTACTGTTTACACATTGGGAAAATTGGGGTAAATTTATTTTGAATAAATCTGTAGTAGTAATACGTAGTAGTATAATCATTCAAGATACTACTATAAATTGGGGACTTTTATCATCAGATTCAAAAATAAAATTCAGAGCTCTATATTATAAAGCACTTTAACATTTCTATTTTTTAAAAATAATTTTGTTTGTGTAGATTTTTAGCATTTTAATGTTCTTATTTGAATAAGAAAATTATATAATCTCATAAATGATTTCATTATAATTTTTTATTTCATAGGTGACATTCTTGTTGCTGATGATCTGAACCAAGAGCCAAGGAAAGAGCATTATAATCTTTTTGTTCAGGTTGTAGACTTTGGAGAGCCACAAATGTCTACCAACACTACAGCAAAAGTGTTTGTTCCAGTGAACCATCCAATCATTGTTGATGATGATGTTGCTTTCTGGATTTATGAAGATGCTAGAGTTGGGTCAAAAGTAGGAAAAGTTAATGCATCTGATCCTGATTTATTATTAGGATCAGAGAATGCACTTAAATTTTTCATTCCTGACCAATCTGGTAAGTGTAGTGAATACTCCTTATTAGTTACCACTGTTATAATAATGCTATCTCTGGCATTGATTTCCAATCTGTAATGCTAATTTTTAACAGAAAACAATTGCAAGCCAATCAAAGCTTAGGAAGTAGTCTATACATCATGCCAAAAAAAAAGCAACTCAATTCTTAATACATTAAAATAATCCTTGTATTTAGTCCTTTCTTTTGACTGGATGTTCATCGGTTTGCATCTGATTTGATATGACAACCAATCATCTGATAAGAAAAAAAGGGTCATAGTTTCTTTTTTGTAAATTTATCAGATGTCCTAATAGTATGCTGTAATATAAAGTCATACTTGAAGAAAAATCTTTATGCTTAGATTCTTAAATGTAGTTATTTGTTCAGAAAGGCGAGTTATGAGAAATAGGTGTATATTTTCAGTTTTTGAATGATCAAATATGTAAAAAGTATCACAAAAAAAGCATCCATTCTTTAATATGCATAATTTATGTCTAGCTCTCTCATTTTATCTATGTATATATTGTTAGCCATTAACATATTGAAGTTTCTCCTTCAGGTTATGAATATTTGTCTAAGTCCTACAAATTTTTATTTTATTTAGTATGTTACAAGTTCTCTTAGAGAAACTATTTCTGCCTGTTCATCTTTGACTATTCCCTTTCATTAAAATTCTCGAATAAATTTAGTTTCTGCTTTTCATCTCATACAGTCTCTTTGGTATTTATAGCCTTGGGGCTAATATCTCAGCTCTACCTGTATGCTTTCTGATCAACTGATTTGTCAAATGTCATGTATGGAAATCATCATACTATTGCTGAGGTGTGATTTTTCTCCAGGTCTTTGAGTTTCTTAGAAGAATGAATTTGGTTTAACCAGAGTTGATTCATTCTATTCTAAGCTAGCCCTTGAATATAGAACTAAGATGAATTTTTCCATTTTCCTTTTTTCATTAAGTCATTCAGTACACTAAGGAATCAATATTTTATCTTTTTTCGTGAAATTCTGAGAATAATGGCATGCAGTCATTCTTACCAAGTAACTTATGTTTATTTTCTAAATATTCTGTGCTTAAGTCAAACAAATATTATTTTGGTTACTTCTGTATGCTTTAGACAAATGGCAACACAGTAGAATGCAAAAATATCACTCTATAATATAAATATCTACAGAAAATAAACTGATGAGGCTAGTAATAAAATGCAGCAGGATATAATTTTTATGTTATTGAATATGCAATACCAAATGTTAAAACACTACAGATCCATATGTGAAGTAAAAGTAAATAAGTTTTAATTTGATTTTTTTCAGCCATTTATTATTTTTACTTCATTCTAAATTGTATTGTTCTAATTTGTCTTCAGTTTAAGTTTACAATTGGAAGTGACCAACTAACAAAATCTGTATTATTCTCTTTTTAAGTTTGTATTCCTTTGTTTTTAATACAATTAATGAGCTGATTTTGTTGTCAGTTTTTAATGAAATGTAAAATATTTTCTTAATATTTTGTTTTATTTGGTTGTTTAGAAGAAACAAAATAAAAATACTTCAATCTTGTTACATGCAAGTGAATCAAATTTAATTGATGTAATTACATTTGTGTCATTCTAGTGCCTTTCAGTATTAGATCACATTCTGGGATTATTCAGACAAAAGCACGTCTGGATGCAGAAACAAAAACAACATATCAATTTCTGGTAGAAATTGAAGATAATGATGTTCCTCCCATGACAGCAACAACGAGTATTACAGTAAATGTTGAAGATGTCAATGATAATGCACCAATTTTCTCTGCTCAGCTATATAAAGCATCTATTGTAGAATACCAGCAAGGAAATGATAGGCAGCAAACACTGGCAATAGTAAGTAGATGATGTTTGGATGGAAGGTTGCATAGCACATAGCATCTTAGTCACTGTGGTGGCAGCCATTATAACCAGTACATACTCTTGCTGCTTGTTACCAACCCATTTAGTGTGGGATTTCTATAGTACTGCTCTACTAGAGTCAGCAATATTTGACCTGCTCTCAAGCAAGATAGCCAAAATACTCTGCATTTCTTGAATATCTATAAAATGTTACCATGCCTTTGTTTGATTGTTTACATAAAAATAAATAACACAATACCTAGCATGTGTGCATTTTTACTATAACTGTTGTGCATTCTCATTGTCAGTAGGTTTTGACTGTTTGACAGCTGGTACTGAAAATATTTCTGGAACCTAATGCATATACACCAGTCTACATAGCCTTTTTCTTTTTTTTGCCATTGCTGTTTTATTTAAGTTAGAATATAGTAATACTCTATTTAAAGAATTCAGCTTAGTTTTCAGAATGCTTTCAGGTTTTTGAAAATTTATAATATGCTGAATGCTTGTAAATATTAGATTTACCTAGTTTACATATTAGACTTATCGGGAGTTCTAAAGAGCTTATATTAATTAAGGGTTTTAATGTATGTATATCAAAACTATTTTAAAATTTTAGTTAAAATAATAGGGGTCAACTATTAGATCATTGCAAAAGTTTTGTCAGTTTTTATATTATGTTAATTTGGGGTTCATTTTTTGCATGCTTGTGAAGGTGTATATAGATAAGTTATATATCGTTTTGTAGCGTGTGCTTTGGGATACATTATGCAAAACCTACCTTTTAAAAAAATCATAAAGTGGATATTGCTTCAGGGTTTTGAGTGAAGCATGGATAAAAAGGTTTTTCATGCCAGTTTGCTTCAAAAGTTCAAACCAGGCCAAGCAAGCATGGGGCGAGCACATAGCAAACGAGTGCACAGTGCAATGATGGTTTGCAAAATTTCAATCAGGAGATGTGAACCTTGAAGATAAGGAATGTATCAGACGTCCTTCCAGCTGTGATGACGACCATCTGAAAGCCTCAGTTGAAGCCAATCCAAGAAAAACAGTGTGAGAAATTGCTGGAGAGCTTGACATAAGCACTGCAACTGTTTCCTGGCATCTTGACACAATCAGCAAAGTGAGAAAGCTTGACAAGTGGGTGCCTTATGAGTTGAATGAACAACAACAAAATCACTGATTGGACATCTGCTCTTTGCTTGTCATAAGAAACAAAAATGACCCATTTCTTAACTGAATCATTGTATGTGATGAAATATGGATCTTTTACGACAATCACAAATTATCAGCAAAGTGGCTCTATAGAGACAAGGTGCCTAACCACATTCCAAAACCCAGCCTCAACCAAAAGAAGGTCACGGTCACTGTCTGGTGGACTGCAACTGGTGTCATCCACTATAACTTCTTGCAACCTGGCGAAACCATCACAGCTGAAAGGTACTGTCGTGTATTAAATGTTCTCCAGAAACTCTCCCAATGACAGCCGGCATAGGTGAATCGAAGAGACCAAATCCTGCTCCACGACAATGCTCGTCATCTTGTTGCAAAAGTGACTCTTCAGAAACTCAACAGGTTGGGGTACAAATTTCTCCCTCACCAAGCCTATTCACCAGACCATTATCCCACAGACTACCACCTTTTCAAACACCTCGACAGCTTCCTCCGTATGAAATCCTCCTCCAACCAAAGCAGCAATTGAAACTGCCTTCCAACAATTTATCAACTCCAGAAATCCAGCTTGTTTTCAAAATGGTATAAATGTGCTAGTAACTTGTTGAAGTGTATTGATTGTAATGGAACTTACTTTGATTAATAAACTTCATATTCATTAAAGATATGAAGTCTCATTGTTGCGGCCGACAAAACCTTTGTAACAACCTAATGTAACTTGGTTAAAGTCTCACCATGAATACTTTAGCTTATCAGAGAAAACATTTTTAGCAATAAAACTATAAGTAAATGGAATAAATTTCCAGTAGTAGCTGATTGTAATGATAGTATATTTCGGATAAAAAAACTAATTGGCTTTTTTTTCCAATTAGTTTTTCTATGATGACTTTCTGGCTTCTTATACTATTGATACTTGGTTATAAGGTTGACCCACTTATAAGACAACCCCTCAACTTTCTTGGACAAAAGATAGTAACTTTAGTGTTTCAGAAAATGGGTTTTGAAGAGTCAGAAAAATATTCCTTTGTTAACCAAAAACAATATTCAGCTGATCAACTACTTGATTTGGAAACAAGTATCATAAAGCCTTATATAACTGAATATACTGCATTATCCTCAAAATAAATATGTTTATTATACAGGGGTCACTAGATTTAATCAGTTTTTAATTGGATAAATGCACACAGTCTTGGGTTGCACCATCATCAGATAATTTGGTGTACATATATATATCAACATGTTGCATGTTACAAATGTGAACTGTAATCAGTTAGTATGTGTTTATTGAAATAGTATGATCTCTTAAGACTGCCTCATGCATTTTTGTATCAACAGGTAAAGTACCCTATTAAAACAGATACTGTATGTATATTGCAGATGCATGTGAAAACATGACCCAAAATTTGAAAAATATCTGTCTTAAAAAAAAAACAGTAAATATTATGGTACTGATTTTTCCTTTACTGATAAACTCTAGATTTCAGATGACTTTCACTTTATATATCAGTTATTAGACAACCCTACTGACTTTTGAAAAATAAATATTTCAATTAAAAAAAAACATATAAATGAGTATAATGGTAATAAGTCAACTAAACTAAAATAAACTTTCTGCAAACGATTCAGCAAATCTGTTTTATATTTTTACTACAGTTTAAAATCTAAAATGAAGTGATATATGAATGTAGATGTGATGTAGGAACCAGAATTGAATTTTCAAAATGTGAGATTAGTAATTCAGATATACTACTAATAAAATCTACTCTACACATGCACTGGTTCTGACTTACGGTACATTACAGCTTTTTTAAAATTATCCATGATAGCCCAAAACAGATAAACTAATGAAGTGTATATAGTTGATATTTTGTATGGGAATAATTTTCATTACTATGTTGTTTTCTCTTTTTAAATTATATACAGCCATCTGATGTTGATTGATTGATTATTATTGTAATTTTGGATTTTCAGACATGAAGGTTAAACTTCTATTTTTATAAATAATATTAATAATCATTGTTGCTAAATGTTGCTCTTGAAATTTTGGTCACAAATACAACTCTTTCATCTGGTGGACAGACAGTCCTTTGAAACTATTAGGTTCTTGAGACTTCTTGGTGTTGCTTAATACTAGTATCATCTTTAAATAGGATTAAACATCACAAGTTAAGAAAAGTAGTAAATTTTTTTTTAACTTTATATTTTCATTTGATAAACCTGAATATAAAAAGCTTATTATTTTTTTTTCCATTAACTTGGTTTTTATTTTTGTTTAAAGATTAAAATAGTCCTGTATTGCCAGTTTAATTCTTACATATGTACAGAGAAAATTTATCAGAAAACTATTTAAACTTCAGCACAAAAAATATTAAATTTATTTTTTTCTTTTATTTATTTACTTTTTCAATTATATAATTTTGATATTTTATTTAGCAATAGCATATAGTACTGAAACCAAATATTGTTGATGTTTTAGAACCCGCCACTGGAAGCTAAGGATGGTGATTTACATCAGAAAAACAAGGACATCAGATACTATTTTCATGAATCTGAGAAAAACTTGTTTATGCTTGACTCAGACAAAGGATTTTTACAGATAACTGATGCTTCATTTATTGACTGTGAGCAACAATCCCAGTATAACATTACAGTGAGTTGTTTGCAGATTTACTAAAACATTAACTCATAGGTCAGGATTTCAGTTGACTGATTATTGTAAGGTATTTTTTACAAAGCTACAAATTAACTTATTAATCAGATATATTTTTATATTTGGAAACAAAAAAAAATTTCAACAAACATTAAATTAATAATGGTATTTTTTTCGTAGAAGCAGGATTTTCTTACATTTTTTGTGGCTGCTAAATTGTATAAAAACCATTGATTTATCATATTACTCTTAGCATGCTTAATTTTCATGTGTTTAAGGAATACTTATGATTCATGTCAAATTAATTATGGTGTGTTATATATATATCCTACCATATAATTTGCCATTTCTCTTGTTAATATATGCTAGTTTGCTGCAGAAAATGGAAAATAAAGACAATAAGTAAAGTTAGTATTTGGTCAATCCACCTTTTGTTTCACAGAGAACCTCTAGACTCTGCTTGGCATTGAATCATTGACATTTTATCTCATGGCCTGTTCCAGTTTCCCCTCATATCTGCATAAGAGTTTTAATTTTATAATATTGTTAGGACATGTGATAGGTGTTAGTTGATGATCCAGATGTTCCCATATGTACTTGATTGGATCTGTACCATGGCTTTAAAGGAATTGTAATAACTCCATTCCACTTTCAGACTGTAGTTACATGAGAATTGTATCATGTAGCACCATCCTCCTGAAGAATATGGACATCAATTCTCAGTATGCCTTGTTAGAATAATGGTAGATATGTCTTTAAAATGGCTAATACCCAAGAGAATTGAAACATCTAACAGCACAACATTTTTTCCTTTCCACCATGCTAGATAGCTTGCAGCCCATCATACCATGATACTTCCACATCTATATTTTACTGTGGGCTAAAGACATTGGTGATAATGGTCTTTGTTAGATATTTTCCAAACCTTGGTGCACTCCAGATGCAAATTGCTAAACCTGAACTGATAAAAAAATAATGTGCTGCCAATACCTAAGAGTTTTCATGGACATATCATCTGACTGGACCTTTCAAAGCATTTTATTTCTGTTGACAGAAAGGGTTTCTTGTATGCTATGCAGCCTCTGTAGACAAGAGATGACTTCAAACTGCATAAGTAAGTAAAATTATCAGGCAGGATGTGTAGCTATGCTATTTGCCAAATTACAGGTGAATTTTGAAAAATATTTACTAGTTTAACAAATAATTTATTTAAATACCATTATTCAAAAGCTGCAGAATTCATGTTATTTTGACATTGTCTAAATTATACTGATAAGCCACAATAACAAACTTATGATCCTTTACTTTTAAAGCAGATATCACAGTGTAAACAGATTCAATATATATTTAAAATACAGTATATAATGTCTTATCATATTAATTGAAATTTACATATATTTGGTGTCTTGGCAGGAAGAACCAAAGTACACTACCACCCTGCCAAAAAATAGTGTATCTCACAATATTTTTCAATTTTCCATGGTGAAAATTTCAGTTTGATTGGGGGTTGAAAAATGAATATGATAAGACATTATATACTGTATTTTTAGTGTATATATATTGAATCTGTTTACACTGTAATATCTGCTTTAAAAGTAAAGGATCATAAATTTGTTATTGTGGCTTATCAGTATAATTTAGACATGTCTAAACAACGTGAATTCTGCAGCTTTTGAATAATGGTATTTAAATTATTTGTTAAACTAATAAATATTTTTTGAAATTTACCTGTAATTTGGCAAATAACATAACTACACATCCTGCCTGATACTTTTACTTACTAATCGCAATTTGAATATCTAGAGGCAAAAGTTTGTATTTATAAAACTTCCTGAAAGATTTTACTTTGTATAAGAATGGAACACAATGAAATTTGGAAATTTCCATGCACTGGTCTAATATTAAGGTAAAGTAGGTATGATAAATTGTTAATCACTGGAGAATCACAGTTTTAATTTGAATGTCATTTTTGCTATGTAATTATTTGGAGACTTTTAGAATGCTGTTTATTGTAAGTTTAATATTAGTCTTGGAGGAGTTGTTTCAACAGAATTAGATTTTAAAAGAAAGAACAAGAATGGACATACCAATATTTGAAGAGATGAAACTTAGACATTTTTGTTAACTCCATTTAAGTTTTCAAATCTCTTCAAGGTATTGTTTTTAAAGGAAAATTTTGTACATGCAGTAGTATTAGAATTATAGGATTGCTTGTCAATAAATTAAATTCATGTTGAAACTTTTTGTATTTAAACTTTTCTTTTAAATTTTGAAATAAAGAAGTAACAGTAGCATTATATTTTTTTGTTCTTTTGTTTTCAGATTATTGCATCTGATGGAAAATTTGAAAGTAAAGCAGACCTGATTATAATGGTAGAAGACATTAATGACAACAGACCCAGATTTCTTCATAACTATTCCTACCAAGTTGGACCCCTGACAGCTTCTGGCATGAAAATTGGTCACATCCAAGCCTTGGATGGGGATACCACAACAAGAAATAACAGGGTTTTATATGTTCTTCTTGGTGGCTCTAGTGAAAAATTTGGCATAGACTTTGTCACAGGTAAAGATCTTTTAGTCTTTTTTTTTTTCAATGTTATGGATTTTTAAAGACAGAACATTTAAGGGATAACAAAGAGAAATTTACATAAACACTAATCTGTAAATTAAAATTTACATTTAAAAATTCAAGACTGATAAAACTTGAGCTGGTAGTATGTTTTCTGATAAAACTTTGACCCAATGGTATGTCTTAATTTTAAAATTTTACCTCAGCCTTGTGGCTTTTGTCTGTCCAGCAAGTTGATCTGTGTGAGTTGTGTGACTCTGTCAGGTATGATTTTGTTTGAAACAAAAAGCATAAGCCAGTAAAGTTACCATTTTAAAAGATGCTTTTATTTATTTTGAAAACTGTTTTGCTTTTCAATTTTTGTTGTTGTTTTAATATCTGTTCTAGTTTTTGTTCTTAATATAAGTTAACTGAAACTTGATTTAAAATTCACATCTTGATAATATCTAAAACTGGTACAATTATTATAAAAATTTGACTAATTTATAAAAATATTTTTAATTAATATAGAAAAATATTGTTGAGAATGAGTTACACTTTCAAATGCAAATGAAAATATGATCCAGTGACCAAGTTTTTGGTTCTAGAATGCATAGGCATGATCAGTTTAGCAAACACATTTATTAATTTTACCTTAAGAAAAGCTTTAGAAATTCTGCACTGATACTACAAAGATTTTTAATAATTTTTTTTCCTTCATGATTAGCAAGTAGACTTAACTTTAGTGTGTTTTGCTGCTTATTAGAAACATTATGGACCATGTTATATCCCATTCAAATAAATCATAGATAATAAAATATTTTTAATGAAGATTTTATGGTAATTCATTTTTTTAAACATTTTAAATCATTTAATAAAAATCAATATGATTTTCCAATCTATTTATTACATGTCAAAGTTACTACTGATCCAAGGTGAATTGCATTGTTTATATATATATATTGAAACAAGTTTTAGCATTTTCGTTTGCTTTTTATTTTATAATTTTTTATTATTTGAATCATGTTTTAGTTATAAAATAATAATTCTTTAAATCTCTCTTGTTTCTAGGTGAACTCTATGTTGCCAGTGATCTTACAATTGATCCTCACAAAGAAGAATACAAACTTATTGTGCAGGCAATAGACACAGGAGAACCAAACCTGGCCTCTAATACCACAGTCAGAATTCGAGTAGCCCTAAACAAACCACCAGTGTTGCCTAAAGAGTTCGTCTTCCATACTGCTGAAAATCAGACACGTGGCACAGTTATTGGAACTATTGCAGTCCTTGATCCCGATATAATAGAAAACCCAAATGAAAAGATCCGGTTCAAGATAAAAACAGCAACAAGTATGATCAACTTTTGCTTTGAATTTCGCTGTTTTATGATAAATTTTCCACTTCCATTTTAATCTATAATTTCCAGAGTAAATTTTAGAGAAGTCAAATTTATTATGAAACTTTGTTGATTGCATCATTGTTTATGTAGTAAATCATAATATTTGAAAAAATCGATATTGAAAGTCATGGTGAAACTGGTAATTTCATTGTTTTATTTTTTATTTTCTCTAATTATTTTGGTTTTTAAACTTACTAATCTCAATAAATAAGAATTTTGACATTATATTTTTATTATTGAGTGCTAGTTTCCAACATTTTGTATGAAACATAATTAAATGTTTAAACATAATATAAAAATTTAATTTTTTTTTTTTTTTTGCTGCCAAAAGAAATATGATATCTGTACCATACTATAAATAATTACTCTGTTAAATACCAGCAACAAAAATTCTAATCTGTTATAAATGTTATTTTATTAAAAATCATAAATGTTTGCCCCAGGAAGGAATGTTTAAAGAAATTTGTTTTTAGTCTTATCATTTATATCATGTCATGAAAAGAGACACCTCAAAACAGCTAAGCAATCCTATTTATTTATTTATTTACTTATTTATTTGTAGTTTATAATTTTAATTTTACACAACCAGTTGGTATTGTACACTGGCATTTCTTTCTTTTGTTTCCTTTTTTTAATGAACATATTTTTAAAATCTGTGAAAGTCAGCATAGATATGGAGGAGCTAGCTACCCAATTCTTTCACAAAGGCAAGGGAGACGATTTACCCAAGTACTTGTCTCAGAAACAGTTTCTTTGTATGGTCATTATCAAGAAAATGAAAATCTTTAGCTCTTTGTACACTTCTTCTGGAGAGATCAAAGTTGATATAGAACCAGGGAGTTCTTTGCAAATGATCTATAAAATCATTAAGAGAAAGAAAACATGCAATTCATATAATAAAATCTCATTCTGAAAAGGAAAAGAATGGTTTAGTTATGCCTCTGACTTGTCATCAGAAAGGGGTGGGTGGATTGGGTAAAAAAGTGTATGTAACTTAAATGTGTAAAATTAATTTTTTTTCCAGTTGTTGATGTGCCCTAGTATATTTTTAATTAATTATCTTCTCAATTTTATCAACTGCATTAGAAGTACTGAGTGCATATATGTTTCATTTTTTTAAAGATAGTTTTGATAGATTAATTTGACAGGAGCTGACCCACCCTCCTCATAAGTCCTGCAGCTGCTCTATATTAGTTGTGCTAAAAAGATCAAAATTTAGCAGGTTATCTTTGTTATTTTTATCCTTAAGACCAAATACACACCAAAGATAGCATGGGAATCATGTCATTCAGTTTACATATAATGTTCTTATTAGTTCTGGTGGAGAGGAGTTAATGTTATTTAAAGTATGATTGTTAGTATACTATTTTTAGTGGCATTTTAGAATGTCAGAAATGCTAGGGGTTCTGAGTTTAGGTATCCTTGCCAAGCAACTCCATATTTTGGACAGTGCTTTTTAGTGTTTGTACCAAAGCTTGGTAGATATCTCACTGTGATAACTTTGAAAGTGGCATTGTGTTATAAATAAATTTAACTGAATTTCCATGAATTGTTATTTTGCTCCTCCAAGCATCTAAGCCAGCTTTTCTGAGCCTGGGGTCATATTTGTATACTAGTGCAAAGATTTCAAAGTACTGAGTTTCTACCCAGTCCTGCTTATTTTTAGTTTTGTCACTAGTCCTGTGTATTTTTAGACTGCAGAAGGTCTGACTATATCTCTCCTCTCTATATCCCACATTCAGGCCCTTACTTTAGTGTCTTTTGCTTTAATACTATTTATTTAAATTATTTTTAATGGCATCAACTTTATCTATATTTAGAGATCCTTGTGATAGATTATGGAACTTTGCTTTAAGGTTGTGAACTAAAGAATTCTCTTTAGCCTGCTTAACTTCATTATAGATCTAATAGTATTCTATGCTGATATATTTCAGCATGCATTCTTCTATGTCATACCATAAAAGTAAATCTAGATTTTGCATTCTTCCATTACTTCAGAAACTGTTAATTATATTAACATAGTCTGACTTTGTTAGGACTGATTTATTCAATTTCCAGCTACTTGGTACTCTTGATGACTGACCTATAAAGATGAGGTTTGACTTGAAAATAATTGTTTCAGGGGTTAACCTCATGGGTTACATTCTGGAGTATCAGGATAATTTTACTGCTTATATAATATTTACCCTATCTAATCTAGTAGCTACACTATCTATCACAGAAATGGATGTACAATTTAACATTTGGATAGTTGCATCTAAATCAGTGTTTCCCAAAACTTTTGATCCTTGAGTACACTTCATCTAATTATTCTAGTAGCAGCAATAACTAAACAAATATATATATATATATATATTTTTAAAAATTAAATGCAAATGAACTTGATTTTGAGCACAAAGGTCAAATGTAGAATGAATCATTGACAAAAACTGTTCACTTTTTTTGTTTTTAATGTTTGGTAATGTTGAGAATCTGAACTCACACAAGTATGTTGTTGAAAATGGCATCAACATATTTCAGTTTAAGGTTGTGGTTTGTTTGAATATTAGGCAAATGCTGCTGTTCTTTCGGTGACATTTGGGAAAAGCTTTCAAGTTGTTTAATAACAAATGGATTGTGCACCCAGTCATACCGACCTACCATGAGTGATGGAAAGTAATGGCTAACTTTATCTTGTAGCATTGAGAGGTGATCTTGAATTAACTCAGATGTTACTTCCCCATTTGGATCAGCTGTTGCAGTCAGAGGAAACATGGCTAATTGTTTATTTTTTAATTGGGTTTTTCAAATTAAAATTTTGTTTAAAACCATATTTTTTCACTTGGTGTCAATGTTTTCTTTCTTTCTTTCCTACTGGCATTCGGTTTATTTAAGTGACCAAAAATATCTGCTAAGGCACTTGCTATGCATACCATTTATTATTAATCAATTTAGTTACAAATCATGACTCCTGAAGGGAAAAGAAAGCTAAAAATTCTTTGAACTCATAAATCCTAGAATGCACTTTTTCTCTTGGCAGCTATCAAACTTCTGTGTCCAATAACAAAACCTCATAACAAGGACCTTTTTTTGTCAAAGAATTTTAAAAACCTGTTTTTTCAGGGGAAATTTTTTAATTCTGCCTTAAGGGTTTTCTTCTCAGTGTGTAAAGCAGTTTGTGGTAATTATATTGGGAAAGTCTTTTTTTGTGTGTCTTAAAATAAACCCACTCCACATTCCTGTCATTGTAGGGGTGCCATCTGTACAAACAAATATACAGTTTTCCCATACCAATCCATCATTTTCCAGCATAGATATAATCACATTGTACACATCTAGCCCAGTTGCAAATGAAGCTATCTCTTTACAAGAGTATAAATTACTTGTGTCAGTATCATTTTCAACAAATTGGATATAACTTAACAATTGGCATTTTACAGTTATTTTGGTTAACTTGTCTAATTGTAAAGCAACTTTTGAGTCACTCAAGTTGTCTGCAACATTACTTTTAGTATCTGAAAACTATCAATTCAATAACTAATAGTGTTATCTGATAGTGCAACTACTGATATTTCTTTATCAATGCCATCACCTAGCATAGATTTTAGAATTTCTCTACAACCTCATAAAATTAGATTTTCATCAATTGCATGTGAATTCATTCTTTTTGCTCTATAAACTCAGCAACTTTATAATTTACTACTTCCTTGTCAGCAATAGTAAAATTTTATTATTATTAACCTGCTTTACTTGTGAAGCCAAGCAATAGCTAAAATAATCCATTTTTTTAAAGCTGGTTGGTCATGCATAGTAATTAAGTGTCTTTTTAATTTAGTGTGAACCATAGACCATACATTGATCACTTGGGTTTTTTTCCACAAATAACACACTCAGGAGTAGAAAAATTGTCCCTCTCAGCCTGAGAATCTAAGACCAAAAATAGCTATCGTCATATATTTGGGAAGCTGATTTATCTGCCATATTAATATTTTTAGTATGCATATCATTTTCACTTTCAGAATCCTATTCATCAAATTTTGGACTATGTTTCTTATAAGAAACATCTTGTACTTAATTTAATTCCATGGCCTTTTATTCATAAATTTGTCCATTATTAATTTTTAGTTCTTTTTATTTTGTTATAGCCTCAGTGTCAAATAATCTTGCAAATGAAGATGGTTTTGGGGAACAATTACAATATTATTATTGAATTGTTAAAGACAATAAAATTATGAAATAAAACAAATCAATATTTTTCTGTGGCAAAACTTTAACAAACAAATTAAAATGCACTACTTGTGTTAGTCTCAGTTTGTAGCACACAATAATTTTGAGTTACTTGAATTTCAATTGGACACTAACATTTCAAAAATTTGTGCCTGAAATTTTTATTACATTTAACTAAACGGTCACATATTTTTGGTGGCACACTTTTGCTGCTTTAGCAGAACACACTTTGGGAATCACTGATCTATATACATCCAAAAAAAACATCAGTGTTGAGCAAAGAGTCTACAGCTACAGCATTCCACACAGATGGCCCCTGTATACCCATTAACCTCCAAGGGATTCTGGAAGCCTTCTCCAAACTTTGATCATTTTGACAAAAGTTGTGAACTATCTCTGGTGTCATGGACAGTGCAAGCACCTCTTTCTCTTATCGCTAGTTGAGGACAGGCTTGTTAGACCCCCCCACAGCAGTTGTCTTAACAATGAACAACATTCTTTCACCTTCACTATTATGTTGGCATATCAGGAAGCTGGCAGTAAAACAGGTTTCTGCTTAAATGCCTTTAAAATGTTTTGAAAACACATTCCTTGTGTCATAACCTCTTGCTTATTGCCTCCCACTACCTTAATTTCCTTGCCATTGGTTTCAATAGTGGAAGTAATCTCTTTGGTCCATTTGAGCTATGTTACTAAAAGCAAGTGGAGCTAAAGGAACCAAGAAATCTGGTGTTCCATTTAAATGTCCAAATGATGCAATTATATCCTTGTTTCCCCCTGAGTGATCTTTTTCTGTGGAGGGGGGGGGGGGTTAATTCCATAGCCTTCCTAGGGTGCTTGTTTCCTCTTACAAGTAGCAATTCTACTGTAATTTATTAACATTGAAAATTTGAATTAAACTTTAACTACTTAGAGACCCAATGATTATGATGTTTGTCAGACCAGTGCTAGTAAAGTCCCTATACATTAAAGATATGTGTGTAGGAGGTGGGGGGTAATAATGAACAGTGACAATCCAAAATACCCTCATACAACTTTATTGTAGGGTAGAAAAAAAGTTAGACAGCATTTCACTTGAAAGACAAGTGATGTCAAATTACAATTATATAGAATGACTTCAACAAAATCCTGGTTCATGTCATTTAAAATGGTATAGATAGTTTTGACTTACATAGAACACTATGAATATGAGCTTTTCATATTAACTCATAGCACACTTGGCATACCAGAAATTACAGCACTTGTCATATCTTATAATTATTATTCCCTGTGAAATGTCTACTTGAATACCTTCTACCATATTCTTTTATCTTTGATATTTGGACTCTGTTGCCAGATGGTTTATCCATGCTACATTTTAGAGTAATTTGACTCTCTTGTTTTAGTTTACTGTCAATATTCTATACCTTTGAAAATCATATATTCTCTCACTTGTGTAACACCAGTTGTAGCCTCTACACAACCATCATTTCTAGCTCCAGATTGATTAAAAATAATTTAGATGCTTTTTATGTCTGTCTTATCATAGAATCCTAATATTCTGACTGATCCACTTTAGAGCATTGATACAGCAGTTGTTCCTAATACTCCATTAAGTTTAAATTTCTAGTATCTGTTGCTTATTTCAGGCTTTTTTCTCTTTCTAAGTCACAAATGCTTGCTTCTCAATAAATACTTTTATTGTAGTATTATGCTTAATTTGGAAAAAAAATTTTTAATTTTTAAACACCATTTTCTATTAATTTTTTGCAAAATTATTACCTTATTTTTTAGTAGTGGTAGTATAGTAAAAACTGAAATTGATTTGCAGGTCCCTTTGTTATTAATGAAGAACTTGGTACAGTCAGAACTTTGGCAGTACTTGATCGTGAGAATGCAGATCAGTATCTTTTTACTGTCATGGTTGAGAATGATGGTGCACCATCATATACAGTGAGCACCTCAGTCACAGTTTTTATTGATGATATCAATGACAATGCTCCAATCTTCAGTTCTGCTACAGGATATTTTGGTACCTATGTTGAAGGGGATGCCACTGGTGTAGTGAAACTGGTAAGAACTTTGAAAAAATTTTATGAAATATAAATTCTTGATGATTTTTTTAAATCCATACACTGAGCTTTATTTGACAATGTTTAAATCTCAATTGTGATCATCATTATTTAATTCTCCAAGAAATAAGAGAATTACTGTTACTTTCATTTAGTTATAAAATTTATTATCTAAATGAATTGCAGTGCTAATAAAAATGCAGCATAGTTAATATAATAATATTTTCTTTCTTAATGGAATGTGTTTCAGGTTATTTTATTTTTTAATTCATTTATGATTCTTTTTTTTGACAGACTTTGTATGCAAAGATCATGTTATCAGTGGTGGCTGGTGCAAATCAGTAGTTAACTCTAGAGAATGTTTACTCTTCCTTTAATTGAATTCCTTCATAAAAAAGCAAATTGGCCATTTTTTTTTTGTAAACAGTTAAATCAAATGCATGTAAGTACTTAATTTATCTGATTTTATTTGTGCACACATTCTTCCATTAATAAAAACTTTACTTGAAACAATAGTAAAAAAGAATAAAACATCTAAAAAATAAATTTTTATTAAATTTATCAATCATTTCATATAAACAGCATTTTGATAAATTATTAAATATGGCTTTTTCTTTCTTGATCACATATGAACAGGATAAAATGGATGATGTACTGTAGATTATACATGCATATTTAGATGGACTTTTTAAAAAAATGCGCCACATATAAAAACTTGGAGATTTTTAAAACTCCATTGCTGAATGGTTTAATATGTAAATTATTTGCTCTTTCTTGGAAATACAACAACAATGCAATTTTAAAACTAAATGATAATTTTTTTGTTGTTATACAAAAATTGCTAAAAATTGTACATTCCTATAGATTGTTAGTTAGTTTGTTTTAAGCTTAGTAGGTGGGTGGATATAAAGATAAATGCATAATATTAGAACTTCATTTTTTTATGTTACAGAACCAAGAAATTACTGTTACTGATAATGATAAAACTGACAAGAACAGAAATCTGACATTGGAGATTCTTGGAGATGGAGTGGAGCTTTTCAGCTTTGATGCCAGACGAGGCACACTGTCAGTTAGATTACCAGAGACTATAGATTGTGAAAAAAAGGCTCAATATGACCTCAAAGTAACCATTTTATTTGCCTGTTTTTTTCATTTTGTTTTGATTTTGTGGTCATTACCTTGAAAGTCTATTATTCTTTCACATTTTATTTTAGTACTGCCTCATATGTTGCTTCATAAACATGTATGTATGTATATGTGTGTGTGTCACTTGGCCTTATTTTCATGTTTGCCTTTCTAGCAAAATGGGGGGACACTTATGAACATGGAAGAACCAATGCTACAGAACCATGGCTTTCATCTTTCTTCTCTTTAACATATATGGATAATTTCCAATCAAATATTGTGTAATGGAAAATCTAGTGCTTCCACTATCAATACTGTGATAAGTATGACTATTGATGCTGGTAAATATGCCATTGTGCCATGCCTGCTGGAACTGGGGGCTCATGGACTATAAAATGTGGTATGACTCGCTGCTCATGTAAAAATACTGACAAGTTATTTTAATTATTTCCAGATATTTTATATGTATTAAAACAAAAATAAAATAGTGCTTATGTTGTCTGCCATGAGATTACATCTTATTTTCTAGATAAACTAGTAAACAATGCAAAGGTAAATGACTTTTATGTTATTTTATTTGAGGAATAAGAGCTTAGTTGAAAATTATTAGACTTATATATGCACATTTTCAGTTGCTCAACAAGTTAAATTACTTCAAATTAAATAGATTGTGCATTCATGGCTGTACAACAACTAATGATATGCTACATTTCAATCTTGAAAATATGTTTAAATTTTAATAGATAGGCTGTGATTTTTACTTTTTAATTATCAAGAGCAAATGTATAGTTTCAAAGATACTACCAGTGTTGCATATTAAAGTATTATTATTTGCATTCCACCAATTTTTTATGAATAGCCTTGCACATTAAGAAAGTTACACAATGACACTGGCATCATTTTCATTAACATACTGTCCTCATTGATATGTGGTATGTCTGTTTATTACTGTTACAAAAAACTAGGATTGTGCAATTTTGACAAATATGACAAAATATGTCAAAAACATTTAGACAAATCATCCACTAAACTCTTTTCTAAAACATCTGATACAGTAAAATCTCACTTAACATGAATTCACTATTATGCAATATATAAAGTAGGGAATAAAATTCACTTTACACAGTGATATTTCATTATAACAATCCCGCCGTGAGAGGGGCGGTGTTTGATATTCTTCTACAATAATTATTGAGTTACCAAATTGTATTTTTATCCCTTAATAACAATGGGCCCAAAAAAGAAAAAGTGGTGATATTAGTACTTAAGGTAAAAGACTAATGGATATTTCGTATGCGATGGAGCTGAACGAAACAACATGCCAATCTCTCTGTTCAAATGCAGATAAGATAAAGGCAAGTAGTCTGCATGTTACATCACTGAGTGCCACCAAAATCAGTCGTAGTAGGACTGCCATTATGGAAATGCTTCTGGGTACTTGGATTGAGCACCAAACAAAGAAAAATGTTCCATTAAGTCTGTTAAAGTGCAACACATTGAGTTTGCATGAATCATTGAAGAAAGATGAAAGTGATGTGAAACCTTATCCCATGAGTCGGGGATGGTTTTTCCATTTTAAGAAGCGGTTTAATCTACACAACATAAAAGTGACAGGAGAAGCAGCCATGGCTGATAAAAATGCAGCCGAAAGTTTCTGTAGTTTGCTGGTACAAATTATAGTTGTTGGTGGTTATAGCTCTAAGCAGGTGGTCAATGTAGATGAAATGGAATTATATTGGAAGAAGATGCCAAATGGAACTTACATTTCCCAAGATGAAAAAAATGCTCCTGGTTTTAAAACTGTGAAAGATCGATGCACTCTTCTATTAGGAGGCAATGCACAAAGAGACTCCAAACTTAAGCCCTTAATGGTGTATCATGCGTGGACCCCTAGAGCTTATGATACTTAATTGTTATGTTACTCTTCATTTCTTTTTCTTTCTTTTCACCCACCAGCATGCATCACTACCCATTTACATGTATTCTTATTGGAAATTATATTTCACTTAACACAGTGTATTTTGGGCACAGATTAATCGAGTTAAGTGGGACTTTACTGTACATAACAGAAGGATGTAGTGAGTTAATGAAAAAAAATCAAAAGTGCCATTTACAGCCTACATAACAGTAGCATATGCTTATATTGATGGCATGAATTTAAGAAGATGGTAAAACTCATAATAATAAATTTTAAAACTAATAACACATTGAAAAAAATAACATTTGATAGTGTTTTTTTTTTTCTCTGACAACCATTCAAAATAACTCCTGAGAGAAATTTGTTAACATAATTTGTAGAATTTTGAACGGATTGCAAAAAAATGTATGACTTGAATTACAAAAAAGTTTCTAAAATCTTCATAAATCATCACATGTTGTGTACAGAATTTTCTGTGAGTAGCATGTGAGAAATTAAAAATGCAGAAGCAGAGGCAGCTAAGAAGTGCAAAGCTATTACTCTGACAAATGGCAGTTTATAAAAAAAGCAAAATGTCTCATTGAGGACAAGTTATTTGAAAGACATAAATTGGGCAGAAAAGGAGAATGTTACTCAATTTAATTCCCTTTCAGCAAGGTTTACATGAGTATAAAACCATCTGAAAAGTGGAGCACATGAATAGAAATGGTGAAAAACCATCCACCTATTAGTACTCTGCATCATTGGGAAGAAAGTGAGAGACAGCTACGTATATAATTTTTCCTCCCATAAAATATTGAAATAATTTGCACCTCAGAGTATCACAAACAAATATCAAATCTATCAGTATTCATGTTTCTCTGTTATACATTGTCTTATATTCTTCAGATCTTTAGTTAGACATAATTGTAAGTCACAGTTACAAACAAGGCTATAGACAGTTTGGGGTGGGGTTGGAATACACAGATGGTTAAAAATCTAGGGGTCTAAACTCTTTCATAGAATTACTTTTGATGATATTACCTTATATGAAGTAGCCAAAGAATTTGTGATTAAAAGGGGGGAAAACTCAATTCAACTTTCTTGGAAGACTTTAAACTTATCTACATATTTATGTAGAATATATCTGTGTATAATATTTCCTTATCATTTTTATTACTACATTTGAATAAAAAAATTTGTATGTATATTTTTAATTTTAATTAAATGGTATTATATTCATAATAATTTCTAAGCTATATATAATGATATTAAAATGTGTTACAAAAATTCTGGAATACAAAACCATATCCTTTTCTCAGCTATTTGGGTTTCACTATGAATAAATCTTGATATCCTAAACACTTCAAAATATTTAAGTTTATATCTTGAATTGATTATATAATAATTATTTATTGAACCCAGTATTATTTTAAATTGTGACTTTACTGTAAAATTCAACAATAAATGTATTCTTAATGAAATCACTGTACCATGTATATTCAATACTATCTTATCTTGAAAGCTTCAAACAAATTTTAGGTCACATGACTGCAGAAATCAATTCAACAACTGAACAAAATTTAATTTTTTTTATAATAAATCCTCTTATTATTTATTTATTATGACCAGCTGTAAAAGTGAACCTTTTTTTCTTCTGACTATCCACCCTGATAGGACTGTGATTTAAGAGTGGGCTTTTCTTCTATAAGATATCTGTATTTGTGGAGAGTAATCTGTTGCTAGTAGTATGTATGCCTGTGTGGGTCTAATCTGTAGAAAGCTGAAGAAATTTTATTTGCTACCTGCAAATATTCATGGAGTGAAGCATAGTGAACATAACATTATACATATTGTTATATATATATGAAACTAGATCATCTGACCCAAAATGAGAGAAAAAGCAAAATTTGAAAAGTTGATATTGCTTCAGATTCATGTTCTACTTTAGTTACTAGTGATTACTATCTATGCCAATATCACCAAAATCAAGACTGGAAGATGATCCTGATCTCAAAGGATGAATGGAGCAAAAAAGAAATTGGCTTTCACCAGAGATACAAAATAAGATATTTGAGCTGAGTCATGAAATTCTCAATCAGTTTACTTCAGATGCCAGAGCAGCCTAGTGTTATGCTTTTTTATTGCTGAATAACTAATGGCAGCAAAACAGAGAAAATTTCCTTGTACATACAAACTGTTAGATGTTCTGGAAGTACAAGAATTAGTGTTTGGACTACAGCGGTGTGCAAAAGTCTTGCATAAAAATGACTAGACTCAGAAAATGGGTTCTTATTTTGTAGAAATTAGTAACTATTGTATGTTTTCTGTTTTAATTGAAAGGTATTGGTGTCTTTAAACGATTTATAACACCAAGATCCATTTTGTAATTGCACAATCAAAATTTAAATATTAATAAAATAATTTGCATGAAATCGGCGAGTGCAGAAGTGTTGCATAAACTACAAAAAATTAGAATATATATATTTTGTGCTATAATAGTTTAGGATAGTAGAATATAAATATGAAAAACTGTCATTTTCCACTATTCTGATTCATTTTTGTTCAATATAGTGATGCCGAGAGATCGATATTTGATCTCCGAACAGCGGGCCACAATCGTTCACATGAAAGAAGATGGTGAAACTGAGTGGATCATTGTGGATCGTATCGGTTGCAATCAGTTGACGATATCTCGCACTCTGAAATGTTGAAAAGCCGATGGGAGCCTAATTTCGAAACGCAGAGCCGGCAGACCGTGGAAAACGATGGCTTGACAGGATCGTCTGATCACCCGCATGTCGAACTCAGACCAACCCCGCACTTCCACTGACATCCAGACTGCCTGTCAAAGCACCATGGGATCCAGTTGGTTCATGCACCATCAGACGCCGTTTGATCCACATGGGACTGTTTGGGCGATCGGCACAGAAGAAGCCGTTCATCAGTCTGGACAATCATTGAAAGCGACTGCAGTGGGCTTGCAACCATCTCCACTGGACCATGGCCCAGTGGTCCCAAGTGTTGTTTTCTGACGAAAGCAAATTCATGAGAGTCCACTTGGCGGGTCGGGTGTACATTCGGTGATCAGTGTCCGAGAAATACCATCTTAGTTGCACTTGACCAACTCTGCAAGCAGGAAGAGATTCGGCCATGGTTTGGGGCTGTTTTCAATTGTCCAGTGTCGGTCCGTTGCACCACGTGGAGGGTCAAATGAATGCTCTTTACTATGCTAAGATTGTCTGGGACATTGTTGAACCATATATATGTGACCACATGCCCCTGATGGCCATCTATCAGCAGTTTAACACCCCATCCACACAGTTAGGAGTGTCATGGCCTTGATGGCAGAGTTGCAAATTCCCCCCATCAACTGGCCGGCTCAAAGCCCGGATCTTAATTCCATCAAAAACATTTGGCATTCAATTAAACTCAGTGTTAGTGCCAAAAAACCGATTTGAAACAGAAAATTGAGGAAGCCTGGTCAGAATTCACTAGTGACAATTGTCAACGTTTGGTAGCCAGCATGCCTCGTCGTTGTGAACAAGTTATCAAGAATTTTGGATATTCTACTCATTATTGCTAGATCTGATCACTTTCTGCATAATTGGAATTGAATCTGAATTGATTAGATAGCTATCTAGATTTTATGCAACACTTTTGCACATGTTGATTTGATGCAAATGATTTTCTAAAAATTATTACAATAAAACAATATGCTTTATATTATTGGAATAGATGCACAACAGTAATATAGAAATACTTTAATGAACAAGATTTGATAACAACTGCTTTCGACAAAATACGAGCTAATTTACAGGAAAAATTATTTTTATGCAAGACTTTTGCACACTGCTGTATATTCATTAAATTAATGTTATTTAGAGTACACTTTTACTGTGTTCAGAGATTTCTTATTGCATTTTGGATGTAATATCGAAAATTGTAGGGCTTGATTCATTGTGTCTGTCTTGTTTCATTGTCAAATTCAATTCTTCAGGAGTGATACAATCACAGCTGAAGCTCTACTTGATTTACCAGAAATTTTAAAAGAGCAGTCAGATAACACCCTTATCAAATCTAAAGCACTAGCTTTCAGGAAAAGTTGAAACATAAATTTTTCCAGATCTTTGAACATATTTTTAAAAATTTTTAGAAATTACTAATGGAACCAATAAAATTATCCAGTATAAGAGAATGCCATCTGGAGGTATGAAATTTGCAGAACACAAAGTTACAGAACTTGTTTGTTTGAGAGATGGCTTTGACTCTATTTGGGATAATGAAGGTTCAGATTCTGAATGGCTGGATGCAGATGCTGCTCAGCTGCCTAGACAATCAAATGGTCCTCAATGTTTTCCAGTAGTCAGAAGTGCACAAATTTTTAAACTCAGAAAATTATTATCAAGTCTCTTTGTGACTCATTCTGATATTAATTAAAAAAACTCTTGTTATCTTTATGCCAGGGTGAAGTATTTAAATTCAATTAAAAATCTGTTTGTGAATATTTGTCAATGATTGAACTCCTTCAAAATTGAAATCTTAAATCATAGGTTTGAAAAATCTTTCTTGATTCATAGATATATCTACCATAACTAAAATCATACGGGTCATCTTGATTCCTCACATTGTGCAACTTTGAAAATTGTATTTGCTATTCCCTGCAGCCATAGCTGTTCACAACAGAGACTCACTCATCTCATTTTAACACCATATCCAGAAGCTGATGAACTTGATCTTAAAAAAAATGAATCATTTTATTTTATGTGGTGATACTAAAAAACAAAGGAGTTCTACAATTAAATATGTGCACTTTTTACTAATCTTTTTGCCTCTCTTAATGAACTTAAGAGAAATACTTACAGAAACAATTTTTCATATTTCTATAACTAGGTCAGAATTCCAAAAAATATTCTTTCTGAAAGTTGCAAGCTACTGTTGATTTCAAGCAGACAGTTTTAAAAAATTGTATTTTTATTTTAATGTATCTTTGTCCCCCTCCATATTCAAATGCTTTCTATATGCCTGTTGTGCATGTTAGTACCCTTTTTTAAAAAAAATAAATACTATAACTTTGACTGTTGGTTCGGATCACTGCCCACTGATTCTTGAGATAATCTAATATATAGCCATTGCCAAAAGTTTTCCATCAACCTAGAATTTCCTAGTTTTGGTTGATAAAGTCTAAATTAAACCACCTTAATTTGCATAATAAGTTACATTAATGTATTGAAGTCATACTTTGTAGTTTTCCACACACTTAATGGAAAATTACCAAAATTGACAAAAGTGGCAATTTAAAAATTGTGACAATTTGAAATTTAACATCTAAATACATGTTTTCCAAAAAGATCTTATTCAAAAGCAGAGCAGACATAAGTGTCATGAGAATAGTGCCAAGCTACGTGAGCATATTTGAAGGTACATTTTGTTGGGTTAATCAAAACTTTTGTCTACATCTGTATTTGTCAATTCTAAATTCACTAAATATAGTATTATTATGAGGTGAAATACAACATTGACTTAACCATAGTTTCTATAGTAAATAAATATATTGTATATATAAATAATTCAAATTTGAAAAATATGTTTAAATTTACTTTGTAAGTAAATCATAGTGTTCTTTTTTTCTTTTCTGCAATTCAGTTATGAAGGTCTAGAAATTGTTTAGCACTCATAGACAAAAAATATCAAAATTTTTATTGTATTATTTAAAATAAATAAATAAAAACTGAGATAGCATCTTTTGGATTTTTTTGTTTGCTTGTTTTTTGTTCCAATGCCTATTTCAGAGAATTGTTTTTCTAGTCGTCTTGCCCATAATTATAAAAGTGCATTGTTTCACTTCAGGTTGTTGCTAATGACCAAGGACAGTCAGGACACAAAACTGTCTCACAACTGACCATCAAAATAGAGGACATTAATGACAATATTCCACACTTCAACACCAGGTACCAGTTTAAGACACCAATCAACTCCAAGCCAGGGACCAAAATTGGCACAGCCAAAGCAAATGATGCTGACTGTAGTCGTCAAAACAACAGAATAACCTACCTTTTGAAAGATGGAGGATTTGGAAAATTTAGAATTGATTCTGACAGAGGTACTGAATATTACCATTATGTAAATCATACATTTAAAAGACATGGAAAATTACAAACATACATAATAGATTTAACAGATTTAATGAATTAATTTTTACAAACTTCTTTTATTTTAAATATCTATCAGTACTTTTGCATTTAAGAAATAAAAGATGCTTTCTTCTCTCTCTCATTTATTTCCAAGGTGATATTTTGATTGCTGACTCATTAATAAGGGAGCCAATTAAAGATGAATATAAACTTATCATACAAGCTATGGATAATGGAGACCCAGTTTTATCTGAGTCAATGGTGTTTACAATTAGTGTTCCATTAAATCAGCCACCAGTCATACACAGTTACACAGTGATGACAATTCAGGAAACCACTATAATTGGACTTGAAGTTGGAAAGGTGTTAGCATATGATCCTGATCTGCTGAAAGTTCCTGGAGAGAAACTCTACTTTTATATAAAAGACACAGGTATTGTTTAAATTATTTTGTGCCAACTTCTTTTATTGTCTCTTGATTTTCTTTTATTTCGTCTCATGTTGGTAAATACATTTTTAGAATTAGAAAATCAAAGCAAAAAATTTGAGAAAACAAGATGGGGTTGACAAAGATAATGTTTTAAATGTTGAAAGATTTTTCTTGGTTGTAAATTTTAAACAACCATTATTGTGTACAGGTCTTTGGGACTCTGGGTTTATTTTTAAAAATTAGTATATATGTGCTTTATTTTCCATGACTTTTAAAGCTAAAACAAAGTAGATAAATTACATTGCTTGTGGAGACATTTTTTGTTTGGTGTTTTAACCTTTCAACTAGAGGTGTCAAAAGGAACTCACTTTTATTTTATCCACAACTTTTAACATCAATTGCACAAATGAGAAACAAGTATCTTGTGCATCACTCGTAGTTTTTCTTTGACGTTTTCTAGTGATTTATTCACCCTAATTATGACTGGAAAAATGTAATGTGGTGGTAAAAGTGCTGAGCCCGCACGTAAATGCACTGAAATAGACTTAGAAATGAAGATAAAGAAATATGAAGGTGGACAATCTTTATCAGCCATTGCACGTGAACTAGGTTTTTCAGTGTTGACATTTCAACTTATGTAAATTCGACTTTATGCAAGGAATAAATTCCAAAAAAAAATTTTAGATACAGCAAAAATGTTTCATAGTGCTAAGTATGGGTACCTGGGTATGAGAGGACACTACTTGGGGCCGTGGAGTAATGTGCTGCGGTCTGAGTGTTAGTCAGCCAGCATCTCTGTCCCACGCTCTCAGTTGTGTGGAAATTTTTCCATTGCAAGCCATAGCACCAAAGTGTAAAGGAGGTGCTAGTGCTAGTGGTTCCACAAAGAAGCACATGGTGAGCAAAATAAAGAAATATGAAGACGGTCAAACTTTGTCTTCCATTGCACATGGCTTGGACATGGCCATGTCACCTGTTAACACGATGGTGAGAGAAAAAGACCATATTAAAGGACACGTGAAAGAATCTGCCCCATGAAATCTACAGTGATAACGAAACAAATGACTGGTGTGATTGCCAAGGTGGAGAAATTGTTGATGGTGTGGATGCAAGCTAATAAGCAGAAACGTGAGACTTACGTATAGCTGACTGGAATGTAACCCTTATCTAAGTCGGGGTCTTCCTGTAATAATTTTCTTCAGCAGCAAGCGATTCAACCTTTTCTCATATACCATCATGTTATGACAACTTATCTACAAACCAATAGAAAGCATCTGAAAAAATGATTATCATTTGTTATTGTTAATAGTTTAATGTTTTCTATTTCCTTTTACTTCTTGGGTTGAAGAATTCTGACTTTACTTTTATGGCTCAGTAATACAATAACAATTTCTGCACTATGCTTTCCTTGGTTTGCAAAAGAAATAGTCAGTCTCACATGTGAAGAGTTAAAGCAGGTTTCTGGTTTCATTTCCATTTGTAGTAATGGGCCTTTATCTGATCTAACATGACCCCATTTTAGAACTTAAAAAAGAAAAATGCAGCGTGTATATGAAGTTAAATTGGGATTTCATTAAAATTTTCAGTTCCTTTTGAAATTGAATCAGCAACAGGTATTATCAAGACCAACAATTTTGTTGATAGAGAGGAAACAGAATTCTTTTTGTTTGAAGTTTTTGTCAAGGATAATGGCATGCCATCATACACAGTGTCTGATTTTGTGAAAATCTTTGTCATGGACATCAATGACAATGCTCCTCACTTTATCCATGGAAAAGACTACAAGGGAATCATAGTTGAAGATGACAGGAAGCCCATGAGGTATCAGCAAGTTACACTGGTAAGCTAATCCATTTTTAAGTAAAAAAATAATACACATGTCTTATTTGTTTATAGCAAAACCAGGTTTGATCGAGGCAGTTCTTTTTTTTTCTTCTTCTTCCATGTGTAGTCCACCAGGATCATACTTACATTGGAGAGGGTCTGCAGGTCATCTTGAATTTTTTTTAAAATTAGCTTTCAAATGCATTTCCCTGACATCTGTTTTTTTTATTTTTCCTACCTATACAAACAGTAAAAGATGCACATGAATTATGATGTATTTATATAAAGCTTAGTGCCTGTTTTTATATTAGCTTAGTTTATTTTAATAGTTACAAGGAAGTAGGAAGCCATTATGGCCTATGCAAGGGATCTTAGGAAAGAGAAAGCCATAAATATAATTCTTGAATTGATTAATACTTCCCCTGTTAATTTCACTTACTGGTAGTTTATTACACTCAATAACAATTTCATTACTAAAAAATTATTTTCTGATAACTAATCGTGTCATAGTCTTATCTAATTTATAATTATGAATCCTAGTAATGAAAATCTGTTTCTTTGAAAACCTCTATTGGTCTTCCCTTAAATGTCTATAATTGAGAATTGAGACTTAACAGATTCAAAAAAATGTACATGATATAATAACCAAATTTTAAAATTACAATATGCATTTCCTGAACCAGATGAAAGAATTACTTATTACTTGTGGTTAAAAATGGTACAAATACTTTTCAGTTCTGTTTGTAAGTCCAACTTTCAACAAAAATGCATTGACTCAAATTTGTCCAGGATATGGACAACAAAACAAAAACATGTCAGTGTATTTTAAAACATTCAGAAATTTGTACTACTATCAAATAAAGACTCTTGGTGAAATCCTATAGAAATCCAACTTGGCAATGTAAGTTCTCAGCCAAATCAATGTTCCCTGCATATTCTATTTTTCACTGGGGCTACAGGAGAAATTTGAAATGTGAACCACAGGTGTCCTAACACACATGTAAAAGTTAAGTTTTAGTTTTTCGTATATGCACTTATATAACATAACTTCAGTGGCTATGTTATATGGTGGTTAAATATGACTAAGAAGGATGTTACATTTATAAAAAAAAAAAACACTAACGGAGGAATAACATACGTTACATAACATTTTATTTAATGTTGTTGTGTATATATTGAAATGGAAAATGACAAAATCATAATAACTTAAAGAAAAAATCTGATTATAGATTTTAATTGTCTTGATATAAACTGGAAAAGTGAATTAAAAAAAAATAGTTTGTATCACAAATTATTTCTAGCCCACATGGGTAAATGCATTATTAAATTTGTCATTTAATTGGGGAATAGATTAATCAATATTTTGGAACTGCTGAATGATAATGAACAACAAAACCTCTAAAAGATTGTTAAAAATTTTAATACAGAAAAGTCAGTGACTAGCAATTATATGGTAGTGCTGTACTTAAATAAGAGAAATTATGCATTCATTAATTAAATTGACTAGGAATTTTTTTTAGATCTTGATGTTGATTAACAGTGAAATCAACTTACTCATTGATGAATCCTATAACTTTATTCTGAAAAGATCATTTAATAGATGTTGGTTTTTTAAAAAATGAGTAACTAGCAGAACTATCAAACTTTTGAAACAAAATAATAATTTTATGAAATAGTACTAAATTTGAATATGATTGGATAACACAAAACTATTCAAAATGATTGTGGTAAAATGTTAGTCATTAATATTAAGACTGATTGCAAAGCTTTTCATTCAATGTCGACTAAAACAAGGAACTGATAAAATTTGACATTAAATATCTTTGTGTATTTTGTTTATTGAAAATCATGACAGAAAAAACCGAAATTTTAAATAGTTATTTTCTAGTATATTCACCTAGAAGATGCATTTAATATATCAGAAGTGGAACAAATTTGTGAAGAACATAATAGTCATTACAGAAAATATGATTTTTAGTGTAAAGAATTAAAATACAAAAGACTACTGCTGTAGCAAAGACTTCTTAACCATTCTTTTATCCGCCATGTTCTGGTGGCCTTTATTGACACCTGTGATGAGGTGGGGGTTAGGATTAGATGTTTATTCATTTTTCCTGAATTTATGAAGTCTTTAGTCAACTTTGTATAGCAGTTAAATGAGCTTCAAAAAATTGTATAGTGCACACACACACACACACACACATTTGGATGAATTGTCAGAAAAATGCTGTTCATTTTTCACCAACAGTCATAAATCTTTGCATGAAATATTTTGAGCACCAACTGTCTTTAGTATTGACATCACAGATTGAACACTGTTATCCATTGCTTCTGTTTATACAGCTTTAGCCCCTATGCCTGATGGGTAATTTTGGATTTTGCCATTTAATATGATGTTCAAAATACTTGTATTTGGGCAGTGGTTTATATATAGAAAAGTTAAAAGGGTATCAAAATTGACAAAATAAATTTCCTGCTGCTTTTTAAAATATGAAATACTACTACTAACTCATAAAATAAATAAATGGTCTATTTAGATGAAAAGTTTATTCAGACTTATACCACCAACTTGTTAAGAGAGCTACTATATTATTAAATTTACATTTTGGTGTTTTTTTCCAGTTTAATCAAGATTTAGTCCTTATGTTAGGTATGCAAATATAGCAGCAGGTAAAAATCTATGAATAGCATTTTTTTATTTAACTAGTAAAACAACAAACCCTTAGCTACTGACATTCTGAATTTTTGTTTTTCAGACAAAGAATTTAAGTGTTATTGATTTTGATGCTACTGAAGAGAACCAGAAAGTAACATTTAGTTTAAAAGGAAAGAGCAGCAAACTATTTTATATTAATAGAATCAATGGAGAAATTTTTGTTGCACAGCCTGGAAAAATAGATCGAGAGTTGCATAAAGAATATCACCTTAAAGTAAGTAGGAATTTTATTTTAAAAATTCTCTGAAGTTTATAAAATAATAAAAATAAGTACTTCACTGCTATACAACAAGTGCCAGTTTCATGTGTTGTTCTTAGTGTCTTGCATACAGCTCCTGAAACAGGGAGTCAGACTGCAGTCTGCTTTCACTATCTAACACTTTGATTTCTCTATGCTTGTTGTGTAATACTCAGGGGCGTAGCTAATAGGGGGCGGCAGGGGCGGTCCGCCCCGGGCGGCACGTTTTGGGGGGCGGCATTTTTTGGTCCGAGTGCGCGTTTGTCAAATTTAATTCAGGACAGTATGTTACATATATAATGTATTTTTTCGTTCTATTTTTCCAGATATTATTTTTTTCCTGAATTTTTCGTTCAATTTTTAATGGTAGTTTTTTGAAAGGAAGAAAGTTTTTCTAAAATTTGCTGTAAAAGAAATTTGCTCACTTGAAGTGAGTCACTTCTAATTATTTTGAATTGAATATCAATATTTCTCATTATATATTTGATAATTTTTATTTTCTAATAGTACTTTTTTTTCAATAAATAAATAAATAAAAAATGATTTTTTGGAGGTTTTGAAATTCTACGTTATTTAGAGGGCGGCAAATTCTACGACCGCCCCGGGCGGCACAAACGCTAGCTACGCCCCTGGTAATACTCTTTTGTCTTTTCCACTGACATTTACTTATTTTTACATTCTGAATTGTAAGATGTCACCAAAGCTTAGATGCATGTCTATTTTTGTTTTCTTCCTTATTGCAATGCTTGATGTAAAATTCACACTAATCATTGTGACATTTTTAAGGATGTACAAATTTTAAAAGCAAAATACAAATGTAATGTAGGAATAACATATGCTTTATCTTAATTTTAATATGGAAAAATAGTTACTAGAATTGTCATAGTTCAAAACTAAATGACATAATTTAGAAAATTTTGTGAATTATACTGAAAGTTTTAATTTTTTGAATTTACGCATATGAAGTTGGTTAAAATAAGTAACAAGAAAACTTTGTTTTTCATTTGGCTACTGCATAAATATGCATCATATGAATTGTCATAAGCATTGATGTTACTGCCAAGTAAAGATTATTTACTGTAGACATCTGATCACTCAAAAAAATAATCACGTATTATATATCTTTCGGTCACACAATATGTAAAATTCAGTTTAAAAGAAACGATTTATTTAAATAATAGCTAAGTAAAAGAACAAACAATATTATAATGTAATAACACAATTTACTTCTGTGTGTCACAAATAATTTTACTGGTTGATGGCATATGTCTGCAATAGCTTTTCTTGCATGGATCTCAGAAACTGTCTATACATTAACTCATTTGAACAGATACAAATCAAATGATTAACTTGAATTTGATCCATAGTATTTGAATAAATTATACTACATTTTGTACATGTTACATCATGTGAAAAATGCATACAATATAGAATAAGTCACATCATAATTTTGACATTGTTTTGTTTGGATTTGCAAACTCTACATTTTAGATTGTTGCCACTGATAGAAGTGGAAAAGGTCTGTCAACTGAAGCTGATCTTTGTCTCGAAGTCCAAGATGTTAATGACCACTCTCCAAGGTTTGTCCAGTCAACATATGAGTTTGTTCTACCATCTGTTGTGAATGCTGGTTATAAAGTTGGTCAGCTACTTGCCATAGACAGAGATGCAACCAGTCCAAACAACAGACTGCTTTATATATTTGAAACTGATGCCCTTGGAAAATTCAAAATAGATATTTCTACAGGTTGGTTTACAGAGTGACTACTAAGAATATCTTTAATACATTTTTTATAATTAATAAAAAATACCATTTTCACAAAAACATTTTGCTTATTTTTTTGCTTCAGTTTTGATTTAATCTAAAGTTTCCATTTTTTTTTTAAATTTCATTCATATCGCCCTTAAAGCATTCAAATTGTGATAAAGTTATAAACTAACAATACAATTGATAGCAAGTATAGGAGATGCAAGCTTGATATAGACATTTAAAACTAAGGAGGCAAATGAAACCAGAACTCTAAACTTCTCTAAATTGGAAATTTAAAAATGAAAAGAAAAATCCAATGAAGCTGAACCAGAACTGCACAAATCAAAAACATCACCTGTTCATGGTTAAACTGCTTTAGCTTCTTTCAATACTTCTACTTTTGTTATGCTAGGGTCTACATTTGCACATAATGGAGTAGATTTGTGGTCAAAATACTATTAATTAGCTTTCCTCTGAAATTGACTGGTGTAGACTTGTGAAGAGAGCCATCAGTCAAATCACCCCTGAAGTGGGTGCCCAGCTGTGGAAAGTTTTAACCATTTTATGTCCTACCCATTTGTATCAAGCTGTTTGTCACTGACTTATGTATGTATAATTAGTCAAGTTTGATTAAGAAGAAGATTATCTGATTACCTCAACTGTGATTGCTTTGGTATCTCCAAGTTTTCTCATAACACTTGGGTTTTCTTGTTGTAGCATGCTGAAATAGCTCATCCTTGTTTAATAACACTTCAAGTATAAGCCCATGAAAGATTATTCTTGGTGCCAGATCCAAGACTGCAAAGCCACCATTACAGGAAGCCATGCCAAAAGAAATGTTCAGCAATTCCATGCAAAAGAATTCAAATCCCTTTGTGAGAAGAATGCAGCAGAAAGGAAAGCAGAAGAAAGTTTATCAGGTGGCCATTTGAAAAAAAATAGCCCAGAGACAGAAAACTTTGAACTGTTTTCTGACAAGTAAAATAGTGAAAGTGAAAAATGATGACTGTCTTTTAAGTGCTTGTAGTGAATTAGTGAATAGAAGACCTTTCAACTTAATATTTTAATGGAAGACGACTCCTTTAGAAAGATAACTGATCCTTTTTTCTTTCTTTGTGATAACTCATTTCATAAGAGTGGGATGCATTGCACCATCGTTATGCGCACTCTGGCCCAGTGCATCCATCTTCAGCAGTGGTTTATTCTTCTGACTTTTCCTTGTCATAGGAGACTTGCATCTGTCATGGCTATAGAGCATCTCCCACCCTTGGTTCCTCTGTCTGAGTGCCTACACAGGCCACTCCCCAGCAACAACTGGAGCAATGCCAGTAAAGTACCTTGTCAAAAGGGTCACAACAATGTGCCAGCACTGGGAATTGAACCCAGGACCCTTAGGTCCTGAAGCCAACACACCCATCCAATTCCAGAAGATTTATGCTGTACTGTTTTTGTTAATGTTGATAATGAAGAATGTGCCAAATGTTGCCAGTGACATTCACTAGTTCATCAAAGAAGAGCTGAAAGGTGGTTTTCTTTCCTATAAGATTAACTGCAACATGTTTGGATTGCTATATTTTAGGTATTAACATCCAGTTTGTGAAAGATGGTGAGATTGCAGTGGGATTTAGCTATGAAAAAAAAATAAAGTAAGTTATATGTCCCAGCATCTCTAGAACATGCTTCTTGAAGTACTTACACACTATGATGTCAGTCTGTAGCAGATATAAAGCATAACAACAGATAATGCCGCAAACATGATAGTGTCAAACATATGAATGATGACAATGAACAGGGAAGTGAGGAAAACTTTGATGCTGGAGAAGAAATAATTGGTTTTGGTGCAGAAGAAGAGGTTGGTCATAAAGAAACAGATTCAGGTGAGATGCACTGACTAAACTTGATAATGAAGATACATAACAAATGTCTGCAGTTAAGTTTACAGTCTTTAGCTAGCAGATGATGATGCACTTAAAGATCAAAGTATTGTTTGTACAGTTGCAACTTAAGAGACCTACCTTATGCTGCTTCTTAAGACACCACTCAACTTTTTTTAATGCTTGAACGCTTGCTTAAATTGATAGAATTCTGCCAGGATATGGCAGCATCAGATTTTCAGCTTTATATCACAGATATCTAATGGAACCCCATTAAACAGATAGCCACTTCTCTCAAACTAGCAAAAATAGCAACAAAGCCATTCCAGTTAAAATAGCTAGGTATGGGGGCTTTCATGGTGTATAGATGAAAAGCAAGCTTAGAAGCTCAAAAGTGTTAGCATTTTTTTCTCATAGAGCCTGTTGAACTCAATGAAAAGAAGAAGAAAATTCTGCTTGAAAATAACTTTTCTTGCTGCAATCTTTTTGAAACCAAGGTATCATCTGTTGTTATCTGAGGAAGAAAAAAGCAAGGCTAAAGATCATGCACCATCATTGAAATTTTGTCTGATGGACCAGTAGCAACAAGCAACCATCAAGCAAAGCAGATAGGAAGAGTAGTAAATGCCAACAAGGAGGATGAAGAACCTGAGCTTTTTTTCTGGAGGAAAGAGAATCTAGTAGAATAAATCATCATGTCATGAATTTGCATTGAAAAATAAAATGGCCACAATTCTAGATTTCTTTACTCTCAAGCTTTAACTAAGCAAAAATGAAAATGTTTTTAAATACTGGCATCAGCAAAGAAATGCTCAACCTGAACTGTACTAACTGGTTAAAGCTGCACAGGATATTCCATCAACACACATTACAGTAGAACATGCCTTCTCTGGCTTCAAGTTTGTGTTAGTACCACTAAGAACAAACATGAAAGAGGAGATCCTGTAGGAAATTATGGTGATCCATTGCAAAAATATTTTCAAAGGATAGGTGTGATTTTGTTTCCTTGGTTTTGTTTACTGTTTTGTGAAATTTTTTTTGATTTACACTAAAAATTTGCATTGCTTGGCACAATATCAATTGGATTATTTTGTTTCTTAACATATTGCTAAAATTGCAAAATTGTTATGGTCCAACCAGTTCAGTACTTTATTTTCCTGAACCGGAGTGGATGTCATAATGCAATTCAGGTTTGATACCCTGCTTAAAAATGAATACTGCATAGCAGTATCTGATTAATGACTCAGGCTTGCCTCTACTAGTATGGTGCTAACCTCCTCGTAAATGATCAGCATCTACTGGAGGCATGCTGGAATAACTTTCCTTAAGGAAAGTTACATTATGCACATACTTAAAAAAAAAAACAACATAGATTGGTAGATATAAAATTTTATATGTCATGAGGAAATTAAATATTACTTAAAGCTTGTATTGTCAATATTTATTGTAAATAACATTTATAATTTGTGGATAAATATGCTGAAAAATTTCATGACTGATTAAATGTAACTAAAAAAATTTCATGGGTAGAGTTCACAAAAGAAAAACTAAATGATACTAAAGAGTAGTAGAATTGCACATTGTGTTAAACCATTTGAGAGAATTAGTGACTACTTAAAACTTGTTTCATCAACTTCATGTTGGGAAAACACATTTATAATTTTTAGAGGAATACTTGTTGAAAATTTTGTATCAATTACTTTCTTTTCTTCCTTAGGGGAGTTGACATTATTAGAAGGATTCTTCTCTAAACCAAGAAAGACTACTTATACATTTTCTGTAGCAGCAGTTGATATGGGATTTCCTTCAAGAAAAGCAAAGGCAGAAGTCATTATTAATGCTCCTCATATGGTGTACAATGATCACCCACCAAAGTTTGAAGGAAGAAATGTCTTCATCATGAAGGAAGAAATTCCTATAGGCTCTCTGGTGGGAAGACTGAAAGTGACAGATGAGGACAAGATGAAAAATAGCAGCATTACTTTAACGATTGACCCTGCAGATCAAAGATATGGTAAGTTCTTTCTAAATATCAAAACTTATCTCACCAAGTAATAATTTATTATGATTCATTTTTTTTTAAGAATCACTAGCCTGCCTACTCTTAGTACTGTGGTACATTATAGAGAATCGCTTTCATTTTCATTTTCAAATTCAGTGTAAACTACAATGGTTGACTAGCACCTTTTCACCCAACAAACTTTGTGCATTTGGACAAAGTTTACACTTTTTATCTATTAAGTAAACTATAGAATTCTGCAGGAAACATAATATTTGAATCTAATAATTAAAATTGTTGGTTGTGCATCCTATTAAATTTTCAAAAATTGCGATAAGATATAACATCCTAACACTTTCTTATATTATACCATTAAGACAATAATTCACTAATTTACTATCAAAAATTTTTCAAATTACTCCCATGGTATGTTCTTAATTGAACAAAACAAAAATACCATAATAATAAAGATTTGAATTTTTAAAGTTTGAAATTTTACTAAACATCTAATCTAATCTTTTTGGTTCTAAAGTAAGTTTAATGTTTGATAATTAATTATTAAAATTTTAAATGAAAAGTAAATCATTTAATTGGGAATTTTTTTGTCATTAAATCAGTATTTATTTACTTTTTGGTTAATAAACATTACTGGCAATTCCTTTTTAATTTTGAAATTGAAAATTTCTTCATATAATACCGGATGATTAAATGAATTATTTTTCTTTGTATACAAATTGATCATTATTTTAATTGACATTTTTAAAATCTTGGGTCATTTCCAAAAGTATATTCTAAATTTTAAAAGTGAAATTTCTCAGTGCAGTAAACATTTGTTTGAATTTATGTAGAGTTATTTTATTTCCTGATTTTTGAAATGTGGTTGGTGAATTAAAACATTTTAGTTACACTACTGATGACAAAATTAATCATATCTCCTTCATTTCAATTGTTTTTGGCTCAATTTTTAGTTCCTTTTGACAGATTAAATTTCAAATCTGAGAAGAATCTACTATGCTTGGGAAGTTTCTGGGAGTAAAAAATACTTAGAGAGATCTAGCAACATCATTGGGTGTAACTACTAGTGAAATATATAATACTGAAATATTAATAACTAATTGTAATACACAGTCAGCTATCACCACTTACCTAGGTAAATAATTGTTAAATTTCTTTCAGTATGAATATATAAAGATATGGTTAGTTTACTTTAAATTATCAAATGAAAAATTTTTAAAACCTTCAAACAAATATTTTAATTTAAATTTAATCAAAAATACACATTTAAAAGTTTAACCCCTTTCAGTTTCATGAATTGTGCTTGAAAAAGCTCTTACGGAATTACTGGTATCTTAATATGTAGCAGTTAGTTTAATGCAGGCTTTACATGGTGGAGGCAGACATTAATAATTTTTTTCCAGAAAGGGTATTTCATATATGTGGACTGTACTAATAAAATTACAATAAAATCTAGCTTGACTCCAAGAAAAAAAAATAATCAAAGATAAAAGTTAATGTTTGACTCATGAAATTCTGATTATATAGTTTAAATGATGAGATGGATTTAATCTTTAATCCTAAAATATTCACCCCAATCCAGAACACAATTTCTTTATTGTAGGAATTATTTAATTCTGGTGCATAGGATTTATTGCCCATGTTGGTGAGCTTTAATTTCACTGATTTGGTCATTCTATTTGTCATGCAAGCCAAAGAAAACATCTGCAAACAAGAGATACCATGGAAGGGCAATAGGAAAAATGGAACAAAAGGCAATGATTCAGGTTTTCACAGCCAATGAAGCACCCCTGACACTTGGTCATTATAAAAAATATGTACTTGAATTGGCTGTGCATGCCAACATTATAAAAGGTCTGGAGACATCAGACAACATTCCTTATGAAATCCAGCCAAAATCAAGTTGATGAAAAGAAAGATTATCACATGGATTTGATGTGTATGTGCTTAATGTAGAAAAAAAAATTTTTTTTTAACGATAAGATCAAGAGCATATATCTACATACAAAGTTATAACAGCCACCAAAAATTACTTAGTATATAATGAAATGTATGTAGGTGATAAGTGAATACATCCCTTTGCATGGCCACTGTCAGCATCAACAGTTAAAGGACTTGGCTCCACTATAAGTTGATTAATCTGATGATATGCCATAACGAAGACATAGGACTGTCTTATGATAAGAAAACCTAACAAACAGTTAATAAGCCACTACTCTTCTACATTCATGAACTGTATAGATAGTACAAAAATTCCCACCATTGCTGCCACCAAAATAACCTGAATTAATGATGAAGGAAGCCCCACAATATGATATCTAAGGGGTAAAAAAAAAAAACTAAAAGGGCAAAAGACACAGGGAAAGAGATTGATATAGCCATTAAGCACTGTATAATTGTAGGGCCAAAGATCATATTTCCTCACCGTAAAAGTGAGGTAAAACAGAGAGAATGAAGATCATTTAACTATCTGTAATTTAAACTGCTAGTAAAATACTTTTCATTGTTATTAATATAAGACTTAATAATGAATGCATTTGGACAAGGAAAAGAACATGGAATTATTTGCCAAATAAACTGAAGATGTTAGAACTTGTAAAATTGAAAGATATAACTATGGAAAACAGATAAAGGTAGCTAAGAGAACAGATTTTGTCAGCCATTAAATTCAAATTCTAATACTAGATTTCATTTAGCACTACCTAATACATATTTTCAAGTGAGGGTGCAGTTGTTTCTTACTCTCTCATGGCTGAACCATAGCACCTAGCGGCCCCACATTTTGGTTATAAGTACTTCAGAATCTGGACAGGGTTTTAAGCTACTGCACGTTGGCTTTGAAGGCCGTTTTAAGGCTGCTTTTCAAAAAGTCTTATAGATTACAGTTAGTTCACTGCACTCATTCAAAATAGGTGACTTAGCAGCCTCAAATTATAATGATGGTACCTCAGGATCAAAGGGTGCCAGAGCCTGGCCTCAAAGGCCACCTTTCAAGGTTCAGAGTTACTACAGCTCAACAGTACTCATTCAAGTCAGAAGTAACAACAGATTTCAACAGTCAGCTTTCAAGGTCATTTGAAGCCATTCATCTATTGTTTTTGATATCATACATGATATAACTTTGAAACTTTCTTTCCATTACTTCCAATTATACCATCTGATCTTTCCTTTGGATTCAAGAGAATCCAGTTCCCTATAAAACTCAGCTCTGCTATGACCATCAGTAAAGCGCAGGGCCAATCACTGAAAGTTGTTGGCCCCAGCTTTTCCCATGGCCATCCTGTGTGTTGGATGCTCAAGAGTCGGCCAAAACAAAAATCTGTTTTGCTTTTCACACCAAGGAAAAACTAAAAACATTGTGTATGGAGAGGCTCTTATGACACAAAGTTAAATTTAAGTGTACAGCTTACTTACTAAATGTTAACAAATGTATCATTAGCATCAATTCAATGTTCATTAAATGATTCTGTGCTTAAACAAATAGAATTTATGTTTTCCAAATGGATATAAAATCTTTTTTATGAAAGCTTTTTTTTTTTACTAGCTTGAGTATCTGGCACTACACAGGAAAAGATATGTAAGACTTAAGCAAAAAAATGCAAACATTTGAAATTAACTTATTTTCAATTTTTTTATCTTTTATAAGGTTTTTAAAATGAACCTGATTATCAATTTTATAACCTTTATTTTATTTTATTTTAGTGCCATTTGCTGTCAAAAATGATGGTTCCATTGTGACAACAGAAAATGTTAACAGAGATGCTGGTTATGAATACTTTCGATTTACTGTGCATGCTAAGGACCAAGGTGCTCCACCTTTCAATGCCACTCAGGAAGTTGGAATCATTGTGGAAGACATAAATGATAATCCTCCACATTTCACCATGAATACCTACCGGCATATGATCTCTGATCTCTTTCCTCCATTTACTACAGTAGCAACACCATTTGCTTATGATGACATAGATAAAAGGGAGTCTGTTTACTTATATTACTTAAAATCAAAGCAATCTTACTTTTACATAGATAAACAAACTGGAATAATACGAACTACAGAAAAGGCCAGCAGTTTGAAGTCAGGCAGGGTACATCTTACAGTGGTTGCTCAAGATGCTTATAATAAAGATCTAACAGCATCTGCAAGGGTAGTCATCCAGGTCATCCATCTTCCACAACACAGTGAAAAGCCACAGAATTTTCTCTTCAGAGTCCCTAACACTACGCCTTGCTGTCGAGTTCCCTGTTGATGTTGATCTTAACTAATTTTAACTACCATATGTAATAATGATCTGTGCATTTTAAAAAAAGTACACACCAGTAACAGTTTTTCTGTAAACATGTTAAACTATTTTTCTGCTTAAAGTAATTTTATAGCTGCAGAAATGCAATTACTGCTATTAAGGAAATGTCAGTGTTACAGCTAATTTATTGGTAACAAAGGTATTTAATATTCTTACCTGTCATTTCAAGTTAATGAGAAAATTAAAATGAAAAGCAAATATTGGGTTTTGAACAAACTAGAGTTAAAAAGCATTTATCATATTTATAATCATTTAATGCTTTTCACTAAAAGCAAATGGAAGTTCACATCACTGACAGCTAGCAACTATTATTTAAATGTTTGTTCCTTCACAGTTATGGGGCAAAAATGTGCTTAGGTTATGGCAGATTTGCTAAGCACATGTACTAATTCATACAATTTAGATAACTTTAACATACATTTCTTACCAAAATAATCTGGCTTCTTTATTTAATACATTTTCATTCAAATAAACTTGGCATATTTTATATACATTGTGTAGTTTAAATTTGTTAATAAGCAGCAGCACAAAAACTTCAATATAAATTTTCTTTGCTTTTTCATATCTGGATATGACTGTAAGAAAGATCTGACAGCTAATCTAAAAGCTTAAAATAACATATATACATAATACTAATGATTAGTAAACATTTGTAATTTTAAAAAAATAAATGTTGAGTAATGTCTTTTTATTTTTGTTTCTTTCAGTAAGATCAGCAAATCTTTATTTAAAGGTCTTTCGCATCAATAGTAATCATAACTGAATGTGGTGAATCACTAATATAATCTCAGTTTTAAAAGATAGAATTTTAAAAAAAGACAATTAGGGCTTTGTATTTATTTTTTCAGCTGTTTCATGAGTACTGAGTAACAAAATACTTTTTGGCAAAAGGACTCCTCCACCAAATGATAAGTAAAAACTTTATTACTATTCGCAATCTTTATTATTTTGTAACTTCTTTTACCTAAATTATGAGACCCAGGAACAGATCTATAATGGCTCTTTCTACCTATAAGCTGCCCGCTGGAGATTTACATTTTTTAGCTTGTCACAAATGCATAGATTAGGTATGGTCTGCTATGTCCGATAATAACAGAAATGTTTTTTGTTACACTACATATTAGTTCTGCTGGTTTAGTCAGAACACAGAGTTTTCTATTCATACAGATGGCATTAAGGAAAACCTTCCAATCTGATGCTAGCCATTTACTGGATCAGATCCAACAGCCTGTGGTTTGAGATAGACTTTTTTTGCTAAGAGATAAAAAAAATTGGTTTCACCTGCTATAGTTTTGATATGGTTTGCCTCACTGCCATCCAATGTCCATGGTGTTTGTCATTCTGTATCTCACACTACATATTGTGAGGGATAGCCATTCACTAAGGATAGATTTTGTAGATTCTCTATTTTCAGATGTGAAGCTTCTGATTTTTTTCAGTCTTATCTCAATTAAAGACTGCCAACTCTTCTCTTTCAGAACAATTATGGGTGCTTTCTGATGTCCTCTGAGGATATAATAAACATCATACCAAATCTTATCAGGTAAAAATGTATTATTTCCTTGCTCCCCATTAATATTGGTTCCAAATATCGCTGCTTCTTTTTAAAAAAAACACAGGCCAGAGATTGGTTCTTTCTAATTTTTATTTTTAAAAACACTTTCCATCCAACTGTGTTTTGGCATTTCTCTTATCAAACTCATAAGTCTCATAGGTTCACTGCACTACAGAGTTGGATTTGCAGCAGTAGCTGCTTTTTGCTTATTTGGAGAATCTAAATATTGTAAACTTATTTAATTATACTACTTTGAGATTCCTTCAAAATATTTCTCCTACATACAGCTTATCTTTTAACAAAGTTGGTTGGCAATGCCTCTTTGTCTTACCAACTCTCCAGCAGAAACCTGTATTACTTTTTTGGTTAAGGTAGCATTGGTCAGTCAATTGTGAAGTTTTTCTCCACTTACTGTAACAATTCAGGAAATTGTGAAAGCTGAGTCGTCTTGTCCATCTGCCATTAAAATTCCAAGAAACTGACTGACCACCATTTATTATTCTAGTCTTCAAATATGAGCTTTGGTTGGCAAATTGCATTGCAAACACCTCTTCATTTCCCTTCTTACATTCTAGATAATCAAAACTTGGCCACATGTCAATAACTACTTTTTCTTTCCCTCAGAAGACTGGCTGACTACTATTCTCATTTCAGAGGTGTCCAACCTACCAGAGTTTGCCTTACTAGGTTTTGCTTAAACAGTGGGCTATAGGTTTCATGGAATAAGATGCTGGCTTCGGACAACTTTTCATGTTCTTACCTGAGAAAATGTGGGTACATTACCTTCATCATCACTTCTCACAGTTAGAGATTTATTCCAAACTACTTGAATATTCAATTAGATGTGTTCCCAAAAAGAGGTTCTCTGAATACACAACTACCCTTTACATATCTCTGGTTGTGAATATAGGGTTCCACTTGTCTTTTCCATCTCTTGAGCAAAAAGGTTTGTTTAAATATTTTCTCCCATACATTGATTCATATTTCTCCAAAATATTTACATAGAATAAGATAAGACTTCTATTTCTGGCAGCAGAATCACCTTGTGTAGTTTCTACAAGATGTGCAATATTAGTGACAATTTTTGTTATCTCATCTCATCTTACATTTTGACAGACATGATTCTTGTAAGCATATTATTTGTCCTATATTGCTGTATTCTTCATTTACTTTCATCTTTTTTTTTTTTTATTTTATATAATTGGGACCTGGAGAAATGTACAGGTATTCAGTATCTTTCTATCAAAGTGGAGTTTAATCTTTACAATTTCTCTTTCATTCAGGATCTTATAGGATCTCTAAATATATAATAATTGGATCAATAATAATAAAAAGATTAATTTATTAAATAATCTGTTCGTGTGAATTAACAGAATTTTTTATTAAAACATATAATTAAAGCTTATAACAATAAACTAGAGAAAAGGACATTTCAAAAGTTAGGGGTCCTTGAAGGGGTCAAATCAAATATGCTGACTACTACAAAGTACCTTCCTCCCATTACAAAGGTTTAACATATTGTAGAAAGTTGCAGATAATACTCAGGTAAAGAAACAAAACCCCTGTTTATATTTTATAAATACTTTGGTAATCCAGGATGAAATAGTTTGACTTTGCTTGATCATTGCTGACAGGCTTAGAAAACCAATTCTAGGCACTTTGAAGACATGGACTTTTGGTTTTACATACTCCATGTAATAATGTTTGGGGATGCTCCTTCCTCATCTAGGCTACATATCAGAGATGATACTCATAATGAAATATTTCTCACCCATACATTTTTAAAACCTGTTATTTTGTGGTTTCATGGTCACAGGATTCCCACCACTTGGAAGATCCCATTCTAAAGATCTTTAGTAAGTTTTGTTACTAGAAGCTACAGTACAGTTACATGAAATAAAGCTGCTATAATTGCAAGCATGGATTCTGAGATCCAACTACCCCAGAGTTATATTAAACGACTATCTTTGACAAAGAATACTGAGCTCACATTCATCATTTTTGTTCAGACTATGATTTACACTGGCTGTTTCTTTATATCATGGATTTCCTCCCATTAATTCATTTAGTGGCTGGACAGAGTTCTTCTCAGCCCAATAATGAATGCTAACTTCTCTAATGCATTAAAAGAAAACATTTTTATTATTAAAAAAACAAATTACAACATTTTATTCTACTAGTTAATTTCTGAATTCCTTATATATCACAGAAAGCTTCATGTAATTAATTTTGTTGTTTCATTTAAGACAACTTAAACTTGTTTATTTAATTTTGTGAAATGAATAATTCAGCAATTTTATATCTCTTCTAAATGAAAAAAAAAAAAAATTGCAGTTTTACCTTTACTTTTTCAAGGTTAATACCTCACTTTAGCTGTTCACAACCTGGTATGTAATAAGTGTCACAGTAAAAATTAGTTTTACCAAAATTGTCTAATCGTCGTTGACATTGTTTACATCGGTGGTATTTGTCACACTGTTCAAGCAAAGGAATCCCTGGGTCCTTTAACCAGTTTTTAGCTTCACATTCACGACAGTTTTTTAGTCCTACAGAATTATTCCAATCATCTTCTAGGTGTTTTCTGATGTCTCGCTGTATTTTGTAGTGAGCTGCATTATCTTTAATAAGTCTAAAAAAGTGAATGAGAAAGTTATTTTTTGAAATATACTCAAATACTTTAATCATCATTTCCAAAAAATTTCACAATATGATGCTGATAAAATTATTTTTTATATCAAATAAGTTAATGTAATTTTGATGAAAACATAAACAAAGAGAGCAATGCATGCAAATCTTCATTTCTTTGTGCAACAAGAGCATCTATTAGATTTGAACAAAGTGTGAAAGAATGTTGTTTGAAAGCTTGATCACAAAATGTCAAGATTGGAGCAAGCAGGCATCATCTTTCCTATGTGCACATGGCCATCACAAGTCTCACTACCCTGTCACAAAGCTACAGGCATCACCAGAAATACAGAAATAAGTCTGGCCAACTTCATGTTATGGCTCAGCATGCCAATAACTGTAGCAGTGTATCCAATCTCCAAATTCACGTGGTTGGTTATTGCACACATTTTACTGTTTTCTCAGATGAGTTAAAATTTAATTGTGATCTTCTGATGGCATAGTCCAGTTCAACACCTATGTATGATTTGCAGACAAGATGGCCCAAACCAAATCTTTCAGGCTATGAACATTAAGTTTCACAATCCTGATCCAAAAAGTATGTGGATGATATTCTGCACAAGATATTCCAGCCGAATAACAGGCTGTTTTAAGGCAGAAATTCAGTATGCTTGACTAGCCAACTTGATCATCTGATTTCAATGCCAAGAAGCAAGTTTATGGTGAGACCTTGCATTTTTTAAGTATCTGAATATGCTTTTGATCATAAACCAGTAGGCAGAGCCTTCCAAGTTGTTTAAAAGAGTTTCACAGACAGCAGGCAAAGAATACATTAAATATTCCATATGTTAATATCAAGCCAATGTCTAATACATGAATAAGACACTTTCCACACTACATTTCCAGTTTTAAAAAATGAATGCTCACTGCTTGTTAGAATTGAACAGTGATGCTTTTCTTCAGTTATTAAAAATAATGCAAAATAGGAAACCACCAGTAAGTTCTTGAAACTTCTTAAGTGTTGCATAATACTATTATAATTTTTAAACAGGGATATAACACTAACTTATGAAATAATAACTAGTACTATTGATGTTATTTTTAGAGAACAAAGAATACAAACTATAAGTAGAATTTTTTTTAATAGTTGTACAAAGCTACCAATAGCATAAAAGCGGATGAATGTTATTCCATTGTGTGTTTTTTTAAAGCTCTAACTGTGAATTATATAGTTAGAGCTGTTAGCTTCTTATCAGAGGGTTTGGGGGAGCATAAAGAGTAAATATCAAAAGTTGTTGCAGGAGCTTAATTCTTTGGCCTCTTTTTCTAATATATTTAGATGATATCAATTCTAGAATCTTTAAGAGGCCTGAAATTTGTAAATGATACTAAATTATTTGCTGTGGCTCATGATGGCCACAGTGTGAATGAGTTCGTGAACTAAATAATTTAGTACATTTATTGATCTAATAAAAGCCAAATAAAATTTTGTCTCCAAATGCAATGAGCATTAGACATACTGATATAAACCAACTAAAAATCATGATAACTAGGAAAGAAAAAAAACCTTAAAACATCTATGTGAGGATTTATGTAATAAAACTATAATTCTTGGTGTACCTTTCATAGCACAAAGAAGCTTGTATTCTGCTTGGCATTAAATGGGATTTTATATTATTGTCTAGTCTAGGCTGCCTCACTCCATGTGAGAGTTTCCTTTAATTCTATCATATTGGCAGGTTGCTCAGCTGATGATCCAGATGCTCCATAGATGCTTGTGGATTCATAACATATCTTTTGTATAGAATCTCAAAGCTGCCTTGCTTCCTCTTCCTGACTATGGTCATATGACAGGTGTAGAGTGAAGCACCACCACCATTAAGAATATGGGCATAACAGCGTACCTGTGGAAATTGGGATGTCCTTCAACAAACATTAATTTTGACTTTCCACCATGAAAGATTACAGCCCACATCATGACACACCCCATTCTATACTTGACCTGTAGGCTAAAAACAATATGGTTTAAGGTCTTCATTAGGTCTTTTCCAAACCCAGGTGTGACCTCCAAAGAGGTATGCACCACTGATACTTGAGGGTTTAGGCAGACGCCCTGTAAGCAAACCTTTTCAGGCATTCAGCCATATTCTGTGAAGATGGCATTTGATGATTCTTTGACCCATTTCTGTTGCCTGAGTAATGTCAGCAAGTGAATTTTGAAGGCGAGTGTGAGCATAGCAATTTATGGCACATCCTTGTCATGGTGTCACCACTGAAGGCTTTCCAGGTTACATCGCTGCAGCTCTGGCACCCGACTCACTGGACTTTTGCTGGCTACATAGTTTTTTCAATTTTTTGTAAAGTTCCTCCTGTTCCAAATATTTCTACATCTAAGATTAAGTAAAGTAAAATAACAATATCTAAGTCCCCATTTGTAAAAGAATATAATAAATATATATATCTTTGAGACTCCTCGTTACTCTTAGTTTTAGCAGGTACATTCTGTTCTCTAAATAGTCTTTATTGGGAAAAGATGTCCTCCAATTAATCTTTTATATGCAGTTGCCCAAAAATGTCTTATTTACTTGTTAAAATAATATACCAGCATCTCACTAAAACAGTAATGAACAATATATACACTTTTTAAAACTTCTTTTTAGTGTCAACACGACCTACAAATATTATGGGTAGCACTATCTGAATTATTAATCCTCACAAACACGTGAATTAGAACTGGTAGCTTCCACACGCACATTCACAAGGATTTAAAATGTAAAGAATGCTAATGCCAAACAAACAGTCAGTGGGTACTCACTCCTTTCTGCTGCGTGCTAAAATTTCATCCTCTTTCTTCTTTTCAGAGAGCTGCTTCAAGATTGTTGCTCTCTTTTTCTCTGCAAGAATTTCTTGCTGTTCCAAAAGCATCTCATGTGCTTTTCTCCTTTTTTTTGCTAAGTCTGACACTGTGCTGTCATTCTTTCCAAAATACACTTCATCGGGCTCATATTTACTAACTGGAAAGGCTCTATTTTGAATCTACAATTTAAAAAAAAGAGAGACCAAATGAATATTTCAGATAGAACATAAACAGGTGTTTTAAAAAGGGATTTCTAATTCTATCACTAAGTAAATATTAATCTCATAGTAATTACATTGGATGATGATGTTTGTTTTTCTCAAAAGGAAAACTAATGAAAAATTCACAAATTAATTTTATTAATTTCAGTACAAACAACAAAAAAAAAAATGGCTCTAATGTATAATTAGAAATCAGAATTCAAGAAAGTTGGACAGACTATTTAAAAAAAGAAAACTTCTTCACAGTCTATTCTACAGAGTTATAAATGTTTAAAAAAAAATTTTTTTTCCCATATTTAGAGCAGCATTGAACAGAAATGGGTTTTTGGTTTTCTTTTTTTATTTTTTATGCCTGATCTCTGGTCGAAATAAAAAGAAAAAGACCAACATCACCACCACAAGTTTTGGTGCAGAGGAGATGGGACTTGAAAAACTTGACACCTCTATTCTCACAAAGCATAGAGCATACAATCGTTCTGGGAAGACTAAACGACGCTTGCCAAATGGCGGGCTTAGGAAAACTAATAGTATAGAATATTGTCAGATCAGAAATGTGTATAGGCAGTTTAGAAAAGATCCCTCTAAGCTTGAACTTAAACTAGAATAAATAGCACGGCATTGGGATCCATAAATCTGGATGTGATCTACATCATTAAAAAGGAATTAACAGATTTAACTAGCACCAAAGCATAAGGGCCAGGGCACAAACCATTAGTGGAAGGTGTAGTAAAGCTTTCTGTAGATTACATAAGGCTACGGGCAAAAGGTAAAGTAATGACCGGTCTAAAAACTAAAGGCGGCCCTACTGTCACCAAAACACGGGATATAAACGGCTGTACACCAGGAAGAGGACTTGTCCCCCAAACTCGGCACTTTTTTAGACAAACTAGAGAGTAAAGAAGATCCCGTAAAAGCTGGACTTTCTGAAGACCCCATAACAGAACAAAATTTCTACTTTTTATTATTTATGACATTCAAGCAATGAATAACAACAGAGCCTCAGAATGCCGGTCTTACACTCGAACTTTATAAAAGGTTCGCCTACCTATTAGTTAACGATCTGACCACCAGCTATTATGCATTCTTTTCAAGAAGTGTGTCAGGGACTGTCTGAATAATTGGAGACCAATTAGTCCCTTAAATCACGATTACAAAATCATAGTTACGATGTTAGCAAACAAACTATCAATAATTATGCATAAAATCATAGGTGAGAATCAAATCTGTTCAGTTAAAGAAAGGACCATCACGGATTCCCTGCAAGTGATCAGAGAAATTCTGCATAGAGTAGATACAGAAGGCTTCTTGGCTGTCATGCTAGTCATCAATTAGATAAAAGCATTTGATAGTGTATTAAACAGAAAGTTCCAGTTTATCCTAAAAGATTTTGGGTTCAGAGAAGACATTTTTAGTTAGATAAAGTTGTGTTACACGGATACCCAGACAAAATCAGTCAAAACGGCTTTGCGCTGGCATACTTTAAACCCTATCGTGGAATACGACAGGGCTGCCCTCTTGGTGCTTTGCTGTATGTAATCTTTGCCAAGATGCTAGCCTGTTCAATCCGTGCTGAGGAAAAAACCATAGAGATAGAGATAATGGATAAAATAAAGTCTAAAATCTTACAGTATGCTGACGACACCGCGATCATACTGCGTGACGCGAAGAGTTTGCTGGTGGTTTTCGACGAACTTAAGCTTCACAACCATGCATCTGCTTCCCGAATTAACAAAACCAAGTAGAGGAAGATTGGCTGAGTTCTCTTCAGAGAGTGCAACATAACCCTGACCGTTTTGCTATTAGGTGGACTAGCGGAAGAATATAAATTCTGGGTATCCTGTTCTTCTTAGCTGGGGACAACTGACAGAAACTGGTTGAAGACACTAAAAGTAAGTTAAAGGGCTGGCGAGCTCAAAGGAAACTGTAACCAATAGCCTAGTAACCGCTATCCTATGGTACAGGAGTAAAATCACAGCAATGTCAGAATGGCCGTGCACAGTTATTAACGCTGAACTGGTAGAATTCTTGTGGCAAGGACGCAAACACCTGGTGAATAAACAGGTGATCCACCTACTGGGAATCTACGTGGTTTAAACATTGTTAATATATCAAGAAAAATAGGTGCTCAGCAGAATAAAAACATACTAGATATTATAGGAGATAGCGGCAGTATGGGAAAATGACAAATATCTTTTTTTTTCTTCAGATAGCTAAAGCCTTTAATACGGTTAATGTGGTAGCCACCCCAGGCCACAAAAAGCTTAGTAGATTTCATAAAACTAGCTTATAGAATTGGAGCAACAGCAAGATAACTCTCACAAGAAATACAATTTAAATAGATATCGAGTGAATAGGTTTGTTTGTGCTATCACAATGTGAGCTGGTTTTGTCGTGTCGATCGATCAAAGAATTGCAGACTGCCCACTTCCACCAAACTCCTTCCCCTCCAGTGAAACAGGTGGATGTCTGTGTGATGCTACATCAAATTGCAAATCTTTGCTTACAAAGAACACAATTCTACACAGCCTAATCACAAACAACAAAATTGTTTCTATGGTAAAACAATGCAGTACATTATTTATAGACAAGGAGCCCGCACAAACAACCACTGATAAAGCAGAGTGCTGCTGCTAAGTTCCAGGAAAAAAGTCAATGTAAACCATTTGGCCACAGTAGAGTCCCATGCCAATGTTTTTAATGTTCTAGCTTAACCAGGAATTGAGTGGCCATACCAAAATTATGCATGAATGGTAAATGGGTCTGTACCAGTGGCCAAGAAACAGAGCAACAAAGATCTCTAACTTAAAGAGGAAGTTAAAACCATCATTAAATATGAAAAGTCAGGAGCTTCACAGGTAAATATAATTATTGGTCAACAAGTCCACTGTGAGGATGCATATGCCAGCTTTGCCTGTAAAGCCGATCAAAAGTGGAAACCACCAAAGAAGATAGCTGCATTTTGACGAAGCCCTTTTGCTACATTTTAAACAAAAATTATGATAGCTAATAGTCTCTCTCCATAACAACGCAGGTTGATCAGCAGAGCAGACAAAGAGATACATGCACAAAAGAACATCTAGGTCACACCATGGCAAATGAAACCCTTTCCAGTGCAAAAGCTACTATGGACCATGTGACCATTCTAGTCTGTGCAAACACTGACAGTACATATAGACAACCAATCATTGTGGATTGGGAAATCCAAGCTTTCTATGTGCTTTCCTGAGGACTGGGAAAAACTCTCCCTGGTGTACAGATATTCATCTAAAGCCTGGATGACAAGTTAAATTTTTATTTAGTATTTCCAGTGCTGGGATAAAGAGTTCTGTCATTCAGCCCTCTCACATCTTGTAAACTTAACAGTATCACCCTTGAGTTTCTCTCTCCATAAGACTACTACACTGATCCAGCCTGTAAATCAGATCAGGGCCACTACAGATCCAAGCTTAACACAAGAAGCAGTGCCCAGAATGTTGAAAACAACCAACCTGTTGAACAAAGCATGGCACTGTGCAGATCCTTGTCAGTTGTTGCACTCACACACTTATGTCCTTCCTGCCAAATATGATCAGGTTGAATTTGAGCAGCTGGTTTCAGATGATGATCAACTAACTAGCAACTTTAACTAACTGGATGATGAAAAGTTGATCCAGGAAGAAAAGCAGCTCCATTTGATTATCCACCTGGTGAAGCTAAAGACAAAGATGATGATAAACCCCTTTTTACTTCACCTTACTTCTGCCAAACTCCAAAAAGCACTGCATATTGTGTTCATATGCATAGCAAGAGGTCTTTTCTTACACTGTTCACAACAGACTTGCACACCAAGGCAACAACTTCAAAGAAACAGAGTGCAATTACAAGCTTTTACAGGCCAATGTGGTTTTCTCATTACTTTACTCCTTGTATTGCTGTATCTGTCAATAAAGGGGAATTATATGGTTAAGTTTGGGCTCTCACACTCACTTTTGTTAATGTAAACCACCAGGCCTGGACACAGAGGAGTTATTTTTATATGCTAATTATATATTTATTGCAGCACAGAAACCTGATATTTATTTAGCAGAAAAAAATATTTTAAAATTTGAATAAGATTGTAAAAAGATAAATACACCAGGTGTACCTAATTAAATAATGTATATCCATAATTTCTAGTGTTTACAGTTATGAAAGAAGAGATTTCACTGTGTGATTTATTCATTCTTTACTATAAATAAGGAGGATCACAGGGCTGATATGAGAAAAGCAGAACGTTGTAATTACTCTTATCAGTAGTGCACAGTGACTTAAGTGTGGTATTGACAATCCTGCATAGAAAAGTTAGTCAAGGCAAAATAGGAGGAGAAATGTGAAGGAAGGTGACCAAACTGTCACCATGTTTCCAAAGAACTGTAGATGAGTGGAGGAGCCATTAGCAATCCCCCAAACAGAAAGAATCAGGCTGGGTGGTGATGGATTTTTACCAGAAAGTCATCATTCATCAGTAAGAAGAGTCAAGCAAAAGAACAGGAAAATAAGTCTCCAGGCTTTTTGAGGACACATTTTTTACGATAAAAGTAACCAGAATCTATATTATCAGATGGCATAACTTGGGGTTGGAGGAAACCTGGAGAAGATAACGCACAAACAAAAAAAACAACAACAAAATACCTGGGCATCCAGAGCCTTTTTATACTTGTCTCGTTTCTCAGCTTTCTTCTTCCAGTAGCTCTCTTCTTGGGAGGCTAACCTGTTACATTAATAATGGAGGGATTCACTTTATTTATTACCAGATGTGATTCTACATCAACTAACGCTGTTTAAAACCTATTTAATACCTTTAATAGAGAAATGGCGTGTTATGCACATTAATCAGCATGCGGTGCTTAAGAAGAACGATGAAATGCCGGTGGTACTTACTCCTCAGCTATTTGGACTTGTTCAAGCCTGCCTAAAAAATCTTCCTCCTCTTTCTGCTTTTTTCTAGTCTTCATTATTTGCTCTACCTATAAAAACACGGTAATTTTAAACAAAGTAGTACATTTTTTAAATTAATTTTTTAAACCACCCATAAAACTAGGAATGTAACTGAAACTAACCCTTATCAAACCACCATAAAAATTCCAAATGATACTTTAAGGATCAAACGAGTGTAGATTAACAGAAAGCGAATAAATAAGCTGCTGTGTAGCCTTATTTTTAAAGTGGAAACATCTGTAAAAATAAAACTGGCTCTGGTTAATCGCCTGACCCCCCAACCACGAGGTCGGGCTGTAGAAAAAACACAAACATCTAATTTTTATTTGCTCAAAAGGGTTTATAGACATAGACGGCTAGACGCATGCGCCTTACCTTTAGGCCCTTCTTGTCTAGACATGCTTTGTTGAGAATCGATGACCCTTTCACGCACCGATGTAAACTTAAGCGCTTTGATGCAGTTAACATGGTCATTATTCAGTGGCTAGTTTATAAACTGCGTCTGTAGCTCAGTCAATCGTTATCAGCACGTTGAGACACTCGCAACATCTGGAAACTAACCGGCGAAAGAAAGCAACTTCTTTTGTTTAATTCTGTGAGTGACTCTATTTTGTCTTTGCACCAATTACTTATTCTATGTTTGAATTAGTTTCGGCTGTGCTATTGCATGTAGTACGATATAGAAGCCTTGCTGATTTCTCTGAATGTTACCTACTTAAATATTTAATACAGTTTCACGTCCAAAGTCGGTGTGATTTTTAAGACGATATTTTTACCTCAGAAATGATTGAAGTAGAGCGTCCGGTATGGTTCCTTATGTTGTAGATAGCGTTTTCCATTACAAAACAAAAAGAAAGCGAATGTTTACTTTTTTAAAATATAACAGAAATTTGATAGTATGTTTATTCGCTCTGAAAGAAAAAATTGTCTTACTTTACTTTACTTCTAATAAACCGTATCTGCCAAACTACATAAAACTATATTTTGGTACGGTATTTATTATTATTATTAACCAACTCATTTGAAACTGAAATAGGAAACTTTTACTAAAAAAATGAATTTGCTTTTGACTCTACTTCACCAATTCCAGGCAGTCATCCTCCACATATCTTAACGGCTTAATAAAATTCTTAATAAAATATGGCCTTTTCATGCCTGCTCATAAAATTTCTTTTGGATAACTTAGGAAAAAAACTAATGTTTAAATACTCAGAAAGTTTGAAGTCGTCTTTAATGCATTTTTTAAAAAATGCACTCTAAAGGCTGAACTAAGAGATTAAGTCGAGCATATACTGGTCAAGTCGTACCTAGTAGGGTTACTCAAATAGCGCTTGATTTTAGGATCCTACTTAGTTTTAAGAACCGTACATGTATGAACAATTTATTTGTATGAAATGAACATAATTTAGAATGTACATATACATCAGTAAGTAGAAATAAAGTGTGAATGCATGATTGAGAGACTTAAATTAGTCCCGTTCTATTGTCTTTTACCATAGTTGTGTGTAGAATCAGTGTTCGTATCCTGAAACTTGGTGCACTTCTTGAAGAGTACAATAACTGTTGTAAGAATTCAAGCTTTTTAACTTTTCAGACACATTCTTCAAGTATGGAAGGAACAAAGAAAATAAAAGTGGACATCGAATGCCGTCTGTTTAATGAAGAATGGGGCATAAAGTACCTCTTTGTGCAAGCAGATAATAAGGATTTGTGTGTTGTACGCAGAGAAACTGTTGCAGTTTTGAAGGAGTACAATGTGCGTCGGCACTATGAGACCAAGCACGAACGAAGCTATTCCTGATTCACAGATGCACAGCACATAGAAAAATTTGAATCATTGCAGCGCAGTCTGTTTGGCCAACAAAATGTTTTTATGAAAAAGACAAATGAAAATGAATCCTTAACCAGAACTAGCTACAAAATAGCTTATGCATTGGCTAAAAGAGGGAAGCCATTCACAGATGGGATTCTTATCAAAGAGTGTTTAATGGAAGCAGTGGAAGAGTTATGTCCAGAAAAAGCAAATGTGTTCGAAAATATTAGTCTTGCTCCAAATACCATTGTTCGTAGAATTGGGAATATAGGAAGGAATATAGTTCATCAAATTGTAGATAAAGCAAGAAATTTTCAGTTTTATTCCATCGCACTTGATGAATCAACTGATGTATGCGACACATCACAACTCTTAGTATTCATTCGCAGCGTCAATAGTGAATTTTATGTCACTCAGGAATTGGCGTCAGTCCACAGTATGCACAGCACAGTTTGTGGAGAAGACATCTTCAATGAATTGCAAAAAGACGATGGTAGAATATAACTTGGAGTGGAAGAAACTATACTGTGTAACTGTTGATGCTGGAAGGAACATGTCTGGAATGAAGAAGGGTTTACTTGGACATATCAAAAACGTATGCGAGGCTGATGGATCCTCGAAGCCCATTTTTCTGCATTGCATTATCCACCAGCAGGCATTGTGCAGAAAGTATGTGGATATGTCCTGCATTCTAAAGCCTGTCGTATCAACAATGAATTTCATCCAATCGCATGGACTTAAGCATCGCCAATTTCGTGATTTTCTAAGAGAAACGGGTTCTGATTACATTGATTTGTCTTATTATACAGCAATTCAGTGGCTAAGTTGCAGAAAAATCCTTTCACGTTTTTTTCAACTCAGAAAAGAAATTCACTCATTTCTCATGGAGAAGAAACACCCAGAACTGCTTCTGTCAAACGCAGACTGGCTTGCAAAATTGGCATTCTTTGCAGACCTGTCAGGCCACATGAATCAGTTGAATCTTAAATTGCAAGGTGAAACAAATCTGATTTGTGATCTCTTAACACATCCAGGCTTTCCGAAAAAAATTGAAACTCTTTGGAGGACAGCTTCTTGTTAAGAACTTGGCTCATTTTCCATGCTCTGACAAGTTGCAGAATGAAGGAGAGGTGGAATTTCCTTTTGGTTTTGCTATAGAAGTCATTACAGACTTATTAGCACAATTTCTGCAACAATTTTCTGATCTTGATCAGAAAACAGAGGAAATTAAGTTGTTTCAAAACCCGTTCGATTGCAATGTTGAAACTCTCCCAAACCGGCTTCAGTTAGAAATAATTGATCTTCAGTCAGATGCAATGCTCCAAAGCAAGTTTAAGGAGGGAGATCTTATCAAGTTTTATAAATCATTGCATCCTGAACATTTTCCAAATTTGAGGCGATTCACCATGGGATTACTGTCGATGTTTGGCACTACCTATCTCTGTGAACAAACCTTCTCAAAGATGAAGTATATCAAATCGAAATATCGATCGAATTTATCTGATGAACACTTGGCGTCCATTCTAATAATTGGCTCATCAAGCCTTAAACCTAAGTACGGGGACATTTTGAAATCAAAGACTCAGTTCCATCATTCCCATTAAACTTGTTCTGATCTTTGTGTTCATTTATGTTAGTGTGTCTCAATATTCATACTTACTTTGATTAAATTTGTAATCTTAAAGAAAATACAAATGAACAAAAATGGCCTTCTTTTCCTATCTGCAGTTGAGTATTTGCTGATTCTGGCAGAACCCTTTCTTTTGTTTGAGATTATTAATCATTCATAAATCTGATTGACATTTTTTTTCTTTGTAATTATCCAATCCGGCCCATGCAGGTGTGTCAGACATGCCATCTGGCCCGTGGTCTGAAAAGTTTGGAGACCTCTGGTTTAGAGTATAGCAGCCATGAATCCCATGATAATTTGTTGCTCGGTTTCTCTATCTTTAGAACAGTCAGTTTTGTTTCAAGCAATGTGCCTTAACAGCCTTACCCTGTTTTATATAAAAATACTCATTTAAGTATAGACAGTATTCTTATTAAAAATACCTTGACAAATTTTGAAAACAAAAGATGAAATGACCACGCAGACAATACATTTTTAGTAGGTAAGATCGGTGAATGTGTTACTATATTAGCCATTTACTTAAAAATTAAAAGCACAGATTATAACTAAGTTAAATTTCTGTTAAAAAGAAAAAAAAAACATTAGCAATACACAAAATCTATTAAACTTGTAAAACCACCACTAATAGTTCGTTGTTCATCACACATCTATTTATGAGTTACAAATATCTTAAAGAAGAACTCTAAGAAGTCAGTGTATTTTAAATAGTAAATGCCATGAATAAAGTTTAAAAAACAACAATAATACTAAATCTTACTGTATTTTTTCAGCATTTGTGGATGTTTAGTTTTAAACAGATGCTAGTCGGTCATGGGGATTATTGCTAGCCAGAAAATACCTCACTGGTGACTTATTTACTTGGGGAGGGGATTAAATTAAACATTTTAAGTTAAAAGTTATTATCGACCTTCCTTTAAAATCTTTTACACATTAATTTTTTTCCCTACTTGAAACTCAGGGTTGGGAAGGCAGTTTTGATATTTAAAGTCAAGGTCAAGTAAATTTTGTAATTTTACATGCATTTTTCATCTGCAGCATCAGAAGAACATCTCTGATCAATAGAAGTCAGCACAAATGTATGCTTATAATATAGAAAAAGGTACTGATCCTTGTATTGGAAACCAGGTGCACATGGCATGCAACTGTATCTCCTTCTGGTAGCAGCACATTAGCCAATAAGAAGAAATAATGTTTTAATACTTCATCTGACTGAATAAAATTAGTAATGTTGGAATCCTACTACATACAACAAATTACTGTTAGCATTAAAAACATTAAAACATTCTTATTTTCCATTTATTTTTCAAAGTCTTATTTAACCTTTGATACACAATAATACTATTAGCTTGGAGCTAAGTATCTGGAAAGTTACCAAATAATTAAATAGAAAAGTTTGCAATTTTCAACAAATTTTAATCCCCATGAATTATTACTCATGCATGTGACCTCATCACTTGTAATTAATATACCTAGGATACTACACAGTAAGTCAACAACAAAACATCACTTAAGCAGGCTTATTACACTTGAAATCAGAAGGCCCACAACCCTATTAATCCTCCACAAGTGAAGTAAACATAGATTGTAAGGGACTGAATGTCCCTGGTCCAATGCACTCAAATTGGTAATGGCAGTCAATACGATTGCATAACTGGCCACCTTCATGGGATGCAGGTAGATTACTTGTACAGTTTAAAAATAAAGGGCATAACATTCAGTGACCATGTTAAGCAGGTGGTCACTATTGCAGATCTGACTGTACTTGAAATAAAAATTTCCATGCAATCTGTAAAGGGGCCTGTTCACATAATAGTTTTTATCCTAATATCTACACTTGTTCTGATGTTAGCCACTAAAAGCAATCATGATTTCTTCTTTTACTTCCTGGCAGTTCAAATGAAAGAATTATAATAAATGGCCTCATTTAATCATAAATTTTACTGGAGATAAATAATGACTTTTCTTTTCATTTTAAATCAGAATATAAGGCACCGACCTTGGCATTTTAGCATTTACCTGACAATAAAAATGTTTAATGTATATTTTTACAGTTGTCATTTAAACTAAAAATGTTGTAAATTAAGGGTTTTCTTCTTAGACAATGATTTACCTGTTTCCCAAGATCCTTTTCATATTCCTTTTGCTTCAGGAACCGTGGTGGTGTGAAGGGTCTGTTCATGATAAGAAATGACCTCTGCATGAGGAGGGAAGAGAGAGAATCAGAAATTTAGTAGATCTGAAAAAAAATATTCTAGTTTATATAATTAGATTTTTTTAATTTTGATTTCATGAAACTGTTGTAGTAATAAAAATAGAGGTTAAACATCTGTAAATATTACTATAGACACAACATTAAGCTACTCAACTGCTCGCTTTTTCTCTCAATAATTTTTTTTTAATTACTGAATTACTACAACTTTTTACCCCCAAAAAAATCAGACCAACAGATTTTAAAATCTTAATTTCATAAAAGAGCTTTGCTTACCTTTTCCTATTTTTGTGTGCTTTATCTTTAATCAAGTTACAACAGAATATGCATAGTGATAAAAGCCTAACTTTCATCTGCACAACCTATGTTAAAGTAGTATTCTTTTCAATAAAATGTACCTCTATCATAAAACTTCAATTTGTAAATCTGAGGCAAAAAATTGTTCAATATTCAAAAGAAACTATTTTAGACAACAACTATATAAATTATTGCATTTCCTTATGCTTTAAAACAAAATAGTGTGCATTCAGTACATGTTCCAATGTAGAAATACATTTTTAACATAATAAAGCCAATTAAACATTCTTACATTCACATGGCCACACACCGGTGATATCTTTTGGCTATGCTACTATAGAGTGACAAAACAGCTCACTTTGCACCATTTTTTTTATTGCAAATATTTTTTTTTAAAAAAAAGAAATATGTAACTAATAAATTGGAAACATAACAAATGCTTAAATCCATTACACTTAAATAAAGAGAGTCAAAATTATTTTGATTCATGCAAAAATTCTGGCCATTTCTGTATTTTGCTGTTTCTCCTTCCATTAATGATTCTGACATCTTATTGGTTGGTTGGAAACTATCTGAATCACTACACGGCTTCCCACTTTTTCTTGTGCTGTGGCCACATAGGTCTGCATTCACCTTTGATGTTATGTTGGTGTTTAAAGTACAGATTAAATTATTAAAAATCTATAAAAAATAATTAATTAAGAATTAAGATATCAATACTTCAGAAGAAGCATCCAACGTTTTGAGCGCTTTTGGAGTGAGAGCAGAAAACTACCGACATCAGAAACCATACAAATACCAAACAGTCCCACACCTCACACGTCTTTGACACAATGTTAAGTGGTTTCTGGTTCTTCTGGACATGACAGACATGGGATCACCCATATATGCACTTGAAATAAATGATTTAGATAATTAAGTTATTATAAAAATTAACAGTAAGTATTTAGTTATTATGGGGTATATTTATTGATACCAATTATTGTTCCTTTAAATAAATAAAGATTTTTCTGTATTTTGCATTCACACAGTTGATAACTTTTCAATTAATTTATGTATTTATTTGAAATTGTATATTATATATACATATATAAAGGATTTAACAAACATAGATACTCACATGAAAATCTGTATTACGATGTTTAGATTTTTCATATTTTTCATTCCCAGTACCATAATTGAAAGCTTGTATTTTGTAAAGATCATCTTTTAAATTTTTCCTTTTATTCTGTAAAAAAATTAGATGACTATAGTTACAGCAGATAAAGTTAAGCAATGATAAAACTCACTATAAGGACCAGAGGCTGAGCCATATAGATGCAACAAGTAGACTTAACAATGGGTGTCCGAATTAACAAAAAACTGGAGACGAGCATAGAATGTGAGGCAGCTCTTCAAATCGATTCTTGCAACAACATATGCTTATTAGTTATTTACTGCATTTCTTTCAATGTCTCAGCATAACTTCAAATATACCCATTATTTTCAGCAATGAAAAGTTTAACATTACTGGTGATATTCATTCATATTAAATGTAGCTTATCAACAGAATAACTCGCTCCTAGTTGCTCTGGTTCATGCCAAACATCTGTTAAGCATTCACGGTAATGCTGAAACTAGCTCACAGTTAATAACTACTATAAATCAATAGACTACAACTGCAGTATTTCATAGATTGACTTTTTTAAAACAAATATTTGTAATCTAATGGATGAATCTTATTTATTAATTTTTAATGTATAATAATGTGACCTACAATTTATGATTTAGTTATCATTGCAGTTCCCCCTACCCAATCCATAACCCTGCTATATCGGTATCAGTGGCTAGATCTTATGAAGCACCAAATTTTTAATCAAAACAAAAAAAAAAAACAGTCAGGCAGTCAGATTTGTTAAACAAACATTTGCTAATCCCAAACAATGTTTCTTGGCATTCAGAGGTAGTAATTACAATCCACAGAAATTATAATCAGATATGAGTGCCTTGCTCACTATGAAAAAAATAATTACTGAAAATAAATGTAGATACAGTAATATTATGTTTAAATTCCATAGGAAAGTTTAAAAATTTTTTCATTTTTTTATTTTTCCGCCCTTAATTAATGAAGTCCAGAATATATTTTTGGTAGTGATACCAAAAGAAAAGTTTCACTCAACCAGGTTTAACATCAGCACTATTCACACAAAAGCAAAGAAATTAATTCCATTTCTGATGAGTAATTTTCCAACACACAACTGGTTTTGAAAACTGATTAGGTTAAAAAATATTTTTAAAAATCGCAGTACTTGTTCTTTGATCATTTCCTCTGTATCTTTCATAGCCTTGAATTGACTAATAAGTCTTTCTTCCTCTTCTATTTTTTTCCTTTTTTCTTCATGAAAAGGCGCAAGGACATTCCGCATATATCGCTGATGGCATAGGTAGCAAACTTCCTGCTCTCTATTTGTATGGATACATTCTGATGGTAAACAAGACTCAGTTTTGTTTTTGCCAAGAGCCCTTCAAAAATAAAATAAAAGTCATTTTAAAATGAAACAAAGTTGAGAATAATTGCTTGACATTAGAAGAAACCCAAAATGTTTATTCTGACACCAAAAAGACTTATTGTAACCTCCATATAAAGATAATATTGGATAGTGTGTCAACCCCACTAATAGCCATCCAAAAAAGAGAACCTAAATAGTAATTTAAAGATGGAAAAAAATAAAATACTGCGTACAAATTTTAAATAATTATAGAAACAGAGGAAAAACTGGATATAAAATGCAAATAATACATGACAGAATCATGTCTCGTGTGTAAAAAATGAAATACGCCATAGTACAGTCATGTGCTTATATAGTAAATTGTGACTGGTTGTCAGACAAGCAATCAGAAAGTGAGGAGGACTATAAAAGTATAGGAAGTGACATCAATATAGTGTAATGAATGTGTGGTAAATACTAAGGCTTCTGGGAAGAAATATCAGATGACAAGGATATATAAATCAAATTCTTTGCTTGTGAAGGCTACTCCTTGAAGCAAATTGCAGCCTGACTTCTTCATGTTTCAGAAAGAGCTGTACATAACATTCTGAAAAGGATACACAAAACTGGTACTGTTGACAGGAGGCATGGTCAAGGAAGAAAACCCAAACTTTTCAAAAGTTATGTTAAGTACCTCAGGGTATTTTCTCTGCAAGATAGACTAGGGCCAGTAGAGATCTTACAAATGACCTAGCTGCATGTACGGATGTTTCATTGAGGATAGTAAAATACATATTAGTGCAAAGTGATCTCAGTGGATGCATAGCTTCCTGAAAACCTTTGCTGAGGAGAATAAACAAATAGCAGTGAAAAGGAGAGCAGAAATGAAATAGTGAGATGACCAAACATGAAAGGTGCATTTTACAGCTAGGTCCAAGCTTAAACTGTCTGACAATAATCAACAGCAGTTTGTTCAAAGGTGGAGTGGGGAGTGGTATAACAGTCAGTGTACAACTGCGGGGTGGATAAATGCAAGTGTGGGGCTGTATGTATATCAGCCAAGGGTATTAAACAGGCACAGGCAGATTCTCATCCATCATGCCATTCCCTCAGGAAGATATCTATTGGGTAAAGGTTCATCTTCCAAAATGACAATGAGACCAAGCATACAGCCAGTGTGGTGAAAAACCATCTAGAACAAAAAGAAGCTGATGGAACACTCACAAAGATTCCTTGGTCTACACAAGGTCCTAATATGAACATTAGGGGTTTCATGTAGTTATATGGCTACTGAGAAAGTCAAACAGCAACCAAACACCTTAAATGAATCATGGAAACTGCTACAGGATATTTGGAACAACATTCCACTCTTATACATTGGTAACCTGTAAGGGAGCAGGTAAACAAGGTGTCGTGCTCTCTATAAAGCAAAGCACCTGCATACCAAAAACTAATGTAATGTACAACGTATTCATTTTGTTCTTATATATTTCCTGTAATAAGTGCATGCATTATATATATATCTCAAATGCAATTACTCATTATTTGTGCATATTGTGTGTGGGTGTTTCCATGATTATTTCCATTTCTGTATCTATATACACAATACTACACAAAAGTTTTAGGAAATCTACATTTATATTCATAATTTCAACAGAAGAAAGTAATTAAACTAGTGAGATATGCAATTTAATAAATGAATATTGTACAGCAGAAAAATGAAAATGATAAAATAAAGATTGTATGTACTAATATTTAGTATGTCCACCCTTTTCTTTCATGATTGCATGAATGTATCTTGAGAGAAGCACTGCCCAGAGTTCATCTTTGATTTTTGGCTGTTCATTTTTTTTATGTAGTCATGTTCAAAAATAAGTTCAGGGCTTCATGAAGACCTCTCTAATAAATGTAGCACTGCTTTTTTTTGCGTTGTAAGTATTTTCTTAACAATATTGGCAGTATTTTTTGGATCAATGTCACATTGAAATATAAAAATCATGGTGAATAAGAATCTGCTCATATATGGCCACATTCATATTTCCTTCTATTCTTTGGCCAAGACACCACCAAACCTGGATAGAACTTCCACCATGCTTTACTGTTGGTTGTAGGCACATTTGCTTATGCTCTTTTCCAATTCTCCTTATATCCTGCCTTCTCTTAGACCCATAAATTTCGAACTCTGATTCATCTGACCAAAAGACTCTGTTCCATTCTTCTTGAGATCATTTTTGGTGTTGCATGACCTCATTTCCTTTATGTATGTAAAAAGTATTTCTTGATCCTTTAAGTTTACTTCATCCCAAAGATCTTCATACTGTAGAATCATGAACCTAAACCAATGAGAATTCTGCCAGATCTCACTTTAGTACCTTGCTGGAGAAGTTATCTTCAGGTGCTTTTCATCCTTTTTAGTTTTCTGGATTATGAACAAAACCAATATTTTTAAATTTCTTGAATGGCACATTTGAAAATTCCAGTTATACTACTTATTTCACATTGGCTTTTATGCTGTTTGTGGATAAATATTATTTTATGTTCATGAGCAATTGATATCTTTATCATTTTCATTAAGTTATTATTCTGAAAGGAACAAAACAAGCAAATTGTTTGTGCAAGGGTGCCCAAGACATCTGCAATACAGTATATGTGAGATAATTTAAGGTGTTTGAAAATTATGGATGTAAAAAGCAAAATGCACATCACTTTGGTACACTGCATGCACTTTATATTTTTAAAGGAGATACTTCTTTAATGGACATCCCATGCAAAAAACATAAAAATCTGACAAGAGAATACTTTTCAAGGATATCCCATCTATTTGTAGCCATATAACCCAACAAAATCTGGAACTTGTTCAAACACAGCCATAAACTCTAAAAGATCATATGAACTTTTCTGTCATAAAAGCAACTTTTATGATTTACCATACTCTAATAATTTCCATCTTGTTTTCTGGCTTACAGAAAGAAATTATTTTAAAACATTTGAATAATTATTATTTAAAAAACATCAACAAACATTTGTTCACATTTAAAACAACTACTTAAATATCTAAATAAAAGGTAAAACATGCAAACAAGTATTAATCTACTGGGAAGTATGCTGAATTATAAACAAGAACTTTCCAGGTGAAAACCAGTCAGATCTCTCAATAGAAGATGCAATATTAGCATTAAGATTGTCTAGAAATAAAATGTATCATGGAAAATAGTTTGATGATTCAACAGTTAGTCAGGTTTCAGACTAGACTGATTCAAAATACCCACCGTGTATGAATACTTACTCCGTTTGTCTTTCAGATACAGGTGCTGAGCTTGGCTTTACTAAATTTATATTATTTTTATTTTTGTCTGCATAAGAATCCATCACTGTGTCATCATCCAAACTGAGAACTGTTGACTTTGCCAGAGCCAAACCTTTTAGACCAGAAGACTTTTGTCCTAAAATAATAATTTATCATTAAAAGAATATTAAATAATATAATTCTATTTTTAATTTAATCTTTAAAAAATGGCAGAGAATGTCAGGATACAGTCTCCAAAGCCATTATCATCACACTGCTCTCAGTTTGTGTACGGAGAGGATGGGTTCTAACAATCCAGGCAAAGTGATTTCAATTGCTATGTAAAAGCGTTCAAAAACAAACAAAAAAAAAAAAAAACCTGAATAGTATGACATTGTGAAATTTACTTCTTTTGTCTTAATTTTAAAAAAAAATGTAGGTAAAAGGAAACAAAAACTGTGTTCAAAACCAAACAAGGACAATGAACTTTTTAAAAAATTTTATCTATTACAAAAGTGACAGGACACTAGTTTTAAAAGCTAGACACTGCATTCCTTCACCAAACTATGAAGACTAAGGACACCAATGTGATATTAAGCAGGGCTTCTCAAACTTTTTCCATTCACAAACCATTTGGATCAAATAAATTTTTTTGCAACCCTTCACTCGTGCTATAAAGACAATTGGTGCTAATACTGTATAGAAATGGTCCTAGGTAGTAGCTTGGCAGGAACTAAACATAGAAACAAGTAAATATTTAAAAAATTTATTAAAAACAAAAAAAATAACAATAAGAATTCTTTTAATGAGATGGGTGTGACTGCTTATTTTCACACAATAACTCAAATTGTGGCTCAATGTTCGTCAGTTCTGGTCGCAAAGCAGTATCAATGTTTTTCAGACTTGAACGGTATTTTATCTTAATTGTTGTCAGTGTTGAAAATGCTGATTCACACAAATAGGTGGAAACAAATGGCAGAAGTGCTGTCATTGCTAAATCTAAAAGTACTGGGAATTCTACTTTAACGCCAGGCCAAAAAGTGTTAAGGCTTCTCAGATTTGAATCAGACGGAAGCTCAGCTAATTCTTCGTGAGCTTTCAGGGAGAGGTATCTCACTTTTTTTTTCATTTCCAAGATAAATGGGTTTTGGATCCATTCTAATTTATTATTGTCTAATTCCAGTAGGAAATATTTCTGGAAATCCTTTTCCAAGCATGCCAAATGATCAATTATGATCTGCTTAATCAAATCAAATCTCAACTTATCATCGACAATAAAATCCTCTATAAATGAAAACATTTCAAATGAATTATTTTTCACTTTATGTTTCCATGTTTAATTTCTTTATGAACGCCTCAATTTTAGATTTCAGTGTAAAAATATTCGTGTTCTCCTTGGAGAGACATTATGTTCGTTGAGCTTTTCAAACAAATCTGACAAATAGCATAATTTCAACAACCAATTTTCATTATGAAAAAAATGGCAAAATCTGAGTTATTTTCAGAAAGAAATAGTTTTACTTCATTTTTCAACCCCAACAGCCGTATCAAAGTTTGTCCCTTTGACAGCCATCGCACTTCTGTATGCAGTAAAAGTGCATTAAAATCAGATCCCATTTCATCACATAAATTTGCAAAGAGGCAGTTATTAAGTGCACGGCTTTTAATGAAGTTGATAACTTCACCCACATCTTGTACAACCGCATTTAGATCTGAAGAAATTTTCTTGGCTATTAATGCCTCTTGATGAATCATGCAATGAGTAAAAGTAGTAGGAGTATTGCTTGCAGATCTGACTCTAACTTGAAATCCAACTATTTGTCCTGCCATTGCTGCTGCTCCATCAGTACACACTCCAACACAGTTATTCCATTCTAGCCCTACTTCCTTAAATAAATTGTCAACTTTCTTAAAAATAGGCTCGCCTACTGTACGTCCATCTAACGATCAACAAAACAGTAAATCTTCATGAACACCGTTATTGTAACTATACCTTACATATGCCAATAGCTGTGCCAAGTTTGTAATGTCAGTCGATTCATCCAGGTGAATTGCAAATTTTGAACTTTCTTTAATTCTTCCAATAAGTTGCTTGAGTTGGTCATTGTTAATTTCCAAAATTCGTCTTCCCACAGTATCATTTGACAGTGGAATTTTTTTTAATTCATCAGCTGATTTTTGACTGTAAACAATTTAATTCATTCTAATTGCTGCTGGTAAAAGAAGTTCTTCACCAATGTTATATGGTTTCTTAGTATTTGCGATTAAGTAAGAGGTCTCATATGAAGCTCTTAAATACTTTTTTTTTTACCAGTACATGAGTTTCAAGTGATTGTTTTTCCAATGATTCCAATAGCCTTTCAAAAAACTGTACAGGTTTATTTATATAGGAAGGATGCTTTGTATCAAGATATCTTTTCAATTTTGCAGGTTTAAGACTTTCACTGGCCAAAATGTCATTACAAATCAAGCAGATGGGTCGGTGTTCATTGTTTATAGAAATAAAAGTAAATCCATATTGCAAAAAAAGCTTCGTTGTATTTCCTCTTTTTAGTCTTCAAATGCTTAGTATATGCAGTTTTCTCATTCTCTGAATGCGTGTTACTGCAATATCTGTAGCTTCAGCATTATCTGCGGTCTTGGTCTTTGACAAATTTAACCACTTATCCATGAGTAAGATCCTTTTGATTCCCTATAAATAAAAAAGAAGTATAACTGTACATATCTTGACTCAAATTACCATTAGTAACAGTATGCCACATATGTATGGACATATTGAATATAATAAATGAATTAAACTTACCAGAAATATACATTAATATTATATATATTTATACAAATATTATATGCTGTTATGTAGGTATATTGTTATCTGTAATAGAGAAAATAATGATTATACACATATACTAAAATTAATCAATAATAATTATAATTATTCAAATATATAGCTCACAACCTAGCACAATTATTATAAGCTGAAAACTGAGGTTGCAAAATTGAGTTGCATGTATACATTTTAAGCATACACAGTGTGCACTTTTTGGTTTAATCATAATCACTTTTGTTAGATCTATGAAATATCAGGGAACTGTGGGCGCAAAATACTCAGAAACGATGGGCGAAAAAAGTGCTAAGCCATGGGAACGATTCTCACCAATTGTATATGGCTTTTTAGTCTTAGCAACTCAAAGTGCTATTTTATAAGAAGTCCACAAAGCACAAGTATTTACGTTTTACATTTCAAAGATCTGTTCTGACGGCCTTTTAAATCAACATGCTTTCTTTCAAAACACTCTTTTGATGCTGAACTCATTTCTTTGTTTTAAATGCCTCTTTTGGTTTGAGGGCTTCATTGAGTCGTTAGTCAACACATCTCCACAAATAACACTGCAGTTTTGGGACTCCCCCCATCATTCGTGGCTACAAAACCAAATTGAATGTACAAGGAGTCATATTTCTATTTCATTCACATCGCCGTCATCTGATTGAGAATTACTTGTGTTCAGCAACCACGTGTTTCAGCTTGATAAACAAGTCCATTGGGCCTCGTTTCACCATCTGTAAATTAGGGATAAAAATAATGAATATAAATTCCATAACCCCTGGTAGATACCTAATTTATATTAGGATGAAAGCCGAATAAATGCAGTGGAAATGCTTTTATTGAGAAATATGTGCGGGAGAACATTGATTAATGTGGTAAGTAATGTTAGGATAAGAAGATAATATAAAATTTAAAATTAAATTACAAACAGGATAAAAACTGGAAAATTAAAATTATTAGTACTTACATTCTCAGATCAGTGGGTTCAGATGGAGTCCCAAATGACAAATGTGCACATATCCATGTGATTCATCCCACAAACCCAAAGAGGCTCAATATCTTACATCCCATCCAGTTTTGATGCCTAAATAAATATTCATATGCCTTTGTAGCCACCAGGTGCCTCTCTTTTGTCTCCCACAGTGGGACATTCTTGATTGCATCACAGTCCCTCCAGGTTAACTTGCTCTGACCTAATCAACCCCAGTGACTTGTTATTTTGCCACCTGGAAAATGCTCAGCAACAGCAGGGGCCAGAAGCTGTTTATACTATTGTTTCCTTCATTTCTGGAAACATGTCACCTACTGGCAGTCGATGATTTGCATACCAGTACCACACTTTGAGTAGCCCTGATATAGAGAATTCTTCACAACCCCCAAAAATCTTTACGCGACCCAGTTTGAGAAGCCCTGATATAAAGCATTAGTGATAAAACAAAATAAATTTGTGCTTTTTAAATTTCTTTATGTTAAAATTCTATATACTGTATGTTTTTTTTGTTTTTTTTTTAAGCTGACTCTCTGAAGTAATAAGGCTAAATTAATAGCCTAATTTCTAAGGATGCTATATCAAACTACATCCAGTTTCTGGATGTGCAGATAAGTGGTGAGAGTACCTGAGTAAATCCAAAGTAACACATACAGCATGTACTCCAGACATTCTTTTTCAGATGTTCTCAAATGGTTGGGTCATTACACTGCCATCTCTCCCAGCATTTATCTAACAGAATGGTTGTGTTATTGTTGTTGTACTACATTTTTTACCTAATAAAAAATAATATTTAACATAGCTAGCTACTGGCACAAACTGCTCTGATGCTACTAACTATACTGATAGGGACAAATGCTGAGGAACATGTTTGCATTTAACTGTGTGAAATAACCTGTTAAAACATTACAACATTTAGTTTCAATATGGGGGTGGGGAGGCGAGTACTCTGCTTAGTGGCTTTTGTAGACGGAAAGTCCTCTGCCCGAAAAGAGTGGAAGCGAGGGGCGCTTTTTGACTCTGGCCTGCCTGTCTGGCTGGGAAGGTTAGGTGTGTCGAGACCAGTTCCCGGACTTGATGTGCTGAGGCCTTTTTTCCCAAGATTGATTTTTGGCTGGGGAAGTGGTCACTCTAACTGGGGGGGGGGGCGTTTGTGCTCCTAACTCTGGCCGCAAGGCGGCCAGCTACACGAGGCACTTCAGCGCATCAACAGGAGCTTGCTCCACACCGTGCTTCGGCCACTACACAGCTTCAGCCACTACACCCAACTCCCTTCTCCTCTGAGATACACACACATACACGAACTTTTACACGCACCACTCTCGCAAGCACCACAAAAGAATAAAAAGATGACATTTATAGTAAAACCAAATAAATATGGTCTTGAAAGGTACAATGGTTTTTAGAAAAAAACCAAATGCTGTGAAAGAGAGAGAGAGTGTGTGTGAGAGAGAGAGAGTGAGTGTGTGTGAGAGAGAGAGAGAGTGTGTGTGTGAGAGAGAGAGAGTGTGTGTGTGAGAGAGAGTGTGTGTGTGAGAGAGAGAGAGTGTGTGTGTGAGAGAGAGAGAGTGTGTGTGAGAGAGAGAGAGTGTGGTGTGTGAGAGAGAGTGTGTGTGTGAGAGAGAGAGAGTGTGTGTGTGTGTGAGAGAGAGAGTGTGTGGTGTGTGGAGAGAGAGTGTGTGTGAGGAGAGAGTGTGTGTGTGAGAGAGAGAGTGTGTGTGTGTGTGAGAGTGTGTTGTGAGAGAGAGTGTGTGTGTGTGTGAGAGAGAGTGTGGTGCGAGAGAGTGTGTGTGTGTGAGAGAGAGTGTGTGTGTGAGAGAGCGTGTGTGTGTGTGTTGAGAGAGAGAGTGTGTGTGTAGAGAGAGTGTGGTTGAGAGAGAGTGTGTGAGAGAGAGCGTGTGTGTGAGCGAGAGAGAGTGTGTGTGCGCGAGCGAGAGGGCGAGTGTGTGCGAGCGCGCGGGAGCGTGTGTGTGGTTGCGAGAGGGAGCGTTGTGTGTGTGCGCGAGCGCGCGTGTGGTGGTGTGCGCGAGCGCGAGTGTGTGTGTGTGTGTGTGAGCGCGAGCGTGTGTGTGTGTGCGAGCGAGCGTGTGTGTGTGTGCGCGCGCGCGCGAGTGTGGCGCGCGCCCGTGTGTGTGTGTGCGCGCGCGCGGAGCGTGTGTGTGCGCGAGCGGGGCGCGTGTGTGCGAGCGAGAGCGTGTGTGTGCGCGCGCGAGCGCGTGTGTGTGTGTGTGCGCGCGCGCGAGCGCGCGTGTGTGTGTGCGCGCGGCCGAGCTGTGGTGTGTGGTGTGCGCGCGCGCGAGCGAGTGTGTGTGTGTCGCGCGGGCGCGCGCGAGTGTGGTGTGTGTGCGCGCGCGCGCGCGTGTGTGTGTGCGCGAGGGCGCGCGCGGGCGGGCGGGGTGCGTGCGTTTGTGTGCGCGTGCCTGTACCCCCGGCTTTTTGTTCTTATTTCTCTTCCTCCTGCGTGCTTTGGCCCCTTTGCTCTTTTTCCTTTTCCTGCCTAGGTTTTGTTCCCTTGTGCCGCCTCCGGGCTCGTTGTTTTCTTTAGTGCCCTGCCACTGCCCACTGTCGCCCTTTTCCTCCCCGTCGTCCCCCCCCCCCCGCCCGTCCGCCCTCGGTGCATCCTCGAATTGTCCACTACTGTATTTTGATTTTGAAACAGCCAGCAGGAGTAATGAAAGTTTTATAAGAGGATTAGAAATTGCACCATATAATAAATAAATAAATAAGTAACACTCGTAGTAGAAATGAAATAAACTAACACCATCATTTGCTTTTACAAGCCAGAAGTTATGATCTTTTAAAGACTAATTTTACTTCCTCTACCTAGCCTATTTATTACACACAATGAATTTATGGCAAATCAGAATCCATCATACAATTTGTTTAATTAACTTTGTTATATCAAAACAATAAAAGAAAATATCTTAAATGATCTTTTTTTAAAAATCATTGATTTTTGGCTGTCTGAGTCCAATAAAATAGGTTTGATGCAAATAAATGAATAAATACAAACAAAATTGTAAAAAGAAATGGCATCATGTTCAATGTGACCATGTTCAATGGCATCATGTTCGATGGCTTACGTGAAGCAGGGTTTGGAGTAAAGACGAGTAATGGAAAGCTGTACTGAATTTCTTTCAGAGTGAACAGCATCTAGGCTTACCATTTGACCTGGCAGAATCAATGTGACTTTATGTAAGTGTGTTTTAATTCTTAAACTCTCAAACTCAATTCACATTTAATAGTTTTACTTTTCAAAAAAAAAAAAAATTAAATAATACATTTCTTAACAGGGCAGATGAAAATATGGTTTGGGAACCAGTGCGGTTGGAATTTACTAAATACAAAAGTTAATAATAATAATAATAATAATAATAATAATAAATAATAATAATAATAATAATAATAATAATAAAGGTGTTAACCCTATGATCTGTGACAGCACATGGAAGAGAGCAAAGTTTGCTCACTTGTAAGAAAAAGACGACAAAAGTGGGGTGAGACAGAAACATGTGCTCTGAGACAAGCTGGCGACAGAGATCCATGTCTCAGTCCTAAACTACTGTAACAAATTAATGCAGTTTGGAGATGTTACGTAAAAACCACTCAGAAAAAAACAAAACAAAACTTGGAGAAATGATGAACAATAAAGAAACTTAAGGTTGAAAAAAACACATTTTAAAAATTAGAGACGTGGAAAAGAAAAGATTTAAAACTGAATAATCAAGAAAAAGACAGAAAAGAAAGATTATAAAGTGAAGAGAGAAGAAAAAATTTTTTTAAGGAAATGTTTGGTGTATTGTAGTACTATTGAGTAAGGGAGGTGACTCTCTTAGTCCTGTGTCTTATTAGTGGAGTTATCATTTTTACAGGATGTCTGTAATACAAGACCATTAAACCCCGTAGAGACAGAATGAATTCATCATTCAACTGATGAATGTATCGCAATGCTACATTGGGGACAAAAAAACTGACACAAACATAACCAACCATAAAAATGAGTAAAATGTCAAAAAACATTGAACTAAAATGGTAATAGGAAGTAGAACTCAGTCATGGGAAAGAGAGTCAAAGATGAAGATAAGAAAGAAAAGGCATTACAGTTGCATTGTGCTAGGAAAGATGTGCAAGATATTTACTCCACTTTAAAGGAGGAAAACCAGGATAATGCGTCCACAAAAGCAGCAAATTACGACGTTGCAAAACATATTTTCAGACCAAATGATTTATATCCAGACATGAACATCAAGCAATCTTGTGCAAGTCTGATAAACCTGATGAACATATATCCATTGGAAAGTGTGAATCATCAGCAAAGTAATTTACTTTAATTTTATCCTTTCCTTACCATAATTGCTCAGAATGCAGTTCTGTTTATTTCAGCTGAGGATGAAACCAGCAGACAGAATTATAATGAAGGACTATGCACTTGTGCACATTTCCATCAGTGCTTTGCCAACAGTTTGTTTAGTATGGAGAAGTAGGGTAGGATAGTTGCAATAAAACATACACTGATGGCGCGATTTCTGGCTAACTCAAAGTCTTTCGATGTACATACGAACTTCACATTTTTCAGAACCTAAGCACTATGAATTTAAGGTCCCATATAGCTGCTCCCTTCCATATTTTTTAGTAGGCAAAGTTCTGATAATCCCACTTCAAAGCCAGTTCTTGATTTGAAACATTTATTCTTCATTTTCTTTACTGGGATCCCAGCACTTTCAAAGCTATCATGATTTCCCAAACTTCCAGTAGATGGTCTACATAGTGAAAGGCAGTATTGAGCCAGTTTCTCCATCTCTGGTGGTGGCCTGGAAACTAGCTTGTCCAGGTTTCTCTGCCCTTGTCAAGGCTGCCAGTGTCATCAAATTGTCCACATCTTCATTCTAGCTTTTACTCATAGCGCACATTGTGTAGTAGATAGATTTGGGTACAGTTACTACACTACCATGTAGTGTGCTGCATTCGTTATCAACAGGCAAAAGTCTTTTCTGATGGTATCCAGAAGTTTCATCAGGCTTTTGACTGAATGTTGGTTTTATTGTCCACTGACACACATAACATAACAGTTGGCAGTCTATCAGATAGGTCTTCCGAGGTTCTTGCATACACCAGACAAGAACATGCACATATTTCGTGCCAGCAATGTTGCTGACAGAAATAAGAAGTTTTCCAGAGACCAGAGTTTTGATCCTCTCCTTTTCTGCTAGTCCAGTCACCTTTGAATTATGATGGCGAGGTTCGACCCATACTATGAAACAGCTTCTTTAGTGGTACATCTGCTAACAGAAAAATTGTTACAAAATATCCTTTGCAAAATCAGAAATCAACACCAACCAGTAAGGTTTGTTGGAGCCCTGCTGAATTCCCAAATCAGATTTGGTTCTTGGTTACCTCATGATAACTGTTGACATAATCACTTCTCCTGTTGAACTTGCAATTGATTAGTTTACAGTAAAGCTCACTGCTTGGTCAGATGTAAAATCTTCCAAATATTCAATGATCATACTTTGACAAAGACAAAAGAGCCGGCCTTAGGCATCCTTATCTATTTAAACAAATGACTCAACTGTGGCATGAACTCTTGCCAAATTTCCTGGCAACAAATCAATATTTGAACAAGACAGAAAACCAAGCCAAGGAGAAAGCGGCTCACAAGTTGAAGACCAAGCTACAGCCAAAACCAAACTATTTCACTGCCTAACTGACAACTTCAAATTAACTAATCAGGAGCTAAAATATTTGGAGAGTGGGAACAATCACTCTATTTAAACAGTGAAAATCGTGTTTCATCTAATTTTTATCAAGAATATTAAATTTTAATGTTGTCTGGCAAATTACCAAATTTTTAATTTAATACTAAAGTTATTTTGTTAGCTCAGTTAGGACAATCTTTCTGAAATGACAGTTCAATTTTAAGGATTCTGATGATTATTATTAAGGAAATGGTTGTTTAATTGTAACAAGTAGTTTTAGTTTTTATAGTCTAAAGCATATTCTCTTTTCATGCAGTAGTACAAAGTGCTAAACATCTAATTTAAGAAAAGGGGGGAATGTAATGTACTGGCATCTTGTAGTAGTATTGTAACTCCTCAGGTCATGTAGTTATGAATGGCTTTACTGGTGTTCCTGAGTTGTTCAGGGTTAGGGAGGGAATTTCGATTTTTGTGCTAAATTTATTGTACAAATTGCCAATCAAAATTTTTCCATTTTTTAAAAAATTATTTTGTTTTAAAAGTCACAATCTTCATGTAATGTTTTTTTTTTAATTATTCAATTTGATAAAGGAAAAACTTTTAATTGGTCCTTTTTTCTTTCCTTTTAGACATCACGTGACTACTTAGATTTTATAAAACGATGGTGTTTTATATTTGCTGTCCTCTGCATCAGACACGTTGCTTAAATAAAATAAATACACTATGCACAGAAATTTTGTTGTTGTTTATTTTCCCAGAACTTAGATTCATAATAAAAGAAAAAAATCATCAAAAATAAGCATTTATTAGTGTTCCAATGTGAGAATGTTTTCCAAATTGGCAGATAAAAACCAAATTCAGACCGCTTACCTAACTGGTGAGAAGTATATTGTGTAAAGGGAGATAATTGGTTTCCTTAAAATTTTATAATCATATGGTTCATAAAATATAAACATGACAAATCTACCTTCAGGCCTGCTGCTATCAGCATCTGAAACCAGAGTATCTGAAAATGAGTTGTTGGTGTTCATTATGTTATTCACTGCCATATTAGTAGTAACATTTCCTACAGGCAACTCAACCTGGCCTTCAGTCAACGACTCTTTCACTTTTTGAGAATCAGGGTGATAGCCAAGACCATTACACTCATCAACAGTGGGCAAGCTTCCATCAGAATTAATCTGCCTTTAAAAAAAAAAAAAAAAGTTATTAAAATGCATCTCTTCTACTCTATGGTGTGGAAATAAGTGTTTATGGTAAACAGCAGTTTCACAATAAACATACAAGGCACTGAAAAATCAAACATATGTTTATATCTGTAATTTAATTTAATACTTTTAAAAATGATAGTTGTTATAAAGAAAAGGCCCATTGTAGTACAATATTGTAATCTTATTGAGTAAATAGAGAATAATGAAATTTTGGAAAACAAACAAATATATTATGATTTGGTTTGGTGCAGAGTGTTAATATAGTCTTATTAAATTAATATCCGCAAGACTAAAACAAACTTTCAATACTATTGAATGCCCATTCTCCATATTTCATTTATAATAAGTGAAAAATTTTAAGTTCTTTACTCTCTACTATATAATGCATAACAGTAGTTTTTGTTAGAAGATAAATAGACTGTCCTGTTTCAAAAAGATTATGCCTAAAACACCATAATTAATGTTATTCAGTATAAAGTCAAAAAATAACAGTGAAAATAATAGAAGTTAATAAGATGTGTATATATAGTATGCTTTAAAATCTTTTGCTGTTAATGAAGAGATTACAATTAGAATTCACTGAGCAAAGAAAAAACAAAATAAATATTTTATAAGTTTATAAAATTGTTCAATTCATAAATTAACCTGCTATGTTGTTTTCAAAAAAATTTTAAATAGATTTAAACTTCTCATAAGGAAACAAACATTCCAGTCATTTCTCTGATTATATTTATATTGATGAAATAATTAAAACTCACACTTACTTGGGAAGAATTACACACCTCGACTGTACTTGAAAACATGGTCTATCTGACATCACAGAATCAGCAGTATGTGGTCTCTGAAATAATATACATGCTCCGAGTTTCTACATGCACTCTTCCTCAAATTTTGGTTTGTTGAATTTTTTTAGAAAAAAAAATGGTGATTTAAATTGTCATATTAAAAACAAAAGGCAACAACTCACAGATGTCTATCAAAATCAAACAAACAGAGATTTTCAAGATAGAAAGTACACTATGCCTTGTTATATCAGCAATTCTTCCATAATACAGAATCAATGCTGTTTCACCATCAGTGTGCATCATCAAACAAAGAATAAATAAAGATACTTTTATAATTGCTTTTCTGGAAAAAATCATGGAAAATTTCAAAGTAATTTTTGGAAAATGATTAACATTAACATCTTGTTGACCAAGTGACCCAGATGATTAATAGCTCGCTTGATTTATAAAGGTTTTCAAATAAGTTTTAAGTACATAGAATAAAATTAAATAAACAATGCACTATTGCTCATCTGACATACTAACAGAAATCACAACAACAGAATGTTCCATATACTAAAGCATAATAATCAACTTGTCTAAAATTTTATAATCAATTTATATAAAAGGTTTTATTGATTTGCAACAGATGCAAACCAAGTTGACATTTTGAAATGTAACCATTTAATTTGTGTGCTGTGATGCATAGTATCCCCTTAACTGCACATACATGGAAAATAACAAAGATAATTTTCCCATTACCATGCAATGTCACTTGTTTTTGTGCTGCTCCTAAATGCTTTTACTTCATATAATCCCAAAATAATAAGTAACAAGAAAAAGAAGAAAATGCTTATACAAGCAGATCTCATTATAGCAAGTTTCTGGGGACATGAGAAAGGCGTGTTATACTCATGGCTCACTGTAAACATCTCTGCTTTTAATGCATAAAGCCTAATTGTAACAGCTGATTATAAAAATAAATACAAGAGATTTTCCCTTAAATAAATTGGGCTATAATTACTACATAGAACTTTAAAAATACAAGAAGCATTTATAACTTTCTCTGAGAGGATCAACAGCATGGAAAATGAAAGTAAAGTGACAAGGAGAGAAAATCCTAATTTTAAAAATAACGTATTTAAAGAATCTATGGAAAAAATTAAGGCAAATCTGATTGATGGAAAAAAAATACCCCACGGAATGTTGAGAAAAGGTTTCGGTATTTAACAGAAATTCAAGATTCAGTCTTTCCTTGAGATACTGTCTCAGTCAGCTCAGTAAGTCATAACTTGCACAGTATAAAGCATACATGTATAGTACTGTAGTCCTCATTAGAAGACAGTTCCACCAATTACAAAAAAAAAAAATAAATAGAGTCTGAAAATGGACTTTATTTAAAAATAAACCAACAAAATTTTAAGATCAATGTTTCCATCCAAGAATCAGGGATATTACATTACTTTTCCAGTTTGACAATTAGCACCTGTATCTGTAGGATGTCAGTAATCTTTGACAAATGTAAAGATGCACAGCTGACTGCTTTGCTGAGGATAGCTGTATCCAATCTTGAACAAATGATAAGAATGTCCTTGAATTTCTTCAAATCTTCACTGGGCAGTTGGTATTACAAGTGCTTCATCATCAGTTTTCCATCCCTGAGCATCCTGTGTCAGCAAAGATTTGGAATCCTATCCCTACCTCAGTCATTTCACCACTTGTAGGAAAATTCTCATCAGCAGTGGCTTAGCCCATGAAAGATTTTTGATTTTAGACTGTTCTGCAAAAAATTCCAAAACATTACATGTTTCATCACTAGCAGTGGCATCAGATGATGCACATTTATTTGCATGAGCAATGTCTTTGTTATCTGGTTTCTTGAATCCAAACAATTTATAGCATTTTGAAACTGTTTTTTACCCTTTATTCCATACACAATGAAGTATATCCAGCAAATCTATCAAAGTTATTTTGGTCTCCTCCTGTGTGTCAGCAATCAGGCACTTGAGAAAGCAATGACATTTTTAAAAATTGCAAGTTTTCATAACACCTTGGTCCATCAGTTGCAATATTCGTGTGTTAGTAAAAAAAATTTTTCTATTTTGGCTTTTAAAATTTCTTAAATGTTGTGGGAGTTTACATTAGACACAACTTGATAGTATTTCTGGATCAAAATGTACCAGCCACTTGTTAATCAGATCAGTATTTATCCAAACCTTAGGTTGAGCATACCATGTAGCCAGAAGGGAACACACATCCTTCAAACATTATGAGTTTCTGAACTTTCCAATGACAGTCAGCTCGTACTCTTCCCCACCTGTCTGAGTTAGCACAAAACAACTCTTATTTTTTCTTTGCTTTGTTTCATAATAGTCACTTCCTTTCACATGGAGATTTTTATTAGGGGGTCATATTGAAAAAAAAAAAAAAAACATTTCATCATCAGCATTTAATGTCACAAGGTCTATTCACAAATAAAATCAGACAAATATTTTATATTTTAACAGTTGTTAACTACTTTCTTCACAAAGAACCTTGAGTAGTATGTTATGGTTGGTTCTGAAACAATCAAACCAACCAGTGCTCACAACCTTCTGCAAATTCCTTGGCTTTTTCCATCAGTGGTGGGTGAGTTACTGTAATATTCTTCATGCTAAGTTGTTCAAATCATTTAAAAACAGCAGCCTCCACTTCTGAATACAGCTGCTCCTCTCGGTCTATTCCCTTCATATTTTAGGATTTTGTCACCCATTTGAATTATAGTGCAATGGTTGACTTGGAAAAGGAGTGAAATCATCTTTAACAATCTTATCCTTTACAACAATAGATATGTTGTTGCTTGCTCAACACTGTGCCATAGTTAATGTGCAAAGTGTAATTTAAATTAAACGTTCTGATTAAATTAGGCTTTATATAGCAGTGTGATGCTATTCAACAAAATTAATATCTCTAATTGGAAGCTAATGTAAAGGTTTTGCTAACTATGCAAATTAATATTTTAAAAATAATTATCCTTATTAAACTTTATTCTATCATTGACCCTGACACCTAATCAAATTAATGAATTTTTTTTTAATCAGATAGATGGTCAACTTAGATACTAAGCTAAGAATTTTTTGAAAGAAACCCTGCTTAACTAACATTCTAACATTTTTAAAAGACATAAACCAAATGGTTAGTTCAAATAATCAAGTGGATGTGGCTCTAAACTTTTGTCAAATGCCCGACAAAGTGCCTCAAAAGTTGATGTGTAAGTTGTACACTGATGTTCTGCACAGTAACATGGAAAATAGATAATATCAGGACATTTTAAATGGTTTTGTATAGTCTAAATTTTAAAAATGGTGCTTCAGATCCTGTTTTAGACATTAATTTTTGTTTCTCTCTTTAATGAATATGTGGGGGGGGGAATGTACCTGCAGGCATAAATAGAGAAAATTTGGCATATGGTAAAAACTTTCTACAAAAGTTTTATAATGGAATTACTTAACATATTATAACAATTATTAAGTCATTACAAAAGTTTTGTCGGTTTCATATTATGGTAATTTGGGGTTCATTTTTTGCAATGCTTGAGAACATGTGTGTAGATAAGTTATACATCATTTTGTAACATGTGCTTTGGCATACATTATGAAAAACCTACCATTTTAAAAATCATAAAATGATATTTGTTTCAGGGTTCTGAGTGAAGCAGGGATAGAAAAGTTTTTCATGCCATTTTGCTTCACGAGTTCAAACCAGACCACAAAACGAGTGAGGCAACTGGTAACACTAAGCAAGCATGGGGTGGGGACACAGTAAATGAGTGCACAGTGCAAAGATGGTTTACAAAGTTTCAATCAGATGTGAGCCTCAAAGATAAGAAACGCATCGAATGTCCTTCCAGCTGTGATGACAACCATCTGAAAGCCTCAGTTGAAGCCAATCAAAGAAAAACAGTGTCAGAAATTGCTGGAGAACTTGACGTAAGCAATGCAACTGTTTCCTGGCATCTTGACACATTCAGCAAAGTGAGAAAGCTTGACAAGTGGATGCCTTATGAGTTGAAAACAACAACAACAGAATCATCAATTGGAGATCTGCTCTTCACTTGTCATAAGAAACAAAACCTGGTGAAACCATCACAGCTAAAAGGTACTGTCGTGAATTTAAATGTTGTTCATTAGAAACTCTCCCAACAGCCAGCATTGGTGACTAGAAGAGGCCCAATCCTCCTCTTTACAATGCTCATCCTCATGATGCAAAAGCGACTCTTCAGAAACTGAACATGTTGTGGTACAAAGTTCTCCCACACAGCCTATTCACCAGACCGTTCTCCCACAGACTACCACCTTTTCACACATCTCGACAGCTTCCTTCGTATGAAATCCTTATCCAACCAAGCAGTAACTGAAACTGCCTTCCAACAGTTTATCGACTCCAGAAATCCAGCTTTTTTTCAAAATGGTATAAATGCACTTGTAACTCATTGGCAGAAGTGTATTGATTGTAATGGAACTTACTTTGATTAATAAACTTCACGTTCAGCAACGATATGAAGTCTCATTGTTGTGGTAAAAAAACTGACAAAACATTTGTAAAAACCTAATAATTTGAAGTTATAATAGTCAGTATAAACAAAATTTCCATTTTAGCTGAATATGATCAAACTTACGTTCTGCAAGGCACTGACTAGAGTTTCACTGCTCTCCATCTGGTTAAGGAAGTACCTGGAAAATTTCATCTTAACCCTGCTATCTCGTATAGTCAATCTGCCAATGCCTTTGAAAACTAAATCCACATTCTTCCTTGCTTGAACAGCTTTTGTCAAAGCACTAATGAGCTCTTTCACACATCTTTCTATTATGTCACGATTAAATTTGCTTTCATGTGACAAAGCATTGTAGTTAAGGTCTTGAACAGGTATGTGTCCTACAATGAGAAAATAAACACCTCAAATGCTTAAAAACAACAAAGGTAATTACATTTTAAGGTGAAATAAATAAAAAAATTTAAAAACATTTCTCAGATCTCCCTGCAAATGTCTATCATCATCTAATAATTGTTCAGCAAATTCTTAATATTTAAAACCTGTTGCCTCACCTGGTACAAAGTACTTTGTGTGTGACAGGTCAAGGGTTTGTGCAAGTTTTTCAGAAAACAAAAAGACTGGGCGCTGTATTTGGGGAGACTTGTTATTTCCGATATCCAACTTGTATTGTATAAAAGTAAATGTTCCCAGGCCTTTTATGCAAGTGCCCTTAAAACAAAACAAAACAAAAAATAATCCAGAAGAAGATACTGAAATTTAAGATGCATGCTTTTCAGAATTTGTTATCACAGAATTAAATTATGCTGTAAAACTAATTTGAATTTATTTCTTTTTGTTTGCTGCATTCAAAAAATTTTTTAAAAATATTTAAAGAATGTGAAAGATTTCTTAAATATATTCTCTATTTAATCTTGAAGAAATTTTCACAAAATGCAAAAACAAAAACAAAATTTTTTTAATACATTCATTATGGCATTCTCTGTATGCACATTGTTTTTATATTTAACTAAATGGGCAGAATCACATCATCATCTTCATCGTAATGCATCAAAGCTAAACAATATTTAATTATCTTTGTGAAAATGTCACATATACATAAATTACTCGATGCAAATCAATTCGAAGTTTGGTAGATTTCTTACATGAACATTAATAACAAGATAAATAATTTAACAGGTATCTTTAACATTGAATTTTTTTTCTTTTTGCGACGATATCGCTTGTTAAAGAATTCCTTTTGTGTGTTCTTACAGTATGGTTTCCACTGTATAATGACAACCATGCAGTTCCATTTCCTTAGACAAGATGTTTTTTAAATGACAATTTAATTCAACCCATTTTCCAGTGCATGCACAGTGTTCCATATAGACAGCAAATGCAGTTAAAATCAGCTGGGTGGCTTGTGTGCAAGTTGTGCAGGTGATATGTTTGAAATAAGGATAACAGTTGCTAGAAACATGGGTGTGTCTCATGGACAACATTCTCCAGAATTTTTGTACCATTTTCACAATACAGTTGTCCCCCGGTATTTGCGGGGGTTACGTTCCTAGAGCACCCGTGAAGAGTGAAAAACCACGAATATTGGACGTGGTTCATAAAAATGCCTATAAATGCCTATAAACGTCAATATATAACGTAAAATATAATAAAAAATATATAAGTAAATGTATAATAATAATTTAATAAAAAAATACAACGCTCAGAGAAACACTCAAGATCAGGGGCGGACTGAGCCATCAGTCAATCGGGCACTGCCCGAGGGCCCATAGCTACAAGGGGCCCACAGCTGCAAGAGATTCCCATATAAATTTTATTAAATGAATACTCCAATATACTCCAGATGCAGTCTGAGACAACTAATTTTAAAATTTTTTTTTGAAATTGACACCCCCAAACCGCCCTCCCCTTATCTGGCGCTTTGTAGCCTCTGACATCAGCACTAAGGGGCCCAGTGAACAGTTATGCCTGAGGGCCTATAATACTCTCAGTCCGCCCCTGCTCAAGATAGCTACATGTGGTAAACTGGGATGATGCGGGGCTGCTGGGCTGCATCTTCCTGAGACAGCGCCTCGTGGGCAGCAGCCAAGCAGCAGCAAGGAGAAATGAATAATGCTCTCGGATTGACTACTTTCAAACCTCCAGCCAATAGTGTTTATTTTATATTGATATTTTGCTGAATTTACGTTAGTATTTATATTACAAAATTAGTAAATTATATTGATATTAATAATTTAGCATTAAAAAGCATGAAAAAATAAATATTGCCACAAAAAAGCCATAAAAAAATTGCGGAAAATATTTGTGATTCCGTGAATATGCGGCAGTTTCCAAGAACAATTATTAGTTAGGTTCTAAGGAAAATTCTGCAAATAACCGGGGCTGCGAATGCTGAACCGCGATTACGCGGGGGTTAACTGTATAATTTGAGCTTTGTTTACCAAAATGACTTTGGCTTGATGGGGATATGCATGTGCCAGATCTCTTCTTGATAGAACTCTTGCAAGAAATGCAACAGAGAGCAATCCATAATCATATTTTCAGGTTGCACTGGTGAATAGTGCAGAATCCTCCAGGTTACAGTCAGAGAGCTTAACTGCAGCACAAGATGTTTTGTGTGTGGCAACAGCAACTTGACACCTTAATGAAGTGTGCTTGATCCTCAATGTGGCTTTGGGTACTGTGACATGTGAAAGTAAATAACAGACCTTAGCTGGCTACCAGTTTCTCTCTAAAAAATCTGTTAAATGTTGTACTTAATAAAATACAATATTTTTCTGTAGCAAACTGCTTGATATTTCTTTTTTTATTCAGTATCCTTAAATTTTTTTGTGTGCATGTTAAAACCAAAGCAATTTCCTCATAAAATTAAACCACTGCCAAAGAAATATTGGAAACCTTTAATTCAAATGTAAAGGCACTATGCAAGAAATCTTCACCAGTGGTAAAGCATTTAATAATGCAAAAAAAAAGTAAAAAAATTATTTAATACAGCATTTCAATTTACATCCCAAGCAAACTAATAAATTATCAGTGACACAAATGTAGTAAAAGTGCCTGTCAACCTATGAAAATATGAAAAGTGTAAGGCAGCATGGTAGTCTGGTGGTTAGAATACTGGACTGCTAAGGTTGACAGCCTGAGTTTTATTCCGATGAGAAATGGCTCCCTTCATATGGTTTCTTATCATTCTTTTTCCAAAGCTAGCTGCAGGAGGGGTTTCTCCAGATACTCAGATTTTCTCCCACATTTGGAAATGAAGATCTCTAGTAGGGGCTCTTAATTGACTTTGGCTCATCTAATGAACCTGAGCATACCAGCCACTTTTGTGCTGGCTTTTGTTTCTGCTGTCGCACGTCCCTTTACCCTGCTAGGCTAGTGTTCTGGGTCTGGCCTATTTAACAGCTGGGTGCAACAAAAGATAAGTGTTTGAACAGCTTATAATTCAACATTTTCATCTATTTAGAAAAAAACAAAAGACGTGTGTGTGTGTGTTGTGTGTGTATATATATGTGTGTTTGCGTGTGTATGTATGTGTGTGTGTGTTGTATATATATATTATGTGTTGTGTGTGTGTGTGTGTATATATGTGGGTGTGTGTGTGTGTGTATATATGTGTGTGTGTGTGTATATGTGTGTGTGTGTGTGTATATGTGTGTGTGTGTGTTGTGCATGTGTATGTGCGTGCTAAAAATATAATGGCCTCAAGTCAAACACCGAACATAGAAATCTAACAATCATATAAAAAATATTCAAAATGCTGGATTTACGATTTACAAACCTTTTTCCCATTAAAGATCATTTTAGTATTCCTACTACAGTACCAATCTCTGAGTTTACTGTACCTTTTCCAGAAACATCTGCTTTTCAATAAATGAGCACACCACATCCCATATTTCAGCAACATCTAAAATTTAAAAAAAAAAAACAAAAAATAAATAAATAAAAAATAAATTTAAAAAAAAATCGAATGAATAACAGCGGGAGTTGGTCAGGGTCTACCGGTGTCTGACAAGCTGAGTTTACTTCGATGGAGCAGGTCAGGGTCTACCGGTGTCTGACAAGCTGAGTTACTTCGATGGAGCAGGTCAGGGTCTACCGGTGTCTGACAAGCTGAGTTACTTCGATGGAGCAGGTCAGGGTCTACCGGTGTCTGACAAGCTGAGTTACTTCGATGGAGCTGGTCAGGGTCTACCGGTGTCTGACAAGCTGAGTTACTTCGATGGAGCTGGTCAGGGTCTACCGGTGTCTGACAAGCTGAGTTACTTCGATGGAGCAGGTCAGGGTCTACCGGTGTCTGACAAGCTGAGTTACTTCGATGAGCTGGTCAGGGTCTACCGTGTCTGACAAGCTGAGTTACTTCGATGGAGCTGGTCAGGGTCTACCGGTGTCTGACAAGCTGAGTTACTTCGATGAGCGCACATGAACTGCGGTTCAAAGGCGCCTTGTCAAAGACATCCGTCATAAATGCTACATCCTGTGGGTGAGCAGCAGCCCCCTCCCCCCGACTTCCAGCAGCCTCCAAAAACGCCGGCGGCTCCTGTCGAAAGGCGGTTCCTCGCAACAACAACCACTAACACCCCCACCCTGATTTAATTTCGAGGGAGGAAGCCTTCCTCTCGTGACGGCAGGGAGTCTGAGGGACATCAGAGGTTTGCCTCCCACGACCGACTCCCTCCCGTCAACTCAATGCCACCTACCTCCCCTGCAAAGCGAACTGACCGTAGACAGCTTATTTTTCGTGACATTATCAAGAAGGCCTTCTATATTTTCAATCATTTTCTCCACTTGTTTTCTAAACAGTCGAAAAAAAAAAAAAAAAAGATCTTTCAGTTGTTCATAGCAAAAATCTCTACTCCGTGCGTGTTCGCTACTTCAGCCATTAGGAAACTTCCGTTGCCAAGGGCGACCCTTTATCCGTTCATCCGCTTCGCTATTGGCCAAAATTTTTTTTTTAACGTCAAGATAATAATAATAATAATAATTACAAATTTTCCTTTTAAAAATTACTCCCAAAATTATTATTTAAAATAATCTATTTTAACTCGCATTTTAGTTTACAAACGTTTTTTTTTAATTAAATTTTCCGGGATGCTTCGAGATCATCTTTTTGTAAGGGAGATAACTCCATTACTTTTTAAAATTACATTCACCATTTTAACAAACTTATTTGAATTAAAAAAAAAAAACAACAACAACAACAACACTAGAAAAGCAACATTATACAGTAATTAATTTCTTCTGTAGTATATAACGCAATCTAAATATTTCGTACTTGTTTTTCCTTAGGTTTATCTATCTAAAATTATTTCATTCTAAAAACTAATGCAGGTGTTAAGTACACAAGAGTTGTCTAGAATGGCCAGACGGCAAAAAAAAAAAAAAAAAAATGTCAATTTTAATATTAATTCAAAAAATTCGGTAAACGCGAAGTTTCTGCGCTTTGTCTAACTTCAGGGGAGGTGAGGAAACAGGTGTGGAAAGACCAATCTTACATATTACAAAAATTACTCAACAGCTGCCCAAATTATGATTCGCCGACGTCATCATGAAAAAGCGCATGAAGATTTAAACATTCATGATGATTCACTTTTACCTGCCCCCGAATTTTTTTTTTTTTCTTTTCTCCGCTCACCTGAGACGGTTACGCGGAAGGTAGCGACGACATCCGTTGCCCAACGCCGAGCTCTTTTGACAGTATTTTCAGAATGTAAAATTAAGGTGCGCGGAATCCAGCACAAACTATACTGTCGTGGGCAGCTCCTAGACTTTTTCGTCTCCACCTCACGTCCTGCAACCAAAAGCACTAGCGCCAACTGGCGGCGAACACAAAATCAGATCTTTGGCTGCGGTTATCTCCCTACCTACCTACTCTCCCTCCACAAAAATTCCCAATGCACATTGAGATGCAGCTCATAAGCACTGGATTTTGGATAGATTACCTACACTTAAAGGTGGTCGGATCGGGTAACTACGGATTCTCTACTGATACTGGTAGAAGTTTACAAATCCATTATGGAAAGGTTAATTTTTACAACTTTGGTTAAAACTTCATGATTAAGGAATAACATTAATTATTATTAATTTTTGTTTTTTTTTTTTTTTTTAGAAGTTATCTCCCCCCTGGATAATTACAATTTTTAAAAAAAAATGAAGAGATATTAACATTTAAAATAAAATAATCAATCAACGCTTTTCAGTTTCGAAATTAATTTTTTTTTAATTACTCTTTGTATTGTACACTTACAGTATGAAATTAGGCACAAGGTGGTGTATATACATCCATATTTTACATTTTACCTATGACTTGCATTTCTGCACCCCTAAAGACAACAAATACAATACAAGTGCACCTACTGTGTGGATGGGCAATGAAATAAAATTGCCTGTAAACAATAATTAACCAATATGCAAAAATAAAAAGAAATATACCCCACAGTAAAAACTGAAAAAGCCCCTAATTCAAAGGACTCTCTTATATACAATAATTGGCACTCTGTGGTTATCATATTTTCATAGACGACTACATTCCTTGTAGCAGTAACAAAGATCAACTCACCTGCTGCTGAAACATGGCAAGGCGGTCATTTACAATCTAATACTGCACATTCACTAGTTAAAGGTTTTAGGTTAAATGGTCAGTGCCAATCTGTTCTGTATAACTGACCAGTGAAATACATAATTAAAATTTTAAATAAACAGAACTTTAAAATAATTTTATCATCTGTTGGTTTTGTTTGTGTAAATTTGATATGCTATCCTCTCAGTTATCTGCAACTGATCACATCAAAGGCAAGTAAGTAAGTAATCAACCCAAAACGTTCAGTCTTAGACTCAACAAGAAATACTGTGCAGAAAAAATCTATAACAAGTCCATGTGTTTTTATCATTATTTTTATTTATGCAGGAATAACACAAGCAGTAGAAAGAAGGTAATGTGATTTTTGGTTTATCATGTCTGGAAAAGAAAAAAAAAAACCTCTCATAACTGAATATAAAGCTTTCATTTCCTTATTAGTTTCTTAAACTTTTACAGCTGGGATTATACTTCAAAAGACTCTAAATATATTTTTTTAAAAGACTATTATATAAAACAGGATTACACTCAAGAGGATCTAATAATAAAGTGTCTTGCATGCATGAAGTATTTAGATGTTTTAATTACTGTAAAAACAAAAATAAAACCTAATTTTAAAAAAAGAAAAAAATTCCCTTTCATTGTTAGTGTTTTTCCTATGTTTTTTTTTTTTTAAATTCACATCACATTCTTAGTTAGTTTTATTTTCATGTTATTCCATTGTTTCAATGTTTATTTCTTGCTAAATTTCGAACTCAAATTGCTTTTTCTTTACTCCATACTGGTGGTTTCATGTCCTTTTCTACCTGATGACATTTGCAGGTAACCAGAACTCCAGCTGAGCTGGTCTGACAGACAATTCTGAAACTGTGCTGTAAATAAACTTCTCTCATCACAGTAACAAAAGAACTGAAAAAATCAGCCAACAGGTTAGAAATGGCTGATATCGTAGTAGCAGTGTCACCGCCATTTTCTTGCATTTTAATAGCTTACTTTTTTCTTTTTTTTTTAAATTCAAAAGGGATTTTCTTGTTTGGTTAGAAAATGCAATCTAAATTAGATTCTTAAAAAATTTTAATTAAAAACAGACTGTTCCTACAAATGGATCCACGACATTAAGTTAAATTAAATGCACAAGTATTTCAAAATGAAAATGAATTGCATTTTGAGACATTCTAACAAAAAATTTGTATTGCAAAGTACATCTAACCATAGACATCGATGAACGAAGGAGCCTGCATGCTCCAACACCACAGGCTGGAGTTAGTAATACTGCCAGTCGTCGGACAGCCAACTCAATAGAAATGTATGGATTTTGTGGCAGTCTTTGGCTACACTGGTCTGCTCCATCGCTGGCTTCTGCTTTGAGTAAACGCCTGTGAGTTCACTCAACTGATTCTGCTTTGTGACAAACTCCCTGAATGGATCTTCAAAGCCCCTGCCAATTGTAAGTAATCCAGACTTGCTGTTGCCAAAGCCAAAGCCCTGCGAGTCCCAAATGGCTTCCACTGGTGGCTGGAGAGGCAAGAGGAATTTCACGTAGAACTCGCTCCCTGTGTGACATGGAAATGAAGCCAGCTGCTGCATGGACTGGCAGTCCGCAACAATCACGTGACCAAACGTGGTTCCAATGTAAAGGAAGGAGTTGATTACGTTCATTGCTGTAACTTGACACTTCCTGGCTGAAAGATATTAAAATAAATCACATGGTGACAATATGCCGCAAAATTAGACAGCTATGCAAAAGAAAAAATAAGTATGACGTTGACAATTTAGAATCACTAAAATAGAGAGAGAGAGAGATACATGCCTGTGGAACCTTTACTGACACATTTCCGTTTTACAGGTAGACTCAGCTGAAGACAATCTATATTAGCATCTTCCACCTGCTTTTCAACATTCCAACGAGTAATAATAGTTCCTGCGATTGAAAGAATATTATAAGTTACCACCATGTCACCAAATCTTTCCAATACCAAATTTTTGAAAAAGTAAAAAAAAAAAATATCTGGACTATTTTTTTTCATGACAATACTGTACAAAATAAGCAGCTCCTTATTTTAACAAAGTTTAGTAAATAGTCAGTAATAATCCAGTAGAAAAAAAACCAATAATTTCTATAAACTAGCAATATATACTCCCACACAAACATGTAAAGTTATACTGTAGATAAAATAATATAGTATTCTATAATTTACTGTAGCTGAAGTCCAGCATGAAATATTTTGTAATACTTTAAAATTTATTAAAAAAACATTGCTCATCAAATTCGGTGCCCATGAAAGAGCAGTACTCATCAACATCATTTTCAAGTTGATTTATCCTGCAACTACCAACAACCGTTGTACATTGTCCATTCCACTCTTTTTTTCCAGTAACATCTAGCCATGATGGATTCTTTATTGGTTTATAATTGCAAGACTGAGGATTCCAAACAGTGAAAAACCTAGAATGTTTGCAGCTTGACTACAAGCTTAAAAAGTGGTGGGCCGTCATTATCTTTTAAACATTTGTAAAGAAAATGAGAAGAAAAACTAGACTTTACCTGGGTAGTTGTACGACAGGACATAAGGTATCTCTGTTTGTTTTGACCACCACGACACCAAGAAAACGCATCCAGCATCTGTCCCAGAGCTGAATGACACCAGGTCCTCCCCACCTGCTTCACCCACTGACCAGATCCCAATCTGACCATTTGCGTAGCCCCGCCACAGCTGATAGCTGAAATGAAAGTAGTCGTCGTCAGGTTAACTATGGCAGTGTTCGACGCTGGAATACATTTTTTTAAAAGATCATGGCAAAACAAAAAAGAAAAAATAATTAATAATAAAATATTGGAGTACATAAAATTTAAATCAAACTTAAAATAAATGTGGCCAATAAGCTAATACTTCATTTAACCTTACAGACATTAAATGAATATTCAAATAAATATGGCAGAGACATAAATAAATTTAAGAAATAATACCTAAAGCTACTCCATAACATGTAGTTGTGATTAATTTTTAAACCATAAATCTGTCTTAAAGTGGCACACAAGGATAGCAAATTAACAGAGCCAATTAAAATACCTAATTAACAGAAAATATAGATGACTATACTGAAATTCCAAGTAAATTAGAAATTTTCATATTTGTTTTCTTTATGCTAACAGACCCATCAAAAATACAGAACTCTGAATAATTTTTGTTAAATTAATAATAATAATATTAATGATAGCAGCAGTGATGTTATATAGAGTTCAAACAGATGGTGATAATAACCCTGAATCCTATTTAGTATGATTAGTATTTTAATTTTTCTGTTAAACATTATAATTTTAAATCTAAGAAGTTTCTTTCTCTTGAATAGTTTACCAGACATACAAGGGTTAAAAGCAACATCTACCTGTGCAGCTTTTATTCTGCTGCCTCACAGTATTGCCAGAAAAAACTGTCAATATTCTCAAACACTTATTTGAAACTATACTCACCCATAGCCAACTTCAACCAAAGTCGAACAAAATGGAACTTTAGATGAAGGCTCACAAATCAGTATCTTGGGTACATCTGCACACCTGGTGTCAGACTCAGCACTGTCAGAGCAACAGGCAACAGTACCATTAGCAAACGGGATAAGGACCTGGCTGATGTTTTTAGCATAGTGGACATTCAAGGCAGTGGTCCAGTGATTGCTGTACAGCTCAAACTGGTGTGTGGAGTCAAGAGTCTCTGTACTGGAAAAAGAAACATCATTTTCGAAGAATTTGCTTTGGTGTAATAAATTCTTAGTACTGAAACAGGGTGTAAGTTGTTAGTCAGCCATGCGTTCCACTGTTGTTTCATGGATCTCTCTCTTTTTATATAACATTTTTCGCACAAAAAATATTGCAGAAAACCTGACTAAGACTATAGATGCCCTTGCTGATTAACAATCTACATCCCTGGGGAATAGGGTTTCAAATGTGATTCTGACAATGCTGAGTGCATCCAGACAGTGATCCTAATTTTCCAGATGACAATGCCACTTTACTTCACAGTAAACACACACAAACACAGAGAGAGAGAGAATTTTTGTACTGATGCCTATTTTAAACATCTTGAACGGTTTGCATCAACAGTGTTGAAATCTGCCAAAGACATTACTGGGAGGCGTGAATTCTTCATTTCCTCCCTCTCCTCACTGTTGTTTAGACTTGGATGTAGCCCAAAGAGAGAAAAAGAAAGAGTTAATGGTGGGGGGGGAGAAAATGATTCAAATGGCACCATATAAGAAACCCATATGGCATGTTAATAAGATGTTAAATCCCAACCCCTCCATCAAGAATCAAACAAGACTGAACACCCATCCTTGGTATGCAATGCAGAGACTTACTAACTTCCCATGAAATTTCCATACTTCTGAACTGAACCTAACAAGAATTTTATTGTTGGTTTTAATCAAATTCCCATCTCTGAGAATGCATTCTTTATACCAGAACTCAGCCAAAAACACAAAACATTCCAAAGATAGTGGATTTGAGATCCAAGTGATGTGAATGTTGGGCCACGGTTGTTACAAATGGCAGTATCAGCGTTAATAATATACTGTTCCAGAAACAAATCACTTTACTACAGGAATCCTCCACCCAAGAGAAAATACCATTGACGCACTACAATACAAATTATTTCAATGCTTCTTTAATGTCAAATACTCTCTCCTTTTTTTTTTTTTTTTTTTGCTTTTAAGTAATGATGTTAGCTAATCAGCAGAGATGATAGCAGATGAACCCAAGAATTCAGGCCAAAATAAATAATGCAACATTCATTAAAATAATAATATAATAATAATAATAATAATGAGATAAATTCTGTTGTTTCTTTGTTGCTGTAATTCTGTTACTGCTTGAAACTTTTTTTTTAAACCTTGATTTGAAACACAGTTTTAAAACAGCACTGAGTAATTTTTGTATCATTCTAATGTTTAAATCTTAGAACTACTTCAGCAGTTGTTATAGCTGAGAACAAGCAAGCAGTAAAGTTGGAATTAGGAAATGACTACAGAGCACAGTGGTTGAAATACTGGATGTGTTTCAGGAACCAAAGTATTCTCATCTATTTGTCATGGTTTGTAGTAATGTTGTAAGTGACAGTTGTGCTTTTGTGTTTATTGTAAGTGACACGCACGATCTGATGATTTGTCATCATGGCAGTCACTATTACTTGTATGCTTCAATTTATGTCTGAATAAACCCTCTAATTTGGGTAATACAGCCTGTGTTTTATAGTATAACTACAACAATTTATTCAGACAATTTTAATTCTATACTACAATTATGGAACATCTATTGCGACCACAGCGTCTAGACACAGACCCAAGTTTGAGTACGGCTGCCAAAGAATGGAGTCACTGGTTGAAGACATTCGAAAATTTCATCGCAGTCCTTCCGCAAGAAGGATTAGATAAACTGAGCATGCTGACAAATTTTGTGACACCGAAGTTATATGAACCTATATCTGAATGCTCCAGTTATGAAGACGCAATCTCTACATTAGTATCAACGTTTGTGAAACCCACTAATGAAGTATTTACTAGTCATCTCCTTGCTACTCGCTGACAGCAGCCAGGTGAGTCCCTTGATGAATATTTTCAAGACCTACACACACTTGCTAAGGACTGTGACTTTAAATCTGTGACCGCTCAACAGCATCGAGATGAAGCTATACAGGATGCCTTTATCACTGGCCTACGCTCACCTGTAGTTCGGCAGCGTTTGTTGGAAAACAAGATACTTGATATTAGCAACATGTTTGATCAAGCCAGAGCCTTAGTTGCTGCTCAGAGAAGTTGTGAAACATATTCAATCCCTCTTGAGTCAATTCCCAGTGTGTTGGCAGTACCTGAAATTAAGCAAACTGAAAATACAGGAACTTTACCGGATTTGCAGTTTTGATCGATGTTTCTTTTGTGGACTAAACAGACATCCCCGGTCTTGTTGCCCAGCACAAGAAGCAATTTGCCACAAGTGTAAGAAAGTGGGGCATCGAAATTCAACTACAGGTACTAGTCAGTCAACCTCCAGCGCTGCAATTCAACTAGCAATTACTTGTGTAACTTCAGATACTACACACCTACTGGATTGTCATCTGCTGTCAACTCCATCTACATTAATGGCTTCATGTGCAAAGGACTGTTCGATAGTGGTAGCACTGATAGTTTTATACATCCAGATGCTGTGAAGGAACACTCATTTCAAGTATTTAATTCTACAAAAACAATATCTATGGCTACATCCTCCCTTGCCTCTAAAACAGATGGATAATGCAAAGTGCAAATTGAGATACAGGGTGTAGTATATAAAGACATTGAGCTATCAGTATTGCCTGGCCTGTGTTCTGATGTGATTTTAGGTCAAGATTTTCAAAGCCAACATGAAAGTGTGACAGTGAATTATGGTGGAAAACTCCTCCCACCTCTTGTCATATGTGGATTAATTGCTTTAAACGTGGAACCTCCCAGCTTATTTGCTAATCTCACAGCTGACTGTCACCCCATAGCTGCCAAATCTCGTCGATACAGTTCTGATGACCGTAAGTTCATAGATTGAGAGATTCAATGTCTACTACGGGAAGGTATAATTGAACCTAGTAATTCTTCGTGGAGGGCACAGGTTGTTGTTACTAAATCAGAAAACCACAGGAAACGCCTTGCAATTGATTATTCAGAAACTATAAACAAATTTACACTCTTAGATGGTTATCCACTCCCACGTATTGATGAAACCATACACAAGATTGCTCAACATAAAGTCTTCAGCACAATTGACCTGAGGAGTACACACCATCAAGTGACTATTTGTGCTGAAGACAAACTCTATACTGCTTTCGAGGCTAGTGGAGCACTTTACCAGTTTACTTGAATTCCATTTGGGGTTACTAATGGTGTAGCATGTTTCCAACGCATCATGGATACCTTCATTAAAGACAATAATCTTGATGGAACATATGCTTACTTAGACAATATAAGAATTTGTGGGGTGTTGGAAGAGGAGCATGATTTTACTCTGAACAGATTTCAAGTGGCTGCAGAGAAAGTAAATATCACTTTCAATGAAGACAAAAGCATCTTTTCAACAAAGAAACTCTATTTTGGGGCATGTGATTGAGAATTGTGTATTACGACCTAATCCTGAACGTCTGAGACCTCTTAAAGAATTGCTGATACCCAGTGATATGAAGATGCTTCGTCTTATCTTGGACTTTTTACATACTACTCTAACTGGATCTATAACTATTCAAAGAAAGTCCGCTCGCTTATTACTACCACAATCTTTCCAATGTCAGATGAAGCACAAAGGGCAATTACACTAATCAAGGATGATATTATACAATCAGTAGTACAGGCTATTGAAGAAGATTTAGCATTTGAGGTAGAGACAGACGCATCAGACAATGCCATAGCAGCTACATACCAAGTTGGATGTCCCGTGGCATTCTTCTCTCATACTCTCCAAGGATCGGAATGACACTATGCTGCTGTTGAAAAGGAAGCCCAAGCTATCATAGAGTCAGTTCAACATTGGCGGCATTACTTAACTGGAAGGAACTTTACCATGAAGACTGATCAGTGCTCTGTGAGCTATATGTTTGACAACACCAGAAGAAAGATGATTAAGAATGATAAGATCATGCATTGGAGGGCAGAACTTTCTTGTTTTGACTTTGACATTGTTTATCGTCCTGGCAAGGATAATGTCTCAGCTGATGTCCTTTCAAGGTCATATTGTGCTTCCCTTATATCTAGTGAAGGTCACTTGCAAAGTATTCATGAGTCATTATGTCACCCTGGAGTAACACACATGTACCATTTTGTTAGGTCCCGGAATCTTCCTTATTCTTTGGAAGAGGTAAGAAGGGTCACAAGAGTATGTAAAATCTGTACAGAGTGCAAACCAAAGTTTCACAAGCCAGATTAGGCCCATCTCATTAAAGCTACCCAACCTTTTGAATGTTTAAACGTAGATTTTAAAGGTCCCCTTCCTACTAATAGTAAGAACAGATTTTTACTTTGCATAGTAGATGAGTATTCACGTTTCCCCTTTGCATTTCCTTGCCATGACATATCTACATCAACAGTTATTGCATGTCTTAATCAACTGTTTTCACTTTTCGGCATGCCAGCTTATGTTCACTCTGATCGTGGATCTGCATTTTTTAGTAGAGAGCTAAGGAAATTTTTTACCTCTAAAGGTATTGCATGTAGCTGTACAACTGCATATAACCCTGAAGGAAATGAGCAAATTGAGGGCTATAATGGTATTATTTGGAAATCCATTTCAATGACTCTTCAATCTCGAGGTTTAAATGTTAAAAATTGGGAAATGGTTTTGCCTGATGTATTACACTCCATTCACTCTTTACTTTGTATGGCCACAAATACCACTCCTCATGAGCATATGTTTAACTATTCCAGGCAATCCACAACTGGGGTTTCTATTCCATCATGGTTATGCGTCCCTGGTCCTGATTGCTAAAGAGGCATGTGCGATACAATAAGATTGACCCGCTTGTTGATGAGGTTCAACTGTTAGATGCTAATCCTCAATATGCACACATACGTCATCCAGACAGTCGTGAAACAACTGTATCGGTCAAACACCTGGCCCCAGCTGGTAGTGTACCAGCCCCCACACCTGTTGAGAATGTCCCTACCGACAACTCTGGACATCCTTCTTTCGTGCCTACTCTGGAAAACTCTCATCCAATGTCCCTTCTAATGACCAAATAGATTCTGTATCTATTAAAAGAACTGTACTTGAGCCACAAAGAGTAACTTTAGAACCTCCAGATGTGGATAGCTCGTCAAGTATATCTACAGTTCGCAGATCTGGGAGTACTTGCTGTGACCCAGACCGTTTAGATCTTTAAGTTTAATTTTACTCCTCAATGATTGTTCATTTTTGAAGATGGGGTGAATGTTGTAGTTTGTATTAATGTTGTAAGTGACATGTGTGCTTTTGTGTTTATTGTAAGCGACATGCACGATCTGATGATTATTCATCAATAGAGTCGCTATTAATTGTATGCTTCGATTTATGTCTGAGTAAACCCTCTAATTTGGGTAATACAGCCTGTGCTTTATAGTAGAACTACAACACTATTAACATGAGGTATCTTTGACTAAAGCCCAATTCCTTCTAGTAAAAGTGAAAAAGTAGCAGAGATTACTTTAAAACATCAGATGTTAAATTTGTTTTATGATGACCAATATAAGTCTTAGAATTGCATGCACTGTTTGCTCAGAATATTCAATAACCCGGCTATGAAAACATTTTCAGCCTTATCCTACCTCTCACCTTGGAGTTATTTTCCATTTCTCAGTCTTGACAGCAGCTGATACTACGAGTTTCTCTGATGCTAACACATTAAGAACTCCTACAATGCACATATTTAAAATGCATACATCAATGTCAGTCTTACCTGAATACATACACCATTCCATCCCTGCTGACACACCAAACATTGTTTCCAACAGTACCAAGTGCACTGATGTCTATGCGTTTCACAAACTACAGGAAAAAATAAATAAACGTAAGTCCCCCTTTTTTTTTTGAATCTAATTAACACATTTGAAGGGCTTGTACATGTCCCCTTTTTCTTTTAAATTATGCAATAAAACTAATAGTTTATGAGTTCAAAAGCAACCATTATCTAAATAGCTATACCATCCCCTTATTCTGGATTAGACCTCAACACACAAGCATCAGGTTTCTATACTTCATCCTTCAAAAATCAAAGAAATTGGATTATCATAGAGGCTCCATCGTGGAATTGTTGTACACACAGGATCCTAGGAAAAAACTGAGTGATCCCACAAGGTAAATTACCTGCCTTGTTACTGTTCTTCATACAAGAATCATGCTACACAAATCAAGGAAAGATAACAGACATCTCAACGTACACACAACTCTTCTTTTCACAGAACTGTTCATAATCACTAGCTAACTTCAGAGAGATCCAATCTCTTATCCTCTCTCACGAAATAATAGGAGGAAACCAATTTTCTTACACAGAAGATGTAAAATCAATCTTTTGACATTTTTTTTTTGTTGAGGCTTATACATATGGCATATAAAGTCGACCCCCACGTAATCACGATTCGGCATTCGCGGCCCCGGTTATTCACGGAATTTTCCTCAGAACCCAACTAATAATTGTTCATGGAAACCCGCATATTCGCGGAATCGCAAATATCTTCCGCGATTTTTTTATGGCTTTTTTTGTGGCAATATATATTTTTTCACACTTTTTAACGCTAAATTATTAATAACAATATAATTTACTAATTTTGTAATATAAATACTAACGTAAATTCAGCAAAATATCAATATAAATAAACGCTATTGGCTGGAGGTTTGAAAGTAGCCAATCCAAGAGCGTTATTCATTTCTCCTTGCTGCTGATTGACTGCTGCTCATGAGGCAGTGTCTCAGGAAATGCAGCCCAGCAGCCCCACATCATCCCAGTTTACCGCGTGTAGCTATGTGAGTGTTTCTGAGTGTTGTATTTTTTATTAAATTATTATTATATATTTACTTATTATTTTACGTTATATTTTGACATTTATAGGCATTTTTATGGACCACGTCCAATATTCGCGGTTTTTCACTCTTCATGGGTGCTCAAGGGACGTAACCCCCGCAAATACCGGGGGACAACTGTACTCCAAAAAAACCAACAAAAATCAATAGATTATCTTTGTGATGTGTATATTCCATAACCAGATTTAAATTAAAGTTTGCACGACTTCAGAGATCTGCTTCATCAATCCCAAGGTGACAGAATCATGAATTCAAACCATGAAGTATGTGTGATTACGTGACTTCAGCATAAGAAATATTAATTCCCAATAGTTAATTTTTTATAAACTATATGGTCGTGGAAAAACATTCATTTTGTGTAGCAGAGGAACAAATGGTTACCGATACAGCAGGAGAAGTATCTTAATACACACGTTGAAAAATATCATTATTATACATTGTGAAAGGGCCTCTTTAATTCCAATATCCTGCATTGATCAGGTCCAAATTTCCAATGAAATGATACTCAAGTTATGCAATTTTTGAAACTAAACTTAATTTTATATGCATTTTTTTTACAATTATTAATATTTTTTTTTAATGGGTTCTTATCTTCTATTTTTTCCTGCTAGATTTTCTTTATAAATTTCTCATTTTGAATTCTGGTAAAACCACAATGTACTACTGCCTTTAGATGCATTTATAGAGTTATAATAACTAATTAATTGGCTTTATAAAGAAAGAACAAAATTTATGTTCAATAGAATAGTGTACAACAAAAGTCTTAAAACTTCATATATGTACCCTTAACCATTCACTAGACAACTGCTAAATGATATGCACAAAATTTTAATTAGTAATTATGCTAAGAGTTAATTTGAAATCTGCCCCATCATCAAGTTCAGGTCTTCCAAAACCTGGTCTCCTACAAAGTGCTTTAGCTTAAGGGTTTATTTTTAATAAAACCAATCAAAATGAGCATTGTTCTGTTTTATACAAAGTAGCAAACCAATCCAACTAACCTTGCTCGCAACACATTTGTTATGATAGTATGTGAACACCTCCAGGAGGCAGGTGTTGATCACCTTAGAACTGAGCCACACCTGTGTATACATATCATCACCATCTGAATCTGGTTGCAAGTACAACTCGTCAAGGTCTGTGCAGAAATACAAATAGAGCAAGTCAAATAGGATCGCAGATGTTACTCACAGGAAATTCAGCTGAACATGATTTAATCTTTAGTTTAAAACTAAAAAAAATATCAAAGCAAAGCATCAGTTAATAAATATATTAAAATTGCACTAAAGGCCTTTGATCAGTAAAGAGTAGAACTGAGGCTTCTGTCTTTCTTTTTTCTTATAACAAATGAAGACTAAATAATTTGTTTGTTTTTTTTTTAAATAAATAAGAGCACCTGGCTAAAAATCAACACAAATGTATGACCTGGATACTTAGCAAACACAGGGAAATAAGGGGGCTAAAATGGTCCTTTCTCAGCAGGTAAGGTGTAGATGCTCTTACAGGTCCAACAACTCTGCCAATACATGCTGGCATACAAGACAAACCGTTCACAAAACACACTACACCCATGACTAAAGCAGGTCTCAAGGCGGGAATGGGAGCCTGACCGGGGAACAAAAGTTTAAGATCAAAACATGGCTACAATGTAAAAGACAACTTAGGGGGCTTTTATTGTTCTTTTTTTAACTGCACACTGCAAAATCCCCAGCAAAAAGAAGAAAGGTTTGTGGACTTGAGTTACAAAAATGGTTTTAACACTGACAGCAATAATTTATTCCATTTTTCTAAAATTCTGCGTTTTAATCGAAAAGTTTCATTTTCTAATTTTAAGCCATGCTTTCGTCGGCCTCTGGTATGATCCCTAGTTGGGGGTGACTGTAGATGACCCAAAAGAACTTTAATGGATAAAAAAAAAACTGGGTTTCTGTTAATCAAAACACATTTCTGGGTCTGTGTGGTTAAGATCTTTACTTATTTAAAAAAAAAAAAAGTTCTATCCAGGGTGAAGATCTGAAATTCAGACTGGCTAAACGCACATAAGGTGTAGCTGAAAGTATCTGAAAGGGATGAAATTAGGCAATTTCTTTCAGCTTCAGAGTCCAGAGAAGACGCTCACCAGAAGTGGAGTGCTGCTCGCCTTCCTTGTAGAAGGCCACACAGGCATGTAGACTGGTTGCTGCGGTCTCCAGACTGACTGCATCCATGAAGTGGGCAAACTCTGGTGTGCTGGCCAGATTGACCACATCTGTGGCTGAAGGTCTGTCTTTGGGATCCTGTGACCAGCACATTGCTATCAAGTCCAGGAAGTGCGATGGGTATTCGGATTCCTAAAATCACAGCAAACAATAATTGCAGACTTAAGGTAGAAGAAACACGAGAAAGACGCAGCACACATCAGTGTTTGTTTTACTTGCCAGAAAGTGTTTAAGTGAAGGTGAGGCAGAGTAGCATTCACCTGTTTTCCCAAGATGAGCTTTTTATGTTAGAACTGTTCCTACACCAGGTAAAGCTGAAATAATTTGAAAGTTCTCATTATTTTTTACTCAGAAGGTCTGATACTCAAAATATTCATTTTGTTGAAATCTACCCTCCTGAAATAATAGGCAAAGTAATTAGAGCAGCCACTGCAGGAATAAACAGATGCTGGATATGCAAGAAAGAATCAAAAGTGGCTGAAAGATGCACCACCATTGTTACACCTGTCCACAGCATTATCAGCTCTTCTACTGTTGCCCTTCAAATGTCAGATTACTTTGCATTCTAAAACATGTTTTCAATACACAGGTCCTAGTTACCAGTGTTCAAATCCCTAAAATCTGACAGCAGTACAAAAGCAAGCATTCCTGTAGTTTTGTGGAAGAAACAAGCAATCTACAGGATTGATCTCTGTAAATTGTAAACCTTAATTAACAAACGATATTTATACAAACATGATATTCCTAGAATTAATGTTTTAAAACAAAAAATTCCAAAAATATCTTTCATGAGTCCATCCTAGGCTTTTTGTTTAAAAAAAAAAAAAGCTGCCTTTCAATGAAAGATGCACATGTATTTTTATGTACAGTATAAATGTGCAAACTTCACTGTGAATACCAACATTAAGTTTTATACATTTTAAATAAATTAATATTGTTTAACATGAATAAAAGTAGAAGATATGCAGGGAGCTGATAATGGTATTATTTGAATGACTGTATAACACAAGCAATATCACTATTTCCTTTACCAATCTAATACATATCTGGACAACCTGAGTGTTTAAGTTTAGATGTTTGTGTACACATAATATGCTAAGTTATTTGAACTTAAGAGAAGATGTTATATCAGATGATGAAATTAATAATAAACATTTTAAACTAATAATATCAACAATAAATTTTAATGGTGTGAATTTGGTAAAATAACTTCACAATACTAAAAGTACTTTTTTTTTTAATAACATGAAAACTCATTAAGGACATTAGAATTATTCTATTTTCGTTTTGGCATCAGCTTTAAATTTTGTCTGTATGTTGTTTTTACTAAAAGAAAAGAAAAAAAAGCGAGGTGGGGGGGGATGAAACCTGTAGACAGATAATGTGATGATCATGTTCTCCTAAAAGAACAAATCTATGAAAGGCCACCTGGTGGTAAATGTCCAAGTTATTATTCATCAACTAAATGTCTACATTTGTTTGCAGCATTTACAAAGAAGAGCAAAATTTTTGAGATCAAGAAATAAAGATGGTCTAAGAACACTAAAACAAATAATAATAATTAGAAAAATATTAAGGAAAACAAGAGAAACAAGGTAAAAATTCCAATAAATTCAAAATTTGTTTCTCAAAATAGCATTTTTAATAATTGTTGTTTGTAATTTTTCTGGAACAGTTTTGCTTAACATTAACACCACGCACTACAACAGCAAGAGATAAACTTGTGTTAAAACTGGGGACTGCCAGCATGGCTTGACATCAACACACTCAAGGTCAAGCTGAGTTCTCACCTTACAGGTAATTCCTGGCCTTCCACCCTGGCAAATGAAGTTGTTCACATGCGAATAACCAAACAGTGGCATTCTGCAGGTCATTAACTCATACATGAACATTCCAAATGAAAAACAGTCCACCTGTAGATTAAAAATAGATGTTATATAAAACATGGCCAGAAAATCTTTTAAATACACTACGTGAGAATTAGAAGATACCTGAATGCCCAGACCATTTCAAATTCATTTGACTGCTGGTGATATTTTCAAACAGTACGAAGGGGAATTTGTACATGAAATTGATCTTTGCCATATCCCAACAATGCAATGTTAGAAATCAACTATTTGGTTTTCTTTACTACAAATAAAAACAGATTGAACAATTAAAAAAGCATACAATGTAGTGAACACCGTGCCCAATGTTTCAAGACTGAATAACTTTCCAATCCCACCCACACCAGATCTGTCCTCATCAGAAAGAGATTAGCAATTAAAATGTGTATGCATAAACTAAGCTATCAAATTTTCAGGCCTTGTACTCAATCCTTCACACTATGGCCTCTTTAAAATTTAACAATGGTTACTTAGGCATAAATAAAAGTAGCTGTCATAAATACAATGCAAATTTGGTTTTCTATTCTTTTCTTTTTTCCTTATAGTTTAAAAATGTTTGCTGAAGCCCAGAAAACTGTTCATCCAACCTTCAATTGTCTTACTTTATCGTTATAGATATCTTTCCCAGCATGCTGCAGTATCTCAGGTGCTATAAATGGAGGTGTGCCACCAAACCCTTTGGTTCCTGAGGGCAGACACAGGCGACTGATCCCATAGTCGGCCAGCTTTACATCAACACAGTGGGTGGGCTTTGCCTGAGCCAACAGTGGGAATGACCACACCAACACATTCTCTGATTTCAGATCTCTGTAGATGACACCTTTGGAATGTAAATAACCCAAAGCACCTGCAATCTAAACAACAACAACAAAAAAAAACTCCTGTTCAAAAGTCTAAAGAATTAAACCAAAGTTATTCACAGAACCCAATCATGCAAAGTCTTCCCACAGATCAAATGATGCAAGAGCAGTAAAAACAGTTAGATGACTGAATATTTAAAAGGAATGACGGAAAATCGTTTTTTGTTGCTGATTTTTGCTTTACTTGCTGCCATAATTAAGTTACAACGCTGAAGATGGTTACAAGTTTGCGTTATTGTCAGATGTTTGTTGTTTATTTTTCTTTTTTCAGCCAGTAAGTTACTATTCTCAGATTCTAAAGTAAACAATTTACTATTTACAAAACTGTCCACACAGAAAATTAATTTTAATAACAGGATCATAAATGACTGGAATATATTTCCAAAATGAGCTGTTAACAGAGACTACATCGCATGCTAGTGTATCCGGATTAGTTTTTTTGAAAATTAAAACACTGATTTATTTGATTTGATTTATTTCTATTTACATCTTTGAAAATATTCATTTATTAACATTTGAGCATTTTCCATTGGCTTTCTGAGTCCTTTCACATAACATGCGATTGGAACTTCTAGCCCCCCCCCCCCATCCACGCTGCTTATTCTCCCTTCTTCTGTAACTTTTATCGCATCAAAAGTTTCACTCACACAAAGAATATATGAACAAGTTTTAGATATGTCTCTAGGAATGTGGCCAATGACCAGGTCGTTCCTCAAAACACATCCTGCATATTTTTCGTGAGGATTTTTGGGTTCTCTTCAGGTTGTTAGTGTTTCACCGATGACTGGATTCAAGAAAGTTGGTAGATGTGGTGACCGGTAACAAAACTATCAGACTGAAGTGAGTAGTGGGCGACCATCTCGGCATCGTGCCATTTTCCGTGATGCTTTTAGGAGAGAAAGGTATTTACTTTACCTTAAAACTGGTTTGCATGACTGTCTATCGAGAGATTGGATAAACGTTTTTTTTTTCCTCAACTCAATGAATGCTCATTCAAATTTCTGTTCTAACCCAACGATTGGATATTCAAACCATGTTTGTTGCTGAGCAAATCCAAGTTGCTGAAGTTGAAACCAGTGAAAGGATGGATAATAGAAGACGACAATTTTCCCTCAATTCAATTTTAAGGGAAAAGTGCTCGATCTTCTTAAAGAAAATGATGGGAATATCAGTAAAACAGCAAAAGAACTCGATGTATGTGAACTTGTGTATTATATTATTATTTCTCTATATAATGTCATTTAAAAAATATGTAGCTATACATGCTTATATATTTGTGCATGTGTAGCTAATTAAAACCAACTGTAAAATCTACAATAAAATAATTTTAAAACAGTGATGTAAAAGAAAAAAGATATAAAATAGTAAATTAAAAATAAACATCAAAAATGAAGGTACATACGAACACACTCACACACACACACAAGTACATACATCTGCACAAGTTCTTCTATTCCTATAAATTGGTTCATACTGTTCCTTTTGCTTCCACTTGCCAGAATTTGCAGCAGTTGGTTAAACAAGATGTAATCAGACGTGCCATCGACCAAAAGGACATCAACTCCAGAGTTCGAATCAGAATGCGTAACAGAGCTGCCATGCACCCACTTCTTGACACAGAACTCGTTAGATATATACAAGAGGGAAAAGGATGAAAATGTGAATGGAAAATTGATTCATAGAAAAGCGCACACTCCATTTGCAAAGCTGTAACCTGGACAGCAAGGTCAACAATTTGCTACCTTTTTTCAAAAGGTCACCTAAGATTTCTGCTTAAAAACCAACTTGTTAAGCACTGTGTTAGCAGTGGTGGACAAAACGTACCTGACAATGCCCCTGAGATTTGTGAACAGTTTCTTGGTGACATGAAAAGTTTAAATTATGGGGTCTCTATGAACATGGACTGGATGAAACCCCATGCTATTTTAATATGCCAACCTCCTGTACATATGACTTCAAAGGTGTGAAAATCAGTGCGACAGAAATCTACCAGGTATGAAAAGTTACATTATACAGCAGTATTGACTGCAGGTGTGCAGCGGGTTTGAAACAGATGAAAAGCATTCCGATTGCCTCCAATTTTGATATTTAAGAACCTAAAGAATGCTCCAAAAGGAAAATATCCTATAGGGGGTCATGATCCTTGGCTATAAAGGATGGTCAGTAACAAACTAGTTAATGTGTAAAACATATGTATAAAAAATTGTATCAAGATGGCCAGGGGGATTTTTCAACAGAGTCTTCATGATTCTGCTACATCTCACAATAGCGATGCACTGGATTCTACCATGAAGAAACATCATGTAAATACCAACCCTCAGGAATGACATCTTTGCTGCAATTCCTCAATACACACATCAACAAACCGTTCGAGAACGCAATGCGGGATCGTTGGAATCAATGGCTCGATGATGAGTTCACTCACAGAGGGAAGAGAAAACAAGCTTCCTATGAGACAATGACTCAGTGGGCTGATTCAGAGTAGAAGGAAGTCACAACTGACGAGATGTTAGTGCGTGGATTCAAACAAAACAGATAATATCGAGTACAAGGATGAATTTGAAAGTTTACACTCACGTTTGCGTGAGACTATTAAAAGCTGCTGCATACCAGATGATGTTATTGAAGAAGTTGATGAGTCTTCGAGAAATGAGGGAGATCAACAATGATGAACAGTCAGATCAAAGCAATGATGAGGACAGAGATGATCACTCTAATGATGACAGTGAGGAAGGGGACAACGATGATTTACTAGATGACATTGAGTGATTTAGATTTAGTAACCTGAATAACCTTATGCACTCATTTATACATAAAAACAAATCAGAACACAATCATTTGTTGTTTTACTTTATCTTACTTACAATTACCTTTCTGCACACTCCACGCTTAACTGCTACATTTATTTTTTTAAATATTTTGGTAAATTCAAGTTATACCTGCTTGCAAAGCGTATGCAAGATAGCAGATATTTACTACCATGTTTTATAATAAATTCATACATCAACATTTTTACTGAAATGTCAAAAAAAAACAACAGACCTCACCTGAATTACAACTTGCTTGATGGCAAATATTGGTAGACTTTGTTGTTTTTTCCTAAAGTTACTTAAGATCGAATTGAGAGCTCCCATCGGGGCCAGGGAGAGAACGAGAGAGAGAGACTGGACAACCAAGCCAAGTAGTTTCACAATATTAGGATGCTTAAACATTTGAAGTAAGTCCACTTCCTGCCTAGCTGTCAGGTACGCCTGGACAGCAGCCTCCATCTTAAAATGATGGTCCTGAAAATATAATTAGGTGGAATGTTTATAGTCGATGAGATTTTAAAAAAAAAAAAAAGTTGGGTTAATTCTTATAAAATGCATTATTTAATATTTAAATAAAACTGAATAAAATAATTATAAATAGTTTTGGTCTGTTTTTAAATCATTATTTCTAATAATTATGGTCATTAGTTCTTGTTTGAGCCAGAATAGATATCTCATTTTTTTTTTGTTTTTCGTTTTTAGATTTTGTACAAAATTTTCTCAACCTGTAAACACCCTTATTTTACAGATCTACTGATACAGTGCTGGAACTCTCCAGGTCTTTCAAGGGCTGCTAACTCTGTCCCCCATCACTTACCAGGTCTTTTCGTTGTTGTTCTTGGTAGAGAATTTTCACAGCAACAGCTACCTGCTGATCCTAAAATTTAAAGAAAAAAATTGTAAAAAAAAAAAAAAAAAAACTAAACAAGATGCTATAAATTTTCCAAATATATTTAAAATACTAAAAATTTTGTGAATCATTCATTTCCCGGTGGTGTTTGGGTCTCCAAAGGCCAACCCTCAGGCCAGGGTTACTATTATTGTAAAACAGCATAAAGCTCAAATCATTTTTTATAATATTATCAGGTTTCGGAGCTTAAATTTCCACTTATTGTTTTGCTATAAGTACTGGAAAGTTCTGATCCACATCGGTATTTCCCCCCAAATAATATCAATCCCATCATCCAGACATCCCTTCCCCCCACCCCCATCCTCTAAAAAAAAAATTTAAAAGGTACTGTCATTTACCTGACACTCAAAAGTTCCCTGGTACACAGTTCCAAAAGACCCTTTTCCCAGAAGTTTTTCCAAGGACAGCTGGTCATCCTGAATCAGTAGGGATTCGTCAATGTCGCTAAACACCTGAGAATGGAGACAAGCAAGCAGACGACTCGATTCTTCACAAGGTAGTACAGCAAAAACTAAAACACGAAGCATAGAAAATGAGTTTTAGACACGTGTGTGGGTTCATATCACCTTGCAACTGCTTGAGTATGGCTTTGTTACATGCAAAGCCTTTTTCTTAGCTAATTTCAGATGTTTGTTTGAAAAAAAAAAAAAGAGCAGTTTGATAAGAAGAAATGTCTCTCACCTCCTCGAGGTTTCTTCAGCTGTACAAGGGGTGGGTGGGAGGGGGAGCCAATAATTCTTAGCCCACAAATCCCAGAAATTCCAAGGCACTTACGATGTCTGGAGCAATGCAGAGTTCTTGCATGAAGCCGGTTTCTGAGGCCACCCAGATGTTCGACATGCTTCCATGAACAGGGCACACACAGTCTTCTTGTTTGAGAACGTTCAGTATGCACTCCTCAGTGATGAAACAATAAATAGACGGTTCCTCTCTTTTTAGCTCTTCACCACTTAAAAAAGGGAAAGAAAAAATTTTCACAACAGAACATAATGGATACATCATTTAGTTTGTTTGTTTGTTTTTTTTTTTAAATTGAGTAGAAAAATAGTTTTCAAATGAAACAAAACTGATGCACGAATCTATACATTAAAACAAGGATGTGATAAAGCTTTTAAATTTGATTATTATTTCATTTATTGCCAAGGCCATCCAGTACAACATGCATGGGAGGTTTGTGCATGTCGTGTCATGTCTGTCGGTCAGAATGGATCACAATCCATAAAATTCTAATAAACTTCTTTTGGATTATGTCAAGACTATCAACCCATTCTGTTGAGGTTCATAGCTAAAAATCCAAGAATGTACGAGTTTTAATCCACTTTCAAATGAAAACAGGAGTTCCGCACCTCCCAACCCCTTTATTTAAATTTGCATAAATAATTTCTCTTACCCCTCCCAACTTTTTTTTTTTTTTTTAATACTGAAGTATTTTCCACTTTAGTGAAACTTCATTTTCTTTCATTAACCCTCTGTGCATCACTTGAGAAGCACAGGTGGAGCCACAGAGCTGCGACTCATGGTGTTCCTCGTTAACATAACTGTTTGTAACAACACACCTGTACTTCTTAATGCGAGCGCACTGATGAGGAAGTATACAGCCAGTTCAGCACTAACTTATGCTTCAAGGCCGAGGTTAACTTATAATATGGTCTTTTGTAAATCAGTTTTAAAAATGTCCCCCCTTCCTCTGCATTTCTATGCCTACACACACGAAAGTACATCATTTACTTTGGTGGTGTCTTTTCCTTCCAATTTTAAAATGGTTTAACCATCTTCAAAACAATGTTAGCTGTATGTTTAAAAAAAAGAAACTTACAGCCAAACGTTAACATCAAAAAGTGTACTTCACTAACAAAAATCACCACTATGATGTTCTGATTAAATGCAAAGATAAAACCACTGTATTCTCCCCCCAACTTTTTTTTCTCTTTCCAAATACAGGTAAGGCATTTCAATTAAGGAAATGATTAAAAAACATCTATACATCTTTGTATACAAGCTTTATCAACAGACAGGTGTGTAATGTATATGACTCACAGACTGATGTCACTGTTTTTGTCAATTTTTATGGAAATCTCCGTTGTATGTTCTGCATTGCTAATGTACACCCAGTTCTCTTTGTCTTTAGATGTTCTCTGGAAATAGCTGGCCTGAGCCAGGCAAGAGGGGCAGGGAATGAGCCGTAACAACAGATACTGTCCATAGCAGTTCTGGTCAAACCGACGCTCACCCAGCTCAGGGTACCAGTCCTGAAGCAAGTTATCTATGTACTCAATCACCCGAGCTAGAAACTTGGCCGCAGCCTTGTTGTTGCGCCTGGCTGTAATCTGCTTCTGAAGGCAATTCTTTACCCTGACACTGTCCATCGGAAAGCATATCTCCAGCAATGAAGCATGATGAAGATTCAGCTCCTCGTGATTTCCATCCATCACATAGAAAAGCTGACATTGACTGTAGTTGCACAGCACTCCAGGAATAGATTCCCCCACTTCCTTCAAGCTAAACAGTACATGGCCATCGTAAATCAGCTCCAGTTGCTTTTGCCAGCAATGCCAGTGCATCTTTCTTACAAGTAGTAGTCTGTCCGGGATCAGGTCAGGAGCATCTTGGATTTCGAGAAAATCCATAGCAATGTCAAAAAAGCTACTATCTGCTAGCAGTCGTGTGATTATCTGTGGCCAGAATCCACTGGGAAAATACATCATTTGGTAGAGTCGGCACATCGAGAGCAGATCATTCTTTGCCAATAAAGCATCGTCAGGATTTGTCTCCTTGACAGACCAACACTCATCACTGGAAGCCGAGTAATAGAACCTTGAAGTGCCCACTTGGCAAGAGATATCCTCAAACATCTCCTCACTAAAAAATGAACCCTGACGCTTCTGACTTAGTTGCTTTTCAATATACTGGTCAGAGCATTTCAATTTCACCTGAAACATAAGAAAAGGAAACAAGTTTACAAAATACATCTAGATGGGGCAGACTTCAGGTGCAAATATACCGAGGAAAAGAGCTATAATTAACAAAGCTGCTGTTAGGAACTTATTTTTCACTTAGATGAAACTTGCAGCATTAGGGTATTGAGAACAAAGAGAGATGGACCTATCCATGGAAAGCCTAAAGATTGAACCTGTGCATGTTATAAAATAACAGTACACTTGAAGATCTCTCTTTTTCTGTAATGGTTCCGTTTAAATAAAAAAAATACTTTTTGCATCAAGAATGATTTTCAGAGCTGAGATTGAATGCATTAAAAATGTTTATTTTGAAAAGAAACTTTAGCTAGTAACTTGTTTTAAATTTAAAAACAAACCAAAACAAACATCCGTAATCGAGTTTAGAAATAAAAATGTCAGCTAGATACAAACTAAACTGGCAAGCACAGTCTATCTCGCTGATTGACTTTACATACCAGAACTTCTTGTCCAGACTTGTGCTTTGAAAGAGCAGTAACCCGGCTTGGCTTGAGCAAAGAGGGTATAAGCAACTTATCGTCGTCAAACTGTAGTGCCAGCTCAAACTTGCCCAATAGGTCAAGCATGTACTCCTGAGAACTGTCAGAATTTGGTAATAATTCCTTGTATAAGTGCCTGAGACTTTCCATCTTCATCACACCTGCAGGCAAAAATAGACAAACCATTTTATTTTTATTTTTTTAACATGACTGGGTGAAATTAGAATTGTAGGCAAAGTAAAACTGTATGCAATTTAGTGAATGCTACAAATTTTTTACTGACCAGCATTTGCCTTTTTTTTTTAACTCTAATGCAATATTCCATGTTTCAACTTGTCAGTCAAAAGTTTTTGCTGAGTCCCAAGTGTTGTTGAGAATACCAGTTAAGCATACGAAAGTTTGATGCATAGAGAATGTTACCAAACACCGTTTTATTCTAGCTTTCACCACCCCCGCCCACCTGGTTCTATTTTACAGCTGATTCAGTTAGAGTCCAAAATCCAGCCAAAGGTCAAACCTACGGTCTTCTGTTTTTCTTGGCAAACTACTTTCACATTCTAGTTTAGTTCTGGATCCTGAAGCTGCAAAGTTCTTTATACATAGGAAACATCTGTCTCTCTACCCCTGTTGTCTTTTTCAAAGTCCCTACGTTATGGCCTCATAACTGACAGTTTGTTTCAGACTTCTCATTCATCGGCTTCTGATACAAGAAAGCTCACCATTGGCAGCAAAAGTATTGACTTCGGGAATGGTGACCACTCTGGCCAGCTGGTCACAGAGCCACTGTGGGTCAAGAAAATATCGATCAGACAGGTTGGAATCATCATAGTGGCACAACACACCTAAAGAAGAAAAGAAAAGAAAATATTTACTATTTTCCTTTTTTTTATTTCAAACAAAACACTAAATTTAAAAAAAAACTTTGCCTTTTAATGCTTTTACAAACTGTGTTTCTTTTTTCTTTTGCAGTTTTCCCCCCATTTTTAGTCAACATCGGAAGAGAAGAAAAATTAACTTTCAACCCGCAGAGATGTAAACTTTTTTCCCAAGGGAAGAGATGCAGTTCAACGGGAACAGTCCAGAAAATGGCAAGCAGGTGTGTGGATGTTGCATACAACAATGCACTGTCACGTTCAGCGCTCTCCACGCAAGAATTTCTGATCACGCACAGCATTCCACCGGTTCCTCACCCACCGTATTCACCAGATTTGGCACCGAACAACTTTCTTCTATTCCCAAGACTGAAATGCACCATAAAGGGAGAGAGGGGTTTCAGGATGTGCCAACCATCATCCAAAATGCGACGTGGGAACTGAAAGCCATCACGAAAGAAGAGTACCAGAAGATGCTTCAACAACGGCAGGAGCGCCGGAATCCCTGTGTTCAATCAGGAGGGGACTACTTCGGAGAAGACAAATTTGATTGTGCTCTAGTTTTGTCTGAATAAATTCAGCCCCCAGAACCTTTTGATCAGGCCTTGTCTACATTATCAGCATTGTGAGGAACTAATAAATGATAACAAAAATTAAAAAAAAAAACTGAGTTACTGCAACTTGTGGATCTTCATCCACAAGTCTCACTATAAAATGCTCTTTAGAACAGAGCAAAAGCAGTTTGCTTGTTCAGTGATGAAAAACTATTTTATAAATCAACCATTACAAATATATGAGGAACAGCAATGCCTCCTATTTATTTTAGAAGAATGGCCAGTGGTAAAGTAATGAGAATCCTACATACATTTATGCAAATTCTGTTTCAGGACCATCACTTAAAGTAGGTAAAAAATAATACCTAAACAGTAAAATAAGAAATGTATTATACAGTGAAAATTTAAATACAATTAGTAAACTAATTAGTGATAAATGTAGGTTTCTTCTTCTCTCTCTCTCTTTCTCTGTTTCTATTCTTTTAAGTTTTTCTTGTTTTTTTTATTATTTACACTGAAGAGAAAAGGAACGAGAAGCTAATTACCAGGGAGGGGGGGGTGTGTTAAGCACAAAATGATGCGACAGTTGCACTGTTGTTTCTGTAGCATACAACAGCACCATTTGAGTTTGAGTCATCATAGACAGAGTTAACTGTCCTTTTCTTCTGACTAACTTAACAGTTTATCCCAAATAAATATTAAAAAAGTAAGTAAAAAAAACAAACAATGGACTTTGTTTTCGTCGGTGTGTGGCATAATCCGAAATAATCCTCTTCACATTATGCCACTTGTTATGCTTTAACACCAGCTACAAAACCCTTTAAAAGAGGAAACAAGGAAAGAAGAAACCCAGCAATGTATAATACATGCTGAAAAATAAACAACAACAAAGACATTGGACATTTCAACAAAAAAAAAAATAGCAAAACAAACAGCGATTTCAATGTCTCTTAATTAGTAAAATCCTACTAATGATTTCAAACTCAAAATGTTGCTCGTTTGTTTTTTTTTAAAAACAGCATAACATTAACACAGATAAATAGAAATATGTTCGACTCCTGGTGCATTACTAACTAAACAAGACCAAGCCGGCAAAGAATAAGCTTGGACTGAGTAACAGCTGGGAAACAGAAAACTTTGTCATATTCATATTAGATTTTTTTTTTAAGAAAAACAGAAGTTCTAATTTCATTTAAAAGAGGGAGGTTGAGATGCTTGAGGAATAGGGATTCTTGAAGTTTGAAATCAAAACAAAACACGAACAGTATCTTGATGCGATTTGAAACAGATTTATGGTTAGAACTGCAAAATATACAGGTGTGACAAACTTCTTGTGGATGCTCTGGATGGTATTGTCCATGCAGGCAGCCTAATATGGCAGACACTGTACACACACACACACATATAATCTGCTCTGGAGTGGAATGCAGTCATTCAATGAAAACAGAACTGTTATCATTTCAAGTTGAAAATGCAAAGTTCCAGAAATGGTTTTAAAGCAGCAGAAGGCTTCAAAAGAGATTTCTGTAATCATTAAAAAAAAAAATATGATACTCTAAACTGGTAATAGTCTAATATACAACCTGCTTTGAAATAGTGTGCTTAGCTAGTTAAGGTAGTAGTACATCAATAGCGTATCTTCTTCGTGCACATTCTTATTAATGATAAACACTGGAAAACCATTAGCCTAAAACAAAGTTGATTTATAAAGATTAACTATTATTAACAAAATGGAATCTAACTTGTGATTTCTCACATCTTTTATTATACAATGTGATTCGACAGCTAATTAGTGAAAACAAACCGAACAGCACCAAGCAACGTCATTCACTGTATTTAGAAAGCTCATAAATTATACAGATGACAGATGGTTAAGTAACTTTTCTTTATACCTGGCTCCAAGGGGAGGGAGTAGACCTTGCCTGGAGCATTAGGCATCTTGATGATGTGGACTCAACAATGCAATTCTGCTGTCGATGTACTTGCAGCAAAAAAGTGGTAGTTGACTAACGCACTAAGGAAACTCTTCCTCACTGGAGGACACACAAATATTAGCTGAAACAGCACAAGGGATGAACCCCCTGGAAACCTATTTGAGTAACAACTTAAAGAGAAAACAATCATCATCAGCTGTATGAAAAACTAGCAACCAATCGATGCATCTCTGGCTCTGAAATTTCAGGTGCAACCCTAGAACCATAAGAGAGTCTGTGTTCCAAGTTCAGACATCAAATTCCGAAATCTCCACATTAGACTTCTCTTCAACCAACTATTTTTAAACAGAAATAAACCTTCCCTGCCCCAACTTTATCTCTTTAATATGCATACTTAGAATTTTGCTTTTCCCAGCTCTTATCTAACTAGGTTTATTCTCCATTTTTTTAACTTTTTTTTGCAGTATTTCAGTTTCTCTTGGATGAACACTGAAGAATAACTACAGTGGCCAACTCAACATGGACGATAAGTAAATTCAAAGCCGAACTCTTACTGATAATGCATTAGAAGGAAGAGTTAGGTAATCGAAAGTTGTTTGAGTGGTACTGTGAAGGAACAGGACTTTGTGGCCAGAGGACACAGCTGGTATAGATCATGACCTACAGTGACCTTGACTGTAAGATAATGGATACTGTAGCTGGTAAATAAGCTTGTGTGTGAGAGAGAGAAAGAGAGACTACTAAAGAGCAAGCAAATATTAAACTGACTTGTGACATCAGCAGGAAAAAAAAAGATGGGCATGCAAAACACTGCTTCTGATGCTGAAGGAGACAACAAAACTCACCATTTTCATGCAAGAACCGAGTCGCTTGGTCTAATTCCGAGACATCTCTAAAAGTAGAAACATTTCTCTCCAGCATTTTATTCATGACCAATATTCTGCAGTAAAATGTGAGAAGAGTTAATATACTGCATAAAAACAGTGGCTGCAGCCAAGATCATCTATGTTTGTTTTGTTTTTTTAAAACAAAATACCGAATGTCCGTTGTGCATGAGGAAAAGTAAGAATGCATTTTAATGCGATTATAGCTGATGAAGTAATGTCTTGATATTTATGGAACCTCCTTAATGTGGTCATTTCTAGTAAAGCTGCAACTAAACAGTGCTGTAGCCGTGAAGTGTGCAATTCTCAAAGTTTTCAATACTGTTTTGACCAAAGATTATTTTAATAGAAGAAACACAGTAAAAGATAGATCGAAAGAAGAAGAAAACAAATGGCTAAACATTACATTAATCAAGGTATAATTACAAACAAACAGAATTATTTAGGATAATTCAATTTATTGCAGCCATCACAGCATTTATATAAAATATGCATAGAATACTTCGATATTTTAGTGATTAAAGTACACAGAAAGAGTGCGTGTGCGTGAATTATGCTTTAGAGGGGTAAAAAGAATTTAAAATTACCCAAACCTATGAAACCTGTAACAAACACTTGCAATGTATCTTAGCAAAATTTAGTTTGCTGCCATTCATGTCAAAGACACCAGATCTGTTGGGGACATTCAGTTAAACCTGGCTGAAATAGCATCTCTGTGATGGCTTCCAGCCTAGTTACATTTGAACATCTCTAGTAGTATAGGTTGATATGTTAATATGGGCTTATCTGCTTCCCCAATTCCGATTTTAAGTTTGTGCTGCATATATAATACGATTTTGCATTTAGTTTTACCTCAGAAATTTACTCAGATATTTAAATAGCTAAGTGATGAAAATGTTCTTTTTTATACAACTATGTATGGTACATAAGAGATTTTATGCCAAAACCACAAAAATATACCTTATTTACTTTCTTAAAACAACACTGAAGATCATACAAATTTAACATATTTCCCAGTTAATTATGATCAAATATCATTGGAAAAATTGCTAATTGCAGATTATCATCAACAGGAAAGAAATGATTAGCTGAATTTTTCTCAAAACCCACCATTTTTTGCATTTAAGTTCATTCGAAATGACAGTAGAGAAAGTAGTCACGTCATACTTGTGCAAATATACATTACTATGCTGTACAAAAAGCTGTTTTGTCATCTTCATGACTGAAGAGCTATGGCCCTCACCCATACATGTTTTAAAAGTAACTAGAGTTTAGGTTGAGCTAAATTGCTTTGAAATATATGAAACGGGTTAGTTCTCACAGATGAAGGACAAAAGAAAACTTAATTTTCTCTTTCGCTTAGAACCTATGTTAATACCAGCACAAAACCAGAGGAAGCCCCCTTGGTTTGTTTCCTAAACACACTAAAAACAAACTGCAGGAAGTCCCTACTAGAAACCTTTTTTTTTTATATGTGGAAGAAAACCCATGTGACTGGCTGGCTGAAGAAGGAACAACGCTGAGGAGGTACGCCAAACCAAATGGGTGCCAGACCAGGATTCAAAATCAAGGCCCTCAACCAGTAGTCTACCCACAGGGCCACCACACCCCAATAATTTGCTCTGAAGCAACAAAAAAAAAAAAAAAAAAAAAAACAGTTTTAAGTCTGTTTATTAACTTCGGTGTTCCGTTAAAAAAAAGTGTTCTAAAATTATGTCCTTTAAGCCTTACTTGTAATGTTCTCGAGACACCACTGGATCTTTCCCCTGGCCTATTCTATCCTTGGCAATTTCTTTCACAATTTCTTCTAGCAGCAAGTATTTCCTGGGAATCTTCTGTTTAACAAGAATTTGCCTTTTACAACCTAAATGTATACATTTAAAAAACAAATAAATAAATACATAAATAAAGCCATTATTTCTTTCTCAACTTACAAGTTGCTGTTGTTGTCTGGACCCTACCAAGTTAACTACAATAAAATAAAAAAAAGTAAACTGATACTGTGGCGGCTTCTTATAGGGCCATGAGCCACCAGCCTGGCAAATGGAAGCAGCTACCTTGAATAATGAGACTTAGGTGAGAGGTAAAATGGAGTGGTAATTCAGCAAAGTGGTATGCAAAGAAAAGAGAGGGGTGTGGAATAATAGCGAATCACCAAAACTGCATGAGAACAACTCTAATGTTACTTTGAAAAAAAAATCTTGTTAAGCAAGCTTTATATGATGCTATCCCCTTTAACACACATTACCAACAAATAATGACTGTCCCCAATTTCAATGATGTTTGTCAGGATAAATTTCTCCAAACTTTTTCTTTTAAATAAAAGCATATCACCACCATACACAACAATTTTATGTTTGTGAACTGTTCTAATTCTGGGTTTTCAGTTTGACATATGAGGAAGAAATGTAACAGAGATTCACTTAAAGATGTAGTAGAGCCTGTCATTAAAAAAAAAAAAACAATCAAGCAAACAACAGACAAACTAAGTGTACAGAAAATATACATTAAAAAAGAAGGAACACGGTAATAATGTGTGCAAACATGAGAAAAGTTGTACAGCTACAATATGACTTTTAATCTTTGTTTACCTTGCTTATAGCAACTGATGAACTAGTTTGATGGGTTCATGTCATACCACTACTACGCATGCAGCTACTGTCACATCATGCTGTGGATATAAGAGGGACCTTAAGTTGGACTAAATTGTTCACATTTGAAATCTTATTTTAGTAAGTTTATAAATATAGTACATAAAATTTATAGATATTTATGTGCAACAATCAATCTTAATGTGCTTTTAGAAATCTTCTTTTTTTGTATATTTTAGGAAATTAAATTTCTCATCTGCTAACATTAAAATTATGATCTCTGCAGCAGCAGCCTCCATTTCAATGACGGCACTTCACTAGAGTGACATGAAAGCCAAGCTGATCCCATGGCTGAATTGAGTAGCTATAAATGGTTAATGTCAATGTCCAGATGAACACTATTTGTGTTTGCATAATCTTGCATATTAAGCAAACTAGTGTGAGCCACTTGACTGCATTATTAGAACTTCGTACTTTGTTTTTTTCTTCTAATTTTCAAAAAAGTTAAATCACTCAAAAACATACACATGATTGCCTCCCTTGCATAGAGCTTGCAGCACAGTCAAACCTGTCTTAGCTACCTGTTCAAAGCAGCCACACAGAACTCCCGCACACCAACAACACATGTAAAATACTCTTCACACAGCAGCCACTTGTCTAATGTGGCCAGCATCTACATAAGCTGCTTTCCTAGAAAGTTCTGCTACTGTAATGGCCATTGTTTCCCTAAAATGCAAAATCAATTTCCAAAATGCACTTTAGATAGTCAAAAACCTATAAAATTTTCCTTTTGAAAAATTTATGAAATAATCTCTCAACCCAATACAAGATACTTTAAAAACTTGTAAAAAAAAATTCACAAAATCAATCTACACAGAAAAAATGCAAGCACACACGCAGAAATCCTGCACAAGTCAGTCAGTCAGTCAGACTGCTGACATTTGATATAATGCATGAACCAACTTGTTTTCGCTAATTAGTTTTGTTGCATCAGCAAAAATGTACTTCGACCTTAAAAATATTTTTAATTTGGTTGCTGCATAAATGAATGGATTGTAAATAAAAGATTTCAATTGAAACTCATTGCCAGATCAGATTTTTCATGACATCTTCATCAATACTGCATACATGATTCACAATCTCCCATCCACCGTTGAAGTGAGTGCTCATATTTACTACTTTCTGTTCTACTATTGCATAAACTGCAACCAGAACAACAAATGTCAATCCTGGAAAGCTCGCTCGACATTGGCTTTCTCTCAAGGTTGAGGCAATAAGAATGCATGAACAGGGGCTGAGCTCTTGTACTGTCACCAAGAGGCTAAATTTATTATTGCACAATTTTAAGACTACATTGTAAAATGGGCTTCTTAGCATTTCTTTAAAAAAAAAAAAAGTTTCAGGGGTAATAATGCAAATTAAATGTGCTGTTAAGCATATGTACATCTACAGTGTAGATTTATACCTTAGAGTAAACTAATTAAAGAGAAAACAAAATAGCCACCACTTAACCTATGCAGAAAGGCCACCTGTCTATAAAGGTCACCATTGCTGATTTCCCTTTCGTAGCTGTTATATACAGGTTTGACTGTAATAGGTTTTGAAAAGTTCTGCGTGCTCTCGAAATAGACACTTAGGGAGTTTTCCTCCCATTTATCATCACTGATGCTAAAAAATGTATCGACTGAAAAAGAGAGAAAGTCGCTCACATGGATGAGGTAGATTGAATGCATGATTGTAAATCTTATCCAGAAGTTTCCTCAGTGTGTTTCCTGTGATGCAGCTCACGTTCCAGATGTCAATCACATTGGGCAGCCCGCTTTTATCAGGTTCATGTACAAAGTACTGTTTCCTGATCAGTAGATTCATGGACTCCTCGAAATCCGGAGGGTAGTTCCCCCTGGTGCTACGATGCTTCAACACATCTAAGTGAGTGCCAATAATTATGACAGATGAACCAGGAGCTTGCGCCTTCAAAAAAAAAAAAGAAATGATATAATGTGTTCATTTTGAGGGGAAGATTGTATTATTAGTAAGTACAGTGATACTAATAATAGTCAGCATACCTATATAAGTAAAATTAAAAATGGATCTGCTCATTCATAAGGTACTAGGATTGTTAAAATGAACCCTAGCTGAAATAGCATTGCCATAACGGTATCCGGGATGGGATTCGTTTGAATGCCCCTAGTAGTTGTGACTTTGTGATCCACTACTGACAGACAGCTTGAAGGTATTTTTTGTCATCAATTTTTTTTTAAACAATGGGAAAGCTTTTAGTTGGTTAGCCAAAGCAGACAGAGAAAACAAAAATTACACTAGTTTCCAAAGACTGAATGGAGAGGGAGGGAGAGAGGGAGGAGAAAAACACAAAACAGGTCAATGAGTACTTAAACAAATCTCACTTGGATGTTTATCAACCACTGCAATATCCCGCAAACACCTTTCTCCCCATCAGTCATTTTCCAGACTACCAGATACAGGGACCTCTTTAGGAGGAAGTAGCGATGAGTTGCGTAATACTCTCTCTGAAACCAATTAAAGAAGAAAACAAAAAAAAAAAAAACCACGTTGAAACAATATCTACGCACATGCGTCTGGCTTCTAACCTTCAAAGGTAATGTCAGCTCTACTATCCTGTTTGAGATGGTGATGATGATATAACAGTGGTCTTTAAAACCATCAGGTGCTCTATCGCAAGTCTCACTGCAGGAGATTTTTTTCACTTTTGACCAATATCTCAGGTTTTCCTCTGCATGCATAAAAAACCTTTCAAAATACAACAGTTACTCTATTTCTTTTCTCTTTCTAGTGAAAGACCCTTAAAAAAAACTTAGCTAGGCTTCAGATTTTTTTCTTTTTTTTTTTGTAAAGAAAGCCACTCAGTTCAATATTTCTACTCATTCAAAAGCATACAGTGCAGAATTCCAATCAATTTTAAATAAAGACATTTTCCTTAGTTTGAAGAGAATAGCTGATGGGGAGAGATGAAGATAACTGCTGAAGAGGCAATGGACTGCCTGCCTGCTTGCTGCTCTACAGTGTTGACGAATCAAAGCTGGACCTGAACATAAAATAAAAATAGTGTTCATTTGTTATCACTACGAAGTCAGCCTCACAAGAGGATCCAACACCAGTAATTACAAGCCATTCAGTCAAACCTTGATGGTAAACAGGATTTTATAGATTCCTTTTCTAAAAGCAGTTTCCAAAATAAAATAAAAAAAACCTAATTAAAATACCTCAGCTAACAACAAACCTCCTAGAATTTCTAGAAGACTTAATTTAGTTAGTTGGTAGTAGAAATCAAGTTGATGTTACTTACTAGAAAGACTTTTGATAAAGTTTCATCTGGACAACTAATAGGAAAAGTTAGGGATCATCAAGTCTCTACTGGTGTACCACAAGGTTGGTGTTTTAGCCCTGTATTGTATTTTATTTACATAAATGATACTGGTGGTGTAATAGACATCAGTATTGAAGAGTCAGCAGAAGATACTAAAATATGTGCTAATGTTAATATCGAAAATTTTACAAATAACTTGAATAATTTATTAGATCTATCACTTAAGTGGGAAATGGAATTTAATGCTAAATAAGTAAAGTTATCCAGACAGGCAAAAGAAAGACTATCGCTATTATTAGTATACAGGTGACACTAAACTAAAAAAAAAAAAAATTAAAGGTGGGTTAATTGTTTATCAAAATTACTAATGCGGAGAGTGGCACATCTATGTTGCAAAAAAACACCAAAAAATCTTAGAATTAATTAACATAAAGACATTTTAGATCTAATGTATAAATCCTTGGTTTTCTTCGCTCCTTGATGCTGCCATGTTCAAGAGATTTATTATGGATGGTTCAGCAGAGATTTACTAGAATGTTTCAGGTTTTAAGTATTTGGAAAATGCTGAAAAATTCTAAATATTAAATTGGCCGGGTTTGGATTCAAGCTAAAACCCAATAAAAATAATTTGTTGGCTCTGAGCTTAATGACAGGGAAATACTCTTTCAGCTTACTACAGTCACTAATTCTAAGAGTTGTAATTTAAATTAGCTAAACTTCTGGCATAATTAAATATCAGGAGACACATTTTTTCAGTAACATAATTGTTAATGAATGGAATAAGTTACCGGCAAGTGTAGCTAATTCATGGAGAAGGGGAGTTGCACAAGTTATGACAGCTTACTGCTGCTTTCTAACTACTAAATTATTCTAAGCTGAATGGTACTAAACAGTGATATTTCATAGTCTTTACAAAAAAAAAAGAAAAAATAATGGCATTCTATAAAACATTAACAGATGATGATTCCCCCCAACTATAAACTATATAATGATACATTTACCTGTCCTCCAAAATCCCAGGTACGAAATGTGATGGGTCCCATTGAGGACTTATCAACCAGGATTTGTCCCATGTCAATCCCAACTGTGGACAGTCTCTGCAGCTTATCTTTTGGCATCTGAACATTGCCAACTCTCTGAACCCAATGCTAAAGCAAAAAGAGAAGGTATTTACTGTAGAGATTTCTTTAAGAACAGATAAACAGCATGTTAAATATCAAACTATTAATAACAAAAAGCAATTTCTTTTCAGTAATTAATCCATGTTATGCTGTACCATCTACTGAAAGTACAAAGGAAAGATAACTCAAAAATTTTGTTTTACAAGCTGTAGATTCCTTTGTGATGTAAGTGCTCTAAAGCCATTACTGTAAGTTTTTCCTGTCACAACCGAGTGGATGATGGAACCAATTATTAAAAGCAATTTTAAAAGCTTCAAATAACTGGTTAATACATTTATGGCTGCTTGCTAAATTTCAATACATTTCCAATTTTTAAAATATATATAATTGATTGGTATTATAATTATAATTATATTCAACTCTTAAGTGATCTTTGATCGCTTTAAAACTAAACTTTTAAAAAACTTACTTATGATAAAATTATCAAACTAAATTCCCACCCCCATCCCCTTCTTCAGTGTAAGCCTCTATTTATTTATAAAGCAATCCACCCCTATAATGCTCACATGGACTAACCATGAGTCTTTCTTCGTTTAATACAACACAACCACTAGTCCAAATAAAAAGATGATCAAAGATCAAACTACTGTGGTGTGGATGGGGCGAACAGATGCTGTGATGACTAACACCACAGCAGAGTGCTACTTCCCGGATTTAACCACCTGCCAGGGAACTCCGGTCCCCCTACGTTTGGAAGAAGAGAGAACACAAGTCATAAAGACTTTCTGTTCTACCTAGATGTCATCGGGAATCTCTGATTCCCCGACGAGGGAGGACTTATTAAAAAAGATCAAAACAGAGGGAGAACGTGTCTCCATCCATCGTCCTGCAAAATAAAAATAGAACTCTCTCCATCCTTCCACTTTGGAAACTTGAAAAATAAACAGTGGCCCAAACTTCCCCTCCAGAACAAGGACATACAGAGAGAAAACTGTTCTAGAGAGTCCAGCCAGGATAAACCTACCCCTCCTGCATGCAATACGAAGGAGTTGGGTAGCCCGCTGCTCTCGCTAGGCTGAGGTACACCCTAAACAATACACAGACCGAAATAAGACCTCACTTGTAAACAGCTAAGACGGCCAGTCGTGGAACCGACCCAGCTACACCCACATACACATGCAACTTCACAAACACTCCCCTAAACACTGCACAACACCAAAAAAAAAAAAAGTTTACAGTGTTCACAGTACCTGAGGCATGCAATTCTTTGGAGTCTTGCACATCTTCCTTAATTGGTGCAGCAAAGTTGTTTTCCCCACATTGTGAGCTCCAACCAACATCAGATTCAGACAGCAATATTCTGATGCTCTTAAGAAGAAAATGAAGGTATTGAAGAGTTTTTTTTTTTTTTTTATATCACTGTTTCTTTTTAATATGGATTAGAATATCCTCCTGTAAAATGGACACTCACACAACTAGTAGTATACAAAATATACGTAGGACCCTCGTCGTGTCTTATTTTTGCTTGTTTCTCTCTGTCGAGATACGAGGGCTACCGTTTCAAAGCCATGGAGGAGTTTAGAGCATTCTAAAAATTCTCTATAACTCATCTTTTAGTTTTCTTGGCACTTGGGACTTTTATTCTGCATAGTAATTTTCAGAAATAAAATCTTCCCCTCATCCAACTTTATGTTAGGAGCATTCAGATAAAAATCAGAGTCGTTGTGATTGTATCTGATCAAGTTTTATTTGAACATCCCCCCAGCATAAGGCAAAATACCCTACTTGCTACTGCAATAGTACAAATTTGGTCAGTCAGGGGCTGTTTTGATGGCCATAATGTAAACATTTACAATAATTATTAAAATGTACAAAAGTCAAGGGTGTGCCACATTTCCTAGACCAGGCAAAAGAATGGGGACATGAATCCAAAGTCCCAAGTTGAGAGAGAAATTTATTAATACTCCCATGTAGATCAAGTAGTACAAACTATAAAAAAAAAAAAACTAGAGCAATCTGAAACAATCTGCATCTTCGATGTCAAGCTGGTTGGGTGGGTGTGTACAAGAGGATAGGAAATTCATAATAGCATACAAATCCCCAGCTACTTATTTAAACTTATTGAAAACTTTAAATGCCTTTGTATAAACCAGTTTTTGTTTGTGATCTGCAGATTTAGCATCCATATCACTCATAATTAGCTTTAGATTTGATACAGAGAAACACTAATTCTCAAATAATAAAGGCTGGTCTATATAGGGACGGGTTTTAATAAGAAAAGATAGCTGCAGATTAACTTTGGGGAGGTTTTTGTTCTTTTTAAAAGTATCCCAAATCTATAAGTCTTATATCAGCCACACCAACACCTCTTTGTACAGTAAAATAGTCTAGTGAATGCACTAAATAACAAACAAACATGCATTTTTTTTTTAAAATAAAACTTTCTAAAAAAAAAAAAAAAGTTTCTTCTTTCTTAAACAAACAAACAAAAAACAATTCTCATTTTAAAAAAAAAAACCGTAAATTTAAAACAGTTTTGGTTTCAAAGCAGGAGAGAGTAACAGAATCAGCATTTAGCTTTGTTTTGTTGCCAAGAGAGAGAGACACGTGACAAGAAGTCCTGAAACATCAACACAATCCCATCTTCTTGCCTTTTAAGTTTCAAGTAACCGACTAATATAGCTGTTAGAGTGGCAATCAGTATAGCAAGCATCCTTTGGTGGAGTGCTACCAACAACAACAGCAGCAGCAGCAGCATTACATTGTGGAGACAGTGTGGTCGATTGTCAGTGGGCGAAAACTTGTTTCAGATTCCTCACCCTGCCACCTTCTCCAAGCCGACAGACATCCATTCAGCAAAAATATTTAACAACAGAACAGGGACTGTCCATGGCTGTGTAAGAACTTCTCAGTCAAAACTCTATTAACTGATATAGTGATTTAAAAAGGGGGGGGGAATATTTCTTTTCTTTAAAATGGATGACCTTTACTGAAAGCCAACATTCTGTATCTCAAAAAAAAGTAAAAAAAACAGGTTTCTTTTTTTCTTTTTACACTAATATGCAAAATATGATTTGGGTAAAGCATCTGAGCCAGTTAATTAAAGGAGAGTTAATTTTAAATTTAGAAAGAACGAATTCTTTACTTGCAATGTGAAGGATTTTTGGTGATTCACTATTGCACAATGTTGTTTTTAAGTTTGTGCTGCAAATATAACACCATTTTGCATTTAGTTTTACCTCAGAAATTTACTAATATTTAAATATCTGAGTGATGAAAATGTTCTTATTTATACAACTATGCATGGTACATAAGAGATTTGATCCCAAAACTAATGTCCAAAACAAAAGTTTTAATATCTGTCTCTCTGTCTGTCCTTTTTATATATATATATATATATTAATTTTTTCTTCCAGTAAAATCTCTCTCCACTAAAAGTTTATGATCCAACTGATGCACTTAAAGAACAATGTTTATCTATCAGCATAGTGTTTGGCCTTGGAAACAATATCAGTTTCTTTTCAGCATGTCGTCATTAGTTTAACTTCAATAAAAACAGCAGCATTTTCGTGTATAAAGAGAGGAATTCCAAGATATTCTATTCCTAGATCTTGTTTTCAATGGTAAACTCCTTTGAAAGTTCATAGCAAATTTTAAGAAAGCTCAGTTAAACTTGCAAGTAGTATCACACACACCTGTAGCTGTTTGAGACAAAAATTGCACTTTTAATCATTTCACATGTATGCACAGTTCAGATTATAAACTCTCTTTTTCTTATCTTTTAACTATAATAAAGGTTTAGTTATTTGATATCAAAGATTGATTTTTGAATATCTCCTGGAGATTATGTGGGAGACAGATAGCTGAGTTTTGGCTCAAAGATGTTCAGGTTACAAGCTGTGACATGTTAGGTCCATTGGTTTCTGCCTACAATGAGATGGGGAGACAGACAGTTTCTTTTAGATTTTCATGTCATTTTGCATAGTGCTCTTAAGAAGCTGTCATCATTTATTTTTCAGAAATTATTTAATTGTTATATGAAAAAATGGAAGCTTATATATAAGTACATTCCAGAACTTTATGTTCTCTGGCTGCTAACATCACAATCTGATCTTTGTTAAATCAAACATTGCTGGCTTATTTAAAAAATATAATTTAGTAATTAATACAGATTCATTAACTTTTATCATTGCTCAAAGAGTACAGTAATGTTTGCAAATGTATTCTGATTTATTTATGCTAAGTACTGATGTCATCAATATTATGAAGTTTACTTTACTGTTCTTAATCCTGAGATTTTACTAATTTAAATTAAAGTAATTAATTAATTATTTGTGGTGGAAAATTAATTCCATCTCAGTTAAATAACAAAATAATTAGTTAAAGCATCTATTTTACCAATCATGCTTTGTCATTTGTCTGCTTCTGCCAATCTTTGGACAGTCATTGTTTGCTCTGAGGGGCCATTCTCATCTGGTGAGCAGAGCAACAGGTGTCATTGATAATGAGGTCCCCACCAACATGCAAAAATTATAGTTTGGACTAACAAGCATTCAAATTAGTATAAGAAACAATACTGGAGGAACATGATAACATTACACGTTTTGGTATTAACTAAATCTAGCATTCATAAAAATAATTTTCTGAGATGACAATTATACAAAAAAAAAAAAAGATTTAGTAATAGCAATTAACTGGTTATGTGTCTTGATACCTGGTTCACCTGGTTCTTAATGCTTTCTATTTCTGTAACAATGCATTTATATTAACAATGAAATGTTGAATGAATAAGATAACTGTTTTCATATGGTGAGCTCATAATCTCGAATGCCAGTGTATGTTATATAGGGTTGCTAAAACATCCTGCTGTACATCTAAATAAATAATAAATTTCATTGTCTTTAATTTATTATGGTAAATTTTAAAGTCCAGTTATCACAGATATCAGCCCGTTTCATTCTGATCATAGGTGTGACAGCTACAGAAAATTAGCAGGCCTATATTCACACTCAGTCATCAGTTATGTCCATGGAAACACCTGTGGCTTGCGGCCATATCAAGAAACAAATAGTTGTGGTGGTTGAGAAATTCCATCGATTTTCCTTAGTCTGGTTTTCCCATCCAACTTTTATGAACTTTTCTGTCTTCTAATAAAAGCCTCTTCAGTTCCTCTGCCCTATTGTTTATTATGGTGAATAAAGCCATGCTCTACCTGAACTGGTCTACTGGTCCTTTGCTTAGTCTCAGTAAGCGGCCAACACTCATCAGTGAAAGCGGAATAATACAAGGATCCTATTAGAATCCTTTGTTTTCTTTTTAGCTGTGAGAGGAGACCTACACGTTTTATTTATATTCCAGAACCTTCCAAATCCTCTATAGACAAAGAACAAGCTTTATTCATTGCTTGTTAATAACAATGCTTTGTGAAATAAGAACTGTCAAACTTACTCTTCCAGCACAGAACTAAGAAATCCAGTGATTTCAGAAACAGGACGATTTTGTAAAATCATATCCTGGATTGCTCCTTCCAGGTAACATTTTTCTAAGTCCAACTTCCAAAGTTTATCCAACATACCCATTTCCGGAGGTAGCTGAAGATATGGAGAGAGAGAGAGAGAGAGTGTGTACTGCAATATAAATTTAACACAAAATCTATGTTCAACAAACTTCTAGTTCAGATATTCGAATGAATAATATATTACAGAGGTTCAGTCTTTACATCTGAATGAATGTACATGGGCATTCACAAGGGAGGAGGGAGAACAGCAGATGTCCATGTGACTATAGGTATGGCATATATATATATATATGGTGAGGTGGATGTGGAGACTGGAAAATTTCTTTTAGAAAAACAAAAAAAATAGGACCAGCTGCCTACCTCTCTGATCTTATTATAGCTTAGATTGAGCATCTTCAGCTGACTGAGTTGACCAATCTCCTTGGCAACAAAAACAAGTCTATTGTGACTTAGATCAAGGGATGACAAGTTTGGAAACATGAGAACTTGAAGCTTTTCTGTAGATGCTGTAGAAATTTCCTGAGGAAACAAAAGAAGAAAATTTAAAATAAATTTTAAAAAGGCAATTTTAAAATTTCAGACAAAAATCAAATCAAAAACTTAAAACAATTTTAAAAGTTGCAAGCTCATTAATAATTATAACAAATCAGATTACACTGAGTATTTAAAGAAACATGAGTCCACAGTTTTAATGTATATTTCCACTAATTATAACTGGTTTTCAGTGATAAAATCATCATTCACAGCAGATCCAGTAATTAAATATTCTTCTTTTGATACTCCATAGAATGCAACTTTCTAATTTTGAACTTTTTGGGGGTTAAAAATGAAAAGCAACAGCATCAGAATTCCTACAAATACCATACATCAACATCTTGCAGTTGTGGCACAACCAAATGCCAAGCAGCAATAAGCACAACTATAATAGGAAAAGTTACTTGCAACCTTCTTGACTGGAGACCAATAGTGTTTTTCCTTCATGTACAAAAAAGCTTAAATGTACTGGAAAGTTGTCGTAATAAATGTTTCTGGTTGCAGAGAAGATAGTCTATTTATCAGCAGTAGTGTATTGCAAATGCTCAGACTGCCTGGAAATACAATTTAAAATGTCTGGCACAACATCTATTCCTGTTTACTCGAAAATATGTATTTCAAACTTTTCTTAAACATTTCAGAAGGGAAAGACACTTGGTGGAAAGTCAGCAGGCGAACATTTTTCTTACTGTCCGAATGACAGCGATGAAGAGAGAGAGCTGGGAGTAACTGGGATGAAGAGTAATCAGGTGATGAGTAAGACATGCAACTGGGTGTTGTTTGGCATTCTCTTCCTCATCGTTAAAGCTTCAGTTAGACCTCTCTGAAGTATGCACTTCAGACTTGGTATCCTCCTCATAATAGGGATGTCGAAAGTAGTGCAAAGCCATTTCTCAAGACTGATTTAGGAAATGAAAGATCTTAGTTATTCCCAGCCGATTAGGGTGGTGCGAAATGGATTGCTTAGCAAAGTTGCACAATGTACCATTATTAATTCATAAAAATGCATTGAATAAATAAGTTTATAGTAATATGGAAGTAAAAAGACTTATAAGTAACACCTTCTGACAAAGGTGATGCAATGAGCAAGCAGAAGCACACAAAAGTGTGAACTAGTACTATAAATCAGTCCACATTTGAATTTTAAGATAGTGGTGCTGCAATATCTGACTGCAGCCACTCTACTGGATTAAAGTATTTTGTTTATCACCCTGTCATCTCCACTCACAATATTTCATACACTTTCCAAGATTCCATGCTCTAAAAGTTCAGCCGTGACCAAACAAAAATCCTGAACAACCTTCATTCCATACACCGTAACACATGGCGAACGGGTGAAGGGCAAGATTAAACTGTTCCAGTGCGATATGACAAACACCTCTCCTTCATCTGCTTCAGGAGTGATGCAATAACAATTTCAAGCAACAGCTTCAAAAAAGAAGACACCTACACTTCCTCGATAACTGTCCCTGCTGCTACTGAGACTGCTGGATGTTGACGATCTGTTGAGAGCATCAGTTATGAGGCACAGTTCCAACAGTCTGTTATTTGCTAGATTCAAAGATTGTAGATGAAGAAGCTGTTCGTGTTTTCTATGGGGACAGATGTTACCTAGATGAAAGGATGACGATATAGAAGTTTTCCTTGATGTACCAGCCCTGATAAAGAAAAAACAACATATACACATATATTAATGATCACCCTTTATGATTTATGACCAATGGTCATTTATATATTACATGTGAACACTACAGTGCATGAATTTGTTCAAAGTGTAGGATCCACTGCCTGCAAAGCAAGTACACTCTTAGGGAACAAGTATTACAGCCTGATGTCAAGGAATATCAAAGAAGTCCAGACAACTTACTACTCTCAAGTCCTTCAGCAGTGGAAAAACAATTAACTACTTTTATTTAAAAAGAATGGATCTGTTCTTAAACAAATGTGAAATGAATTATCATCTATGCATCCTTACATTAGTTATCATGGGACTGTATATATTGGGCACAACAAAACTCTAAAGATATATATATTAGAATTATTACAAATAACCAAAATGTAAACTACCATTGGGTGTTGTTGACTCATCAGTGAAATCTAACATTGAAAACACTTACAAAAATCACACGCTTGCAACATTAGATATACCTCTCAGTCCAAATAAAAAAAAAAACAGAAGGGCATGTAAAAACAAATTAGATGTTTGTTTATGGGTATAAAAGTCTGGGTACAATGAGTCGACCGCATTTGTGCAGTAAAATCCACAAGGTAGTCGACAGACATGTCATGTGACCAGAGAGTCCTGGCAGCAGCAAAACAGCGCAATGCAGATTAAATGCTGCAGACCAAAGATCTTAATGCTTCCACAGTCAGTAACAGGTTAACTGTATACACAGTATTGCCAGACCAGTGATAGGTCCAACAGAAGTTATCCCCATTTGATGATTACAAAAAAAAGGCCCTGTGGAACGGGCTTGGGTCACCGCATTCCACTCCCAACTGATTGCTGGCATTCAGAGAGAGACTGAGTATTCAAACAATCCACTAGAAACACTCATGCGGAATGATGGATCAGACAGCTAAATGTAATAATGTGATAGCATGATAATGTATTTTTGGCTGGAAAAGAGACTCACTCCTCTACTATTTTTAAGGTAATCTGAATACTCAGAATTATCTAAATGAGGACTGAGATCAATAGTCTTGATTTTTCCTCTATAGGTGGCACCTTGGCTCACATTTCAGGACAACAACTCCAGGCTACACAGAACCAATGCCACTACAATAGTCGAGCCCTCCACACCCCCATTTCTTTCACACCCACTAGATTTTTGTATCCGGTGTATACATGAAAGGGATATTTTCACAAGGACAATAAAGTTAATGACATTTAAGCGCATTTCTAGTCCCTTGCTTGATATGAAATAAACTTACGCCTTTTGACTGTAACATCGGACATCACAGCCTGTTTCAGTAAAACAGCTAGACATATTTGTAATCAGGTTGTTACTGAGATCAAGTTCTTGAAGCATTGCTGGAAGCATGTTCAGTGGCCACCATCTGGAAATGTTATTTTCTGACAAGTTTAAGACCTCTAAGTGTGGCAGGTAGCAAGCAAGCCCCTGAGGAATGTCCTTCAGGTAGTTGTGAGACAGGTTGAGATCTCTTAGGCCAAGCACCTGTTCTTTGTCTGACATGCCAGAATCGGAGCCCACTTTCAGACGTCCAATCCAAAAGGCACTATGTTCAACAGCTCTTTCATTTTGAAGGGTAGAAAACATGAGCGAGCAATCCTGAACATCACCATCTTTTGATCCAGCAAAGGCAGATTTATCATTGATCCCGATGGAATGATGCTGTTTATTCTGTGTGGTTTCACTTCCAGAATTTCCAAAGATACTGCTTACAGGGGAAGTTTTATTACCCCATTTTGGCAAAACCACTGGATTAACAGGAGCTGGGCATTCCAGAAAATGGATATTATTATGGGAGAAGTTAGCACTCCACAAACAGGAGTTGTCCCAGAGCTCAACAGGAATATTTTCCAGTTCATTGTGAGAAACGTTAAGGAACCGTAAAGAGCAAAGTTTGAATAAATATGGCTGAAGTTTCATCAAACGGTTGTCTTTTACAAGCAATGTGACTAAACTTGGCCACAGTAATTCTGGTATTTCTTTGGGAAATGCTGTGATGCTATTGTGAGACAGATCCAACATACACAGAGAAGGAAGAGATAACAGTGGACTGGGAAAGTCCACCAATCTGCAGTTTTTTAAATCCAAACTCGTGATGGCATACATGGCCAACTGCAAGTTTGTCTGTTTCATTGAAGGATTATGATAAAACACTGATTTAGCTAGCCACTCCTCTTTCACTTTAGTCAGTTCACTTAAATCCTGCCAGCAAATGGAGACAGGATTAACAGGGAAGATTTCTTGATAATCCAAATCTGTGGAGATAAGTGCCTTGTCAGAGCCATCAAACGACAATGACCGCTGGGTAAATTGGAAAAGCATCTGAGATTTGTTGATGTGGTTTTGTGCATCTCGCACAGACTTATGCTTCAGCAAAATCTCGATCAATGCTTCATCATGAGTCAAACAAGCAACCAAATAAACTTTATTGTGGTCATCTCTGGCACCATACTGCAGTAGGATGTCAACCAGATGGACAAAGTTCTTTTCACAGGCCATCATTAAACAGTCTGTCAGGTCTTTGGCATTAAAGGAATACTCTTGATTAGCATGCACAAGCATCAAAACTATCTCTTCATGATTCTCTTCAACAGCAGCCTTTAGAGGATTTGACTTATCCCTGTTCAACTCACAAACTCTTGACATAGCACCCAAACTAGTAGGTGCAGCAAATGGTTTTGCTGCTCTCTCCTCTTTTTCCTTCCCATTAGTATCATTGCCGACATTCAGTGAACCACAATAACACAAAACTGCCTTGTAATTTACAATGTATTTAGCAATGTCTTGGTAGCCCTTTGCACAGGCATAGTACAATGGTGATTTTGAATCCTGATCCAGTAAATTTGGATTAAAAGGCAGGTGGAAATGACTGTCCTTTTCAACTTCAGTAGGCACCTGAAAAAGGACGTATTTTGGATACGGAAATTCATACAAAAGTTTAACAATGTCCATGTGTCCTGATTTGGCAGCATAGTGGAGAGGTAGTTTCCCATCTATTCCTTTCCCACTGGTGATTTCTGGGTATTTCTGAAAGATAGTAGTGTTAGCATTTTGAAACTAAAAAATGACCAAACTCAGATTCACCATACAAGAAAAAGAACAGCAGCAGAAGCAAATTCTTCATTTCAGATTAGTTAAGGTAATAGGGACTCATTACAGCTAAATCAGGGCCCCTGGTTAAAAATAAATAAATAAAATTTAAAATAAATAAATATGCACCAAAATTGCAGTCTGACCTGTCAGGAGGAAATGGCCAATCTTGAAGTTCAATCTCCTCTAATGTTCACTCCTCACTCAAAGGTCAGAGTTCTCACCAAGTATCATGTGAAAGGGCGAATCAATAAACACAACAGTTAACAGAGCACTAAATCAAAACAGTCCTGCCAAACACACCTGGTTGCCGAGAGAAACTTGACATCCCACTAAATCATTTACTGAAAACTTTATCTTGTAGCCCTATGCTTAAAGTGGAACTATATTTTTTAAATCTATCTCTGCTTCTGAAAGATTCTGGTAGATGGCTAAAAGCTAAGCACTGGAGTAGCTCAGAGCATGAAAAAAAAAAATGTTCTGCAAATGAAAAGATCTAGTATAATAATTTCTTTAGCTACCAAGTTTCTCTTTTCCTGGTCAGATTAGTTCATTTCCAAGTATCCAATCTCCATTTACCTGGCAGAAAATGGATGGGCACTTATTCAATGCCACGGGGACAATTAAGATCTATAGTACACTAGTCTTTATAGAATTATACCAGGGAAATATCAGCCATGCACTTACCCCCATCAACTCTACAAACCAGGTATCTCCTGTGTGGCAAACTAACAAGTCAACAACCACTAATGCTCAGATATAAAATTTTCATTTCAATTAGAGATAAAACGATGAAGGAAAGCTATCTTGAATACAGTAGAAGCACAACAAATAAGTTTTTGTTTTTTTTTCACTTGTTATTGTTTAAGCCTTCATGGTCAAGCTATGGCACAACACCATCAATCATAACAAGATTCTGCTACCAGACTTTACAAAAAAACTAAGTACTAATCCTAAAGAACGTCTGTGAAAGAATAGTATGAAACAAGACCAGAACTGCATTTATTAGACTTATTCTAAATATGATTCAACATTTGTGTGAGTGAGAGAGTGTGTGAGTAGAGTGAGTGAGTGAGATATCAGATCATGCAAGGAACGGTGTCTACTAAAAGGATTTTTAAGAAAAATTCACATGCAAGAGAAAACTAAGCTTGGGCCGTACAAATATGGACCAACTATTACAGCCTCAAAACAGTCCACGTACGAATATGAGGGAAGCAGCTGAAAGTGTCACATTGGCCAACAACCTTAGAAGTCATGTAGCCTAAACAAGGTTTAATTTCTGGTCAGGGGACAACAGGCTCACTTTGGCATACCTTCCCAACATGGTTTCTTCTCAATCTTCTTTACCAGCCAGAAGTACTGCGCCCCTTGTGGTGCAGAATAAGCAACCCTTCCAACAGATTGTCATGGTGAGGGCAGCACACCTAACACTCAAAAACCTAACTCAAACGTGGATGGTTCAACAAGATGAAGGTGGTGTGAAAAATGGGAATGTGTCTGGTAGACCAAAGTCATTTTCTTAACATGAAGTGAACACAGCAGGGCTAGTGACTGATGGCCAGCCTACCTACTTGCTAATGGTTGGTGGTGGCGGCCCACTCAGACGGGACCAGTTAAGTTTGGCATACCATATGCTCGGCACAGTTCCTTCTTGATCTTCTTCACCGCTAGCCAGTTGTTGTGGGGGGGGGAGGTTCATCTGAGCTCTCCGGTTTCCTTCCACATCTAAAAATGAAAAGTTCTAGTGGTGTCTTTTGCCCATGGCCCTCCAGCACTGAGAAATGGTCATGCAGCCCGCTCCCAAGTGCACGACCCCCTAATCTTGTAGCCAAGATAGGGATCCCCAATCCCGCCCCCATAACAGGGAAAGTGAACAACAATGATGACAGATTGAAGACTTTTCCTAAACGGAGATCCACAGCTATGGCAGCATTAACAGTTTGTGAAAAATGCCATTTATCTATTTGCATTCAAACAGCATCAGTGATACCTGTCATTTACCATCTTTCACCAACAAATTTATTGCAAGGCAAGGAAAAAAAAAACCAGAAATAGTCATCTTTTATTTGTGCCAGCAGCTGAAAAATCGTTAAAAGGCTTCACACTTTCATGCATCGGTACTAGTCTTACTTCCAGTAACAGCCGCACGATGTCCAAATGGCCTTCATCACAAGATAGATGCAGCGGAGTCACATCCAGGTAATACAGGTCCATGCTCACCATCAGCAGGACCTCCACCAATTCTTTCTGTCCGTTTTTACAGGCTCTGCACATGAGGGAGGAGAGAGAAAAAAAACAACAAACAAACAAATAAAAACAAAACAAAAAAACTTTCTTTAGCAAATCCTACGTGTGTGTGTGTGTGTGTGTGTGTGTGTGTGTGTGTGTGTGTGTGTGTTGTTGCGTACCAGCCGTTAATCCTCTGTCCGCTTTCCTCCCACAGCTAAAATAAGTTCTAGTGCACCTCAGTGTACAGTGATCCAAGCCAAGTAACATGGGGAGTACACTGCTAACCACAAGGGCTTGCATAAACAATGACTGGCTATAGAAAGAGAACCGTCAGATTGGTTTCCACCATATACACCAACACAACTGCTGGCAGGATATAACACCTGATACATTATATAATACATAACTCAAGATTTGCAGAAAAAATTAACTAGGCACTGACTGCCCTCAACAGAGAAAAGGGCAGACAATTCAAGAATGGCCTGAGCAGATATTTCTCTTCACCCCAATGGAGTATAAAACAAAGGAAAAATTATATAGACAATTACAGTTTTGACCAACATGAAATAATATTTCTTCAGTGACAAAGTGCCAAATGGAATAGTGTCTGTGGTCAGTCTGCATAGTTCCTTAGCACTTCTCAAGTGTCCAATCATAACTCCTATATGATCTTATGTCAGGGTCTTTCTTTGTGTTTTTCAGTTTTACATTAAGAAATGTAACTTCAGATACCATCCCCATATCCCCCCCCCCCTCCAGAGTAAATGTACTGCATGGTTTCTTTGGAAATTTTAGACACCCTAATAAAGACATTTTCTATTTTAAGTTAAACAGACATGCTTCCTTATGCGACCACAGTGTGGACACCACCTCCTTTGTAATCTGCTGTTCTCTTAATAAAATTAGGTTTTCTATCAGGCTGCTGTTACTACCTCAGTGTATATTGTGAACTCTGTGATTCTTCTTTGTAAATATACAAAAAATTCCAAGTATTCGGCGTAAAACTGAAAATCCATGCACACACAAATTGTTTAATTTGACCTTATAACCTTTATAACGTGTGGTGTGCTAGAATTACTTAGAACTTGTCTGTAACCAGCTTCCTCTTTACCAAAAGGCATTTCCTCAACTTACAATGATAAAGCCTGACAGTAGTTGCTTCCTAGCTCTTGGATCACAGATTCTGGTTTCGGTCCTAATTTCTTCAGCGCACATGCAGCATCCTCCACATCACAGCGTTCACATGCTTCAAAGAAGTCTGAAATAAAATTAACGGATGCAGCCGCCTTGGTTGGATTCATTCTTCGCCGGTTAAGCCACAGCTGCTCACCAAACAAAACAGAAAAACATGTTGGTTACGCACTCTTGGTTTGATTATTGAGAAAAGGTTTAAAGGGACCAGCAGTAGTAGTATTATTACACCTGGCCCTTTTAAAGAAGTCCCATCACACAGAGTTATTGTGAAAACCAAGTGATGCTTCAGAAACCAAGCACCGTCTCTCTCTCCATCTCTCTCTCAAACACACACACACACAACAGGAAATGACTTGTGTAATCTAAACGCATCAGATACATTTAAATGAAACCCGACTCAAACAGCACTGCTGTAGCAGTATCCTCCCTTCCTCCTCTCTGGTATAACTTGAGCATCTCTAATATACTTGTTCTTTGCAAAAAAAAAAAAAAAAAAAAAAAAAAGGTTAATTTATTTAAACAAAACTTGATTCTGATGAATTACACAATAAAATACTTATTCATTTCTTGGTGGAAGAATAATTAATGATCCAGAAGATATTGTCATAATGCAAGTGTTACACACACTCCTTTTTCTCTGCATTCTGCCAAATGGCTTCCAGATTATTTTTTACCAAGTACTTGTTCAAAAAAGGCAAAGCACTGTCTTCACTGCAGAAAGATCCGACACACAGCATGTATTAGGTTTGACCTCCCTTAGGAGCCATGTCTGTATTTCAACAGCTAATCTCCATCCAAAAAAAAAAAAAAAAAGAAAGAAAGAAAAAATACTGATCGGTTTCTGAGTAAAAGATGCTGTACTTACTTACCACTACAGATCACTTTGGTGTATGTTCGTCTTCTTCCTGATGAAAACAAACATAAAATATACTGGAAAAATGTTATAAACATTTTAATTAATTAATTTTTTTTAAGTTAAACAAACAAAAACTTGGTATTATGTAGGAAATGTGTAAGAAAGCAGCAAAATGTTCATGAACAGCATCACACGATACAACTTAAAGATGCTGTTACCGGAAACGAGGAGTTTCGTCAAGAGTGGACCGTCTTACAGAACAATTATATCGCTTTAAAAATTAAAACCTTTTTAAGAGTTGGGATTGGGGAGACTAAAAACAAACCTCACCAACCAAATATATGCATGTAATTATGGCAAAAAGAGTGCGGTGGAAATATCTTTAAAAATTTAATTAATCGTGTTCTCACCATCTTCCTTTTTCAGAATGGTCAAGATGTCATTGTGTCCAGAAAATTCAGCCATGTTCCTCACTGTTAGGTTGAATGAGTCAGTAATGGACAGGTCAGCACCAGCCTCCAACAATAAATGGACTGCCTCAGTTCTTCTGTCCTTCACAGCCAAGTGAAGAGGAGTCTAGAGCAAACAACGGAAAAACCAGTGACCGATTACAAGCTGAAAGGCGAACAAATTCCACATGCCACCACAATGTAGTTATAAATGGGATTGCTACATTTCCATATGAACGAGTCTGATTGTATTGTTAACTTTACAGGATGCAAACTAAAATGCTGATAATCTAGGTTTTCTTTTTAAGTTTCTCGGTAAGTGTTTAAGTACAAACAATCCATCCTATCTTCCTAGACTGGCAAGGAAAACATGTTCAATGACTGATGCAAGAAAGATTAACAAAATTAGTCTTTCTTTTTAACTTTTAAAACTACTTTCTTTATAGTTAAATTTAATTATTCAGACAACAGCTAGATCCTATGAACACAATGGCTATACAAAGACAATAACAGAAGTCTAAACTACAAGAAAGTAACTGTCTGCTATACTGGAAATGATTTAGTCATAGTGCTACCATATTTTAAACAAACAAAAGATGTACAAACTGCTTTAAATAAATTAGAATTTTAAATATTAAATAACTAAAAACAATTAAATTCTAACCATTTAAAAATGAACATGAGAGAGAGAGAGAGAGAGAGAAGAGAGAGAGAGAGAGAGAGAGGAGAGAGAGAGCTATCTCACCATGTTATTACATCTTGGTCCACTGGGCAAATTTGGGTCAGCTAAAAAGAAATGGGAAAATAAAAGAATCACCCGTTTATATGCCTACTGGCATCACCACTTTTACAACAATGTGAAGAACAATTAACAGCATTTATCCATTTACTTACTGAAATGTACTGTGTCAGTATGGGCTACTACTCAGCATAAGTATTAGAGACATGTTCAAATGAAAACCGGCTTAAAATAGCATAGTTGTAACTGAATGCAGCCGAGTTTAATTTGAACAGCCCTAGCAGGAGAGAAACAAAAATGGTATTTTTCTTCCAAACCATTCCGTCTTCATGACCTGAGGCTTTCTCTCAGAATTACAAGTTCCCTCATAGCTTGAACCGCCATCCAGCAGATAACTAAATGCACCACAATATATATATATATACACACATACCTGTTCATAATACAAGGAAACAAAAAGCTAAATTAATTAATTAAATCAAGCAGAAGAGTACTTCTACTGAGACCAATAAAACTATCTTACCCAGACTCATAAAACTGTAAATAAAAGTTAATGTAAATAAAGTATTAATTTTTTAAAAATTTTTCTTTTTAATCTTTATATTATAGTGAAGTATGAGAAAATGAGATTTCTTTGGTACTTTCGTAACAATGTATCTAATTCTCTCTTGCCTATGAATAATTTAAATTAACTTATGATTCTTGCATCATTGTCTAAAAAGAAAAAAAAAATAGTGTATGGCAACAGTACATTTTCAAATCCATTGCTTTTCATTTATAAAATTAAATAAAACAAAAAAATTAATACATAATGCCTAAGGTTGGATATTAAAGTCAGTGGTGTGACAAAAGTCAGAAAAGAAAAATACAAAACAACAAAAACTTCTATACACCAAACATTTGACCCTCAATCTTAAACTAAATCTTATACATCCTATTTCTACATACAGAATCTCTTTTCTAAAACCTGTTTTTATTCCAATGTTTGATTTTTAGACAGTTCTCATACTTTCCACACAGCTGATGACCTGAGTCAGTATTATGTCTGAGCGAAATTTCATCAAAAGTAAAGTAAAATCTGAATCTGACAAAAGAACAAACTTTTATTTATCCAAGCTACCTTCTGTGGCATTATCTTTGAATATACTATCTATGTAGATAACAAACAATATTTGCATTATTTCTGTAATTGCTTTCAAGTTAAGCAACTAAGCTTAGCACATATAACAAATGCAAAATTACAACCATACCAAGCACATTTCAGTCATATTCTGTAAAATATATAAAAGTGAAACTTACAGTAGTTCTACAGAGAAATTCCTCGCTCATCACTAATATAAAAACTTTACCAAATGGTGAAAAAGAGAGCATTTATTGCAGTGATAACAAGAGTTGGCTGCCCAACTATCAGGAGGTAGAAAACATTGTATTTAATTTTTGCTGCAGCTGTTGTCAGTCACACTTTGGTACCATAAAACACTCTACCACCACCATAGTGCACTTTTTAGTCATTCAATGAGACTATATATATATATAGAGAGAGAGAGAGAGAAAGAGGGAGATGGAAAATATATAGAGAGAGAGAGAGAGAGAAAGAGAGATGGAAAATATATATAGAGAGAGAGAGAGAGGGGAGATGGAGAGAGAGACAGAAGAAGGAGAGAGGAGAGGGAGATGGAGAGAGATAGAGAGAGGGAGGGGGAGAGAGAGAGGGAGATGGAGATATATTATATATATTATAGAGAGAGAGAGACAGAGGGGGAGAGAGAGAGGGAGATGGAGAGAGATTATATCTATATATAGAGAGCGAGAGAGAGACTATCAATCACCAACTGTAATCTGGATAAAACTTAGATTCAGAAATGAATTGAATTGACAATTATATTTACTTCTCAACATAACAACATCCTCATTATCAAAGGGAAATTATTCATCAAGAGTGATTTACTAGAAAGATTATGGGTATGAACAACTATATTTATCCAAAAAAAAAAGTGGGATGTGGAGAGGATACAAAGACTAGGATAGTCAAGTATAAAATTCTTCTGTTTAAGTGGCAGTTTTATTGAAACATCTAAAATATTGTTAGATAAAAACACAGTAGTTAGTGAATAATACACTCCTGTAGTAAGCACGGTGCCGCTACTTCTCTCTAATTCAGACTGTCGAGAGACTGAAAACTTTTGGTACTGACTTTTCAATTCTCCCCCACTTGGCAAATTATCGCAGAGATTTAATTTGATAATGTACATTTTTGATGAACTTAAGATTTATTGCTGATAATCAATCTTTTAAATACACATTTAAAAAACTAAACCATTACTAAAACGGGTAAAACCAGAACTAGTCTCGGTGATGGCTATGAGAAAAAGTTACAACACTTCTTGCCTCCAAACTTGAGAAGCGTCTCAACGCACTCGTGACTCCCATTGGAGACCGCAGTGTACAAAGCAGTGCGGCCGGAATTATCGGTACTATTGATGTTCTCCAACTCATCGCCTTGCAGCAGGCAAGCCATTAATTCTGCATTGTTGTAAATAGCAGCTTGGTGGATCATTTGACCAGACCACCCATCACACACCTGCTGTTCTGTTGTCATAGCTCTCCACCTGGCCAGGTGCATGGACAGTTCTGTAATAAATCGACAATATATATATTTTTTTTTTAAAAAAAAAATCTTTTTAATGCTGTGAACAATAAAACATCATTCTTAACCCTTTGCTGTTCATAAAAGATGAAAGCTTCATTGTTTTTGTTTTTAAGAGTAAAAAGTGCTTTGTTCAGCTTACTCTGCTTTGGGTAGCAAGCCATTGCGGATACATACAAAGGTCCCAGGTGGGGGGGGGGTGGGTAAAGAAACGTCTTGTATATATTTGGGACCCACCCGTTTTACGTGTAGGAAAGCAGCAGGCACAACACACCAGAAGAATGGCAGTTTGACGCCACCTTTATGAGTGGGGCCCAGTTTCTCGGTTACTACAAGATACTGGCTACCAGTCTTAGGGGAGAGGAGGCGGGATAAACGATGACGCACAGGTAACGGGTCTCAAATCGAAGTGCGGGGCAACACGTGGATGCGAGGCAGAGGCAGTGAATGCAGCATACATACTGTACAACTACGGGGTAATTAGAGAGGGGGTTGGAGCATCACGGTTGACGCGGAGAAGGGACAGGAAAGAAAATAAACGGATGCACATTTTAAGTGTGTGTGTGTGTGTGTGTTGTGGAGGAGGAGAGAGAGAGAGAGAGAGAGAGTTACAACGGTTGTTGTTCTGCGTACCCGCCCCCGGGGGGTGGGAGGGGGGATTTTGTGTTTGAGTGAAATGGGAAAAGCCCCATCAGTAGTGCCGTCGTCATCGTTACTGATGGCGTTATTACGGGGGCACTGTTTTGGGACCGGAATCTAGGACGACGGACCCCCGCTAGCGGTTAGGTGCACCGTAAACAATACCACATCATACTCAGAGGGGGGACTCGTCCATATCTACCTTAGCAGGCGTTCACAGCTCCCTCCACCCACCCCCAGGAGCCCTGTCCGACGGCGGCAGGCAGTTAGTGATACAGCTGGGGGAGGGGGGTGGGGTGGGGTGGGGAGAAAAGGGGCGCACGAACCCTCCTACCTCAACAAAGTTCAACGCGCACATGGTCAAGCGACATCCGTCACCTTCACCTGGAGTTGCTACCAAATGACAAACGGCGAAACTTCCGACTAAACGACCCAGGAGGTGACTATTCTGCTACTTCCTTGTTTACGTCCTGCGTAATGAATACACTTTCGGCCATTGCCGTGTGGCGGCGGCGGCGGCGGCGAGAGTAGCCTCCCCTCTTTTGCTGATACTGCATTGGGCTCGGCCTTCTTCGGAACTCTATGTCTCATATATATATATATAATAAATTAATTAATTTTGTTAACTTAGTTATCTACAACTACAGGTTTTAAAAAGAAGAAAGAAAAAAAAAGTATACCAAACAATCGCTTTCAGTCTAAGTCACTGTCACGAACTGCGAAAAGTATCTGCTAATTGAAGCCTTGTTATCGTTCTTTTCTAATTTCTTTTGTTTTTATTTGACACCTTCGATGGAGGAATTTTTTTTTTATTTGTAATCCTATTGTTCGCGGGAATGAGTCAAGCCAGACATAATGAGTTAACAGGCATTCCTGAATTTGCTCTGCGTTTTATTTGTTTGTTTTTGTTTTTTAAAAAAAAAGAGTAGTCTCCCTTGCATGCTCGTATAAAGTAGTCTCCCTTGTATTTCCCACAATTTTGAATTGGATGTTGCAACATCTAGAATTCGTTATACAGGGTGATTGAAAAGTAACTCCCTGTTATTAAGTACTTGTAATTTATTTCTGAACTACAAGTCTTACAAGAAGTGAATATGAATAAGAAAGTGTATAGCATGGAGTTTTATTTAAAATTCGATATTGGCGCCAGCATTCGCCACCAGCTTCTCAAGCCGCCTGGGAACCGCGTCAACTGATTTCACAAGGAACTCTTGTGGGATGGAAGACATAACTTCTCGTATTCGCCCTTCAAGTTCTTCCAAAGTTGCTGGTTTGGTAGAGTAGACTTGCTCCCATACATCGTGGAACATACACACAAAAATTGAGAAAAATATTACAATAATAGGATAAATTATTAGTATTTTAAAATAGGGAGTTACTTTTCAAGTTATATATGTTAGTAGTGTGTGTGTTGTGTGTGTGTGTGTGTGTGTGTGTTTGTTAACTGTAGAACGCATAAGCTTTTCATAATGCATACATCTGTCTCTGGCAGCGTAATATCCCAGACTGCTTAAGTTCCCATATGGTTCTCTTTACTCATTTTACAACCCGAAGTCTGTGTAAATACGTTTTGTTGTTGTTATTTTGGTTTTCGCCCTTTTAATTTAATTAATTGCTTTTATGTGTAGCTGTGTGAGCTTATCGGTGTGATTGGTGTTTGCCTTGACATTACCGTATTGAGGTAAAATATGAGTAAACGCAGGCGCTTTCCAGCCGAAGTTTTTGGCAGAGATGGAGAGAGAGATAGCGACGCTGAGGAGGAAGTACCATAAATTGAGGATATCGTTCACGATGATCCCGACTTCCGCGGTTCATCCTCTTCAGAGTCTGGGAATTCAGATAACGTATCTGCCCTGAGCGGAAATGGAGTCCTGAAATCTGGAGATGTGGGGTGGAGGGGGGGGGAGATGTAGTGGGAAGCGTCTGCCACGACCGAGTCAGGGCGGGCTGTCGGATGCAAATGTTGCACAAATGGTTCCCGGGTGGAATAACTGAACCTGTTTCAACTGGAATAGGCAAAAGACGGGCCGTTTCGCCCATCCAGCAATGACAACAAGACAAGTGACCTCTCCACCGGTCCCCTGCCATGTCATATTTTAGTAATCTTTCTTTCAAACAATTTCTTTTACCTTGCATAAAGTTTTTCATTAAATAAATTAAACTCTTTTTTTATAGCTACAATTAAAATCATTTACCTTTTCGTTGTTGTTTTAAGCACTAAAAATTCATTCAAATGTTTCGGATCAGCAGCACCTTAATTCTCAACGTAATATAACTTAACCCTCTTTTTTTTTTTAAAAAAAATCAATTTGTTTTTAAGTTTGATTTTAGGTGAACTTTTTTAAAACGGTAACATTAATGTTATTCACAATTTGGAAATTTTAATCAGGCCATGGGGTGGGCATTCGATATTTTAATCAAGATTTTTGTGTTGTTGTTGTTGTGTTTTTTTCTCTCTCTCCGCCTGGTGCCCTGTCAGTGACGCTGGGGAATTATCTCCCGTGTTCTCGGATTACGGCTGATACCAGATGATACGATCAATATTTACACCCACGACTCGAGGACGACAACTCTCGGAAGAAAAAAAAATACATTATTTATGATTATTATTATTATTATTATTATTAACACTAGGTTTTCATTCGTTAGACTTTGCAAGGAACTGCACTGACGATTCCAAACCGCTTCGTGCGTGAATTTAGGAAAATAAATACAAATTAAAAAAAAAAAAACTAATAGGTTTTAATTCCTATTTCTTTCCATATGCGTCTTTCTTGCGTGACAGGTTATATTTCCTTTATAGTTTTGTATAAATCACGATCTTTTACCACCGAAGCCACAGCCCGCACGCACACACACACACTCTAATAAATCCAAGAGGAGGGGATTGTTGCTCGGAAACTAGACGATATTATATGTCACACACATCTCCATTGATTCTGAAGGATAATCTAGACACTCGACACGTGTCTCAAGCTTTATAATTAGTTGCATGCAACCTCGAAGATGTGGCGAACCTTAAATGCGATTTAAGTTTCTTTGTACGTGTTCTGGTAAAACCGTGCCAATCATCGAAGAAAAAAGAAAAACAAATTTCAGTAAGATGATGGTACTTTCTCACAGCGGCGTGCGAACCGGAAATAGAGCGAATTCCGAGGGGCAAATGCCGCCTTGGATCGCGCGTTCTGATTGGTTGGGCGCGTTTGCGACATCGGTCGCGGAACTCTCCGTAGAAGCAGCATCGAGAGGCTCCGGCGACACTGCAACTGTCCGGAAGACACAGAGGGGAACGGGAAGGGGAAAAAAAGCAGCATAGCGTTTTCGATCTTAGAGAAGAAAAAAGAAAGTAAACAACAGTACACGCGAAATGACGGCCAACACTGCACTTCGGAGGCAATGGAATATTACATCACGGGATTGGTTCCCAGAGATATCTCTGAGGAGTTATTGGAACGCAGCATTCAGATTCTTTGAGACAAACATTTGTAGAGAAAGCTTGGTACTTACTACGGCTTCGAGGAGGGGAGGATGGAGTGGGAGAGAAGAAAGAGCTTGGGGTGATGGCTCATTTGCCAGCAGACCGAGAACCGTTTGTGTCACGGGACAGAAATCAACCTTTGCTAGTAAAGAACTAAATTGTCGTCTTTACGCAGTGTTTTCATGACATTTACTTACCATTTTATGCAACGCGAATATCATATAAAAGTGATTTTCTGCTTCTTTTCAGCTTAAAACGCATGCAGTGGTTGAGGTCAGAACGCTCTGACTGTGCAATATTCGTGAAAATCAACATTTTCTTTCAAATAAATCGAAGAGTAACAAATTTCTATAAGATCTCCCGGTGCCATAAATATTTTTAATCGAATTTCGATCAGCCTCTTTGTTTTATGATTTTGTTGTTTTTTTATCGTTCTTTAAAATAGTACATTGAAGTTCCACACAGTTTCAGCATGTACCACAACTACTTACAATTCGATTTCATTGATAAATTATTAATAGAATTTAAAGATTCCATAGGAGATTACCTTAACTAATTATTATATATTCTCGTATTGACCCCCAATTAGTTTTTTTTTTTTTTTAATTTTTTGCGCTCTTTTTAAACTAAAGTACGAAAAGTTAGTGGCATCGGAAAACTATACAAAAGCCAAACAGCATACCATCTTGCACAACTATGACGCGTGCAACGCTGTCTGTGACCATTAAAGGAAAGCTATAACGTTCCCTATATATGTTTGAAAGGGATCAGAAGTTAAGGTTTACTGAAGCTCCCTTGAATTCAAAGGGATACATACTTAAGTTATCTTTCTTTTAATGTTTGTGTTGTTTTGTTTATTTTTAGTTATGGGGTTTGTTGGTAAGAATGATTACAGCAAGTGAAAATACCTTGATACCACGTGTTCGTTTTACCGGCATGCTTTTCTTTAATGGTTCGTTCAGTACCTGTGAATCTCTAAACGTTATGGTATTCCTTTTGCTGCTCTGACTGTGCGCTTAGACCGTTTTTTTTTTCTCGTTGAATCCCACGAACTGCCGAGTACAATCGAATTGAGGAAGATGGAGGTCATTTGCCTGAGTCTAATACGCCGCACGAATTCTGTAACCGTTGAGAGCAACAGACGCGGAAGCTGGGTCAAGCACCGCGCAGAAACAATTAGAGCGATTTCAGATTGTTCAAGCATCACAGTAAGGCAGCTCTGTCTGTGTCTCTCCCCCCCACCTCTTTTTATTTTTCATTGACAGGCTGTTTAGTGCGTGGAATAATTCTTAGGCAAGGTTATTAAATTTGTATCAGGATGAACTACTAAAGGATATTCGCGCAGACACTTTGCAGAAATGAAGAACGGAAGTCTATTTGTGCAAACATGTGTGTCACAAGGTTTCCTGCTTAATTGTAGATAGGCGTAGGGAAGTATGTTTTCAGTGTATCCCACGACTGAACAGTTTTCCCGCGAACCAAGGAAATCAGTATGGCCGTCAGATGTGATGTCCACCCTTACATTAACGCTGCATTCTCCGACTGCAAAAACACGAGACGACATGCTGCATATCGAACAGTCCATCACCGACCTTTGACACCAAAAATAAACTAACTTCCTGTCAGGATCAGTCTTAACAAATTTAGCGTAGGACTGTTTATAATTTTTGATTAAACACTTACATTACTTATCACTAAGAAATCGTCGGTTAAATACTCGTATACCAATACTTCAAAGAGAGGATCATCTCGTGTACTTTTAAACTCTTTTTGAAGTGGATCAGGGAGCCAGGGGCGGTAAAAACTCGTTCGGACGCCATACGGCGCAATTATGACGCATCGCCCCTTAAATGTTTGAAAAGTGCCCCTAAAGTCGAGATCTGCTGAAATTCCTTTCAAAACGATTTATCGAGAGAAAAGAAAAGGAATATATTTCAGTTAACCTCAAGAATGTTTTTAATTGTTTTTTTTTTGCGATCAATGTTACAGAGCCGATAGTGTTTCTCAGCCGTTACGTTGCTTCCGTATCCAACAAAGTCGTCTTGGTAGATGATTAAGATTTAAACGTGTATAAAAAATTCAAAATAAAATGATTTTGCCAGCCGTTGTAAAGATGTTTTGTTTTGTTTTTAAAAAAACCTGTACGGGCACACGACGAAATTTTTAGGAATAGGGACGGGTTTTGCCGCTGTTGGCCGGCAGGTTTCCGGCGATTTGTGATGGCGGACAAACCGCTTCGTGACCACGTGACCACCTTAAATCCGCGACCCGAGACAGACGGACAGAAAGCCCACCCCACCCCTTATTCGGACCTGCGCTGCGAAATTAGATCGGATACACAGTGAATGTCGAGTCGAGTCGGCGGGGGCTGAGGTGAAGAAGTCACGGACTGACGTCGGATGCTGAAGCTGGCAGGTGCCGCAGAAGAACTCACATAATCTCTCTCTCTCTCTCTCACCACGCGGCTAACAAGAGCGAGAGAAAGTCATCGAGCAGCGCCGTCTCAACTTACCACTTGGCATATCCCCGATTCCTCTGACAACGACCGCTTTTCTTATGCACGCTAAAAGCTCCCAATTAAGACAATAGCGACAACAAGAAAGGGGGCTGCCAAGCGATTCCCCATCTAACCGATCCACCATCATGTTTTTGCCCGCTTTTCTTTCGTAGCCCTGAATCCACGAATCCAGAGACGATTCGGTCGTGCAAATAACGTTACACGGCGCGAAATGTAAGAGTTAGTAAGCTAGAGCAACCAGTCGCTAGACGCACCAGGATAAATTAAGATAGTGATCGGATAAATAAACGAGAAGCTGAGTTTTGCTGACTGGAACATTTTGGAAGAGTTAATCCAAAAGGAACTTTAGTTTAGAATTTCTTCACAGCAGGAAGTTTGATTTTTATTTCCTAAGCTTGTATTTAATCTTTAAAAGCAGCTCATCTACCCAACCCAATCTTTTCTTCGTTTATATTTATGTATTTACTGTTCGCTTTCTTGACATCTTTCTTTTTTGGTCTCCTCTCTTCATCTTGGATCCTTTGTGAGAGCAAGCTAAATGGCGAAGACCCGAACACACGCACACACACACACACACACACACACAACACACACACTCTCTCTCTCTCGCTCTCATCTCACACTCTCTCTCTCTCCTCTTCTCCTCTCTCTCTCTCTCTCTCTCTCTCTCTCTCTCTCTCCTTCATATCTCTTCTCTCTCTCTCGCTCTCTCTCTCTTCGCTCTCTCTCTCTCTCTCTCCCGAAACCCTGTCAGGGCTCTTACAGAAGATTAATGTTGGAGACGCAATTATGATGCGTATATAAAGATGCGCAAGCCTTGAGCTAAGATCTGGAGGCGGCACGTGACTGGCCGGCGGGAGATGTTTGTGATACCAACTCATTTATTGGGGACATTCGGAGTAAAAAAATAAAAAAAATTCTTAACAATATACCAAAGTATGTATCGTTAATAATAAAAAATAAATATCTTTACACACACACACACACCAAACACAAATATTATAGGCCATTGATGAGAGCCTCATACACCATCAGAAACTAGCAGTGTAAGGATGTTTATCATCATCATCTCTAACCCGAGATTACATGAAACAGGTCCATGGTCCATCACGGATTAGTTCAAGAATTTCTCAGAATTCCATGTTCTGGAGTGGGCGTTTGTTTGCTACACCCGTGTTCAAGATCATTTCAAGCCACTTACACTATATAAAAAGTAACAATACCTACTGAAAATATACATTGCACTAAAAGAAAATTAAAAAAAAAACTGCAACAAACAAAACCAGTCCGTCTCGGGTCTAGATCCTGATGAAAGCGACAGGAAAAGACGGTAGAAATGTAGGTTCATTAGTCAGCTCTGTTACTACTAGTGAGATGGGAAATGCCTGACTAACCCTCAACTTTCTCTAGGTTCATTATTTAGTTCGTTTTTGTTTTTTTACTACTAATGAGATAAGGAAATTCCTGACTAAGCCTCTATTTTCTAGTTCTGTATTTTATTTTTTTTTTTTTTTTTAAAAAAATATATCAGTTCGTTCGTTTTGAGCTGGTTCAAAAATATTTTTCTCTGAATTCCGCCAAAGGCTTTGTTTTCGTTTGCTCTTATTGTTTTGTTGTTTGTTTGTTTTATTATATAATTATTATGCACAAATAGGTTTAAATGCAGAGGGAGAGGTACTGGAGAAAGTACGCAAACAATTATATGATTTAATTAGATAAACTTATCAGCTTATTTCATATTGATTAAAAAAAATTATTAGTATATTTTTCTCTTTCTACTCTTATTGCACGTGTCAACTTATTCGATGCCTAATTATTTCTGGCTGTTAAGTAATTTTCTTCCAAACCTACGGTTATCACTCGCCTTGAATAACTTGTCATGTAAGCTTTCTGAAGTACACATCTTCCTTTCTTTCGTTAACGCGTCAAGATCTCTCACTTATTTCTCGATTAGTAAATGTTTGTTGTTGTTTTTCTTCATTCATTTCACCCGGCGGCTGCGTTATTATCTCCTTCTTTTCCTCTTTTTTTTTTTTTTTTACATTAGAACATATGTGACATTTATCATTCATTTCTCATCTCGCTGCCCACAGCCAGTGCTCGCGTCAGATATCTATAATTATTTAAGCTTGGCGAATTCCAGCGTTGACGAGCACTAACGCACCTATCTCTCAGTCAGAACCGACCATTTCACAGCGGACTAGCGGCTCGTCGCAACATCAGGGGGAGGAAACTCCCCCCCCTCTCTTTCGTTTCGACAAATCCGCGTCGAAACAGTCGGAATCGGATCCAGCTCCGAAATGCCAGGATCGATTATTTATTTATTGGTTTTGGTTTCCTGACGATGGATGTTTAACACGAAATGAAACCTAATCACCCTGATTCCAACCTTAGGAAGAAAAAAAAAAAGTCGAGGAATTTACACTTGCGGCATTCTTTATTATTATTATTTATTATTTTATTATTATAGTATTATTATTATTATGATTATTATTATTAGTATAGTATTATTTATCATTATATTATTATCATCATTATTATTATCATTATTATTATTCTCATTATTATTATTATTATTATTTTATTATTATTATATTCTTATTATTATTATCATTATATTATTATTATCATTATTATAATCATTATTATTCTATTATCATTATTATTATTATTATTATCATATTATTATCATCATTCATTATTCTTATTATTTTATTATATATCATTATCATATTATTATTATTATTATTTCGTTCCGGTTTTAGACACCGCAGTGAACAGGTTACTTTAGTCGAACAGGTTGCGCGCGCCATCACAGCTCGGCCGCGCGACGTCGGGTCACGTGGGGGGGGGAAGAGAACCTTCAGACGGATGGGTAGCTCGTTAACCGCTTCACTCACACACTCTCTCTCTCTCGCGCGCGCGCGCATGCTTATAAATATCCGCGCGTGTGTATGTATCTCTACGCCAACGCGCGCGCGCGCGCCGGGTGAGCCTCGCCGAAACCGATACCTGTGACGTCACGCCAGAGTTCCCGACGCCTGTCTGTGACCTTCCTTTCTCAGCAAATCAAGTGCACGTGTTACGGCTGGAGCGAGCGAGCGAGCGAGCAGGCATGCGCCGCCGCCGAGCGCCCCTGGGCTGTACCTACGCGCGCGCGCGTGGGGAGAAAGCTGAGCTCGGAAGAGGAAGGTGAGGGGTCCGGCATTTGGATTCCTCCTCCTCCCTCCCCCTCCCCCCCACGGCACTCGGTTGGGGTTTCTCTTTCTCTCCGAAGACGGACGGACGGACGGGAGAGCCGGTTGTAGGTATGTAGCCAGCCAGCCATTCCTGCCGTCTACGTCTGCTGCTAGCCGGGCGCGGGACCCCCCGGCGGTGGTTTCCAGTCGGTCCCTCCCTGCAGGTGGTGCGAGCCGGTGTTCCTCGTGTAAACAAGGGGTGCCGGCGACCCCCTGCCCTCGTGCTTAACTAGGTCTTGCTGGAAGGAAGGAAGGAAGGAGAAATACAGCCGAGCGGTAAAACACACACTCACACTCGCTCACACTCACACACACTCACTCACACTCACTCACACATAAAGGAACAATGACTCGCCCGGATTGCTGAAGCAGAAAAATGGAACTGTTTTCTCGGGTTGTCGAGAAGGGATGAGGAAAGGGCTCGCCAACACTTCGTCTTGACGGGACATGGCGTTTTCCATCCGGAATTGGATTGAAAATATCGGAATTAAATGGATAGTGATGGTGAGTATTAACCCTTTTGCTCCCGTCTGAACGTCAGTTGTTAGTAGTATACGACAGCAGGGGAGGGGCGGGAAAACTGTTTAACAAACGAATCCACTACTTTCACTCTTACTAGTTTGGGGTGTTTATTATTATTATTTGTCTCTTCTACACGGTAGAGAGGTGCAGATACACAGAGAGAGAGATGGAGATGGAGAGGAGAGAGAGAGATGGAGGGAGAGAGATGGAGAGACGGAGAGAGGTTGAGCGAGAGAGAGATGGAGAGTAGAGAGATGGGAGAGGGAGCTGGAGCGAGAGAGGGGGGGGGAGAGAGGAGAGAGGGAGGGGCGAGAGCAGAGAGATGGGCGAGAGCGAGAGGAGAGATGGAGAGGGGAGTATGGGAGAGAGAGAGATGGAGAGGAGGGGATGGAGGAGAGGAGCGGGAGATGGAGAGAGAGAGAGGGAGAGAGGGCGAGAGATTAGACAAGTTGTTAGCAACAGGAATTAACCGTGAGTTCATCATTACTTCTAGGAATTGGTCCCTTTTATAAAAGAAGAGTGTTAACTCAAAGAATATACACGTTAATAATAAACTCTTATAATGCTAGAAATGTACGGGAATGCTATAAGTTAACAGGCGGGCAAACAACGACATTTACTTACTTTGCCAGCCTTTTGAGTAGCCGTTATATCACGGCAGATTATTAAAGGGCAGCACCGAGATATCGTTTTTTTTTTTTTTGTGAAATGCAAGTGAATGCACGACGGAGATATTTTTGCATTCTAATAATTTCTGTTGTTTTGTTGTCTTTTATACACGCGCACACATTTAAAATTACTAGTGTATTAATTAGTCTACTGTAATTAGCTAACCTCTGAAGTACTGACAGATTTAATGCGATCGAGCGCCGTACGTGTTGTATACGTGACTGTGTGATATATTAAGGGCAGGATGGCAAATTATCCCCCCCCACCACCCTTTAGACCTGAATTCAGTTGTATATACTTTAAACCCCGTGTTTTAAACCGATGTCTAAGTCAAAAGCTTTCGGGTTTTTTTCTCTCCGCCCTGCTGAGGCTCGTTCGTGACAGTCAAGCTGGAGCCGGGATCCGATACCAGCGGGACCAGGTGAGCTCTCCTCGGTTAGTTCTAGGATAAATAATGAGATCTCGGGCCTTCGTAATTAGCAGCTTCTCGCCTCGATTTGTCGCATTTGATTAGGATAGGAAAGATGGTTGGAATACCCGTTTTTTTTTTTTTTTTTGACGTAAGGTTGTGGAAAGGTAGATCGAAACTCGTCCGTACAAGCCTTTCTGTCGGAGTCTCCCTCCCTCCTGGGGGAGAGGGTAGAAGTGTTAACGATGGGGCTCCGGTATCTGAAGAAGTGCTCTCGGGCTTTGTGAAGCCGCTCTGCTCACATCCAAAGCAGCGGGACGTCTGTCTGTATCACCTAAGACGAGGGAAAGAAAGATAAAGATGAAAGGTGAAAAGGTTGGGGTTTTTTTTGTTTTTTTTCTTTCTGTTCTTTTATAGGCGCTTCAGTGCATTCCCCTCCCACTCCTCCTCCTCCTCCTCCTCCTCTTTAGAAGATCTGCGCGGAAGTAAACGTGAAAAGTTTAATAAATGGTAATCATTTTTCAAAAATATAACACTATTCCTTTGTCATGATCTCCGAGGAGGTTTTGTCTTTTTTTCTGCTCTTGAGGAAATCTTTTTTGTTGTTTCCTACACCGTAAAGAACCCCACACCGCAATACCTTTTCCTCTCAGCCGTCATACAGATCCGCCCTGATAAAGAGCAGGTAAAGGTGAGGCTTAGCTTACCCCCCACCTTTCACCTGGTGTCGGAAAAAGCGTTTCCTGGCAATGTTCCACTTCCAGACCGGGGGATGTCTGCCTCTTCTCTGCTCTCGCGCGCTCTCTCTCGGACATTCTCCGGATAGTTTCGGCTACCAGCAGCGGAACTAACGGAAGCCGAGATGTAAGGTGGCAGGGCAGTAACTTACTGTTGTGTACTCCCCGGGGCCCGGGGTTCATGACAGGTGTGTGTGTGTGTGTGTTTTCGGGGTATACTCGGCTAAGCAACGTTGTTTTTCACCTTTGCCGTCACGAGACGGAAATCGATGGCGTTTTTCGAAAGATCTTCGACTGATTCCAGTTCGTTTTGTTTATTAAAACGCAAATTGATTTTTATAGAAAACAAACGCTCCACGGAAAGCCTGGTCCTTTTCTCTGCTGACGGTCTCCCGAAAGGTCAGAAACCATTGCCATGATGTATCACGGGCGGCGGATCCAGAAGACAGTTCTAGTCAGAACGGCAGCATCCCTCTGCTGGACTGGGACAAGCGGCAACCAGTCCGACTGGGCTCCATAGACTTTGAAGGATCGCCGAGGCCTGTCTCATTTCATCTGTGCGGGGCAGGCAGGTTACGGAGCGTGAGCGCTCGGTCACCATGGCGACATCATACGCCTTCTTTAAAGATGGATGGGGTTTTTTTGTAACGTCATTAGGAACTTGTCCGTAGGAATAACAAGTGCTCGTGGTTTTGTTGTATTTATTATAGCCATTACTGTCTTTGGTTAACGGTTCCCTTTCACAGACTGGCTGGACCAATGCTTCGACGGTGGTTGCAGAAAGACTTCGTCAGGAGAACTTGGAGAGGCAGTGGCGACACCTTGCGCGGAAGCTGAGTCAAAAGGTGAAGTACTTCAGTTCTAATAGACCTAGTGGAGATTGGATAGAGGTTTCCAAAATAAAAAGGGGGGGCTTGAGCGTTTGGGGAGATAGCGATTCTTTCGGATTTGCACAGATAGGGTTCTTCTAACTATGGAGCGGCTGACGCATCAGTCTGGCTTGACATTGGAAAAAGTGTCTTAATGAGAGGGATGGAATGGATTACTGACAAATGTTGTGGACAGTGGCAGTTGCTTCAGTTAGCGATTTTTTGTGGGTGGGGCTCTTAAGGAATAGAAGTGACTATGGCCGTCCTGCAGAGGTCGTGGGTGCAGGAATGGCAGGTGTTGTTAGCTGTAACTGCGGCACAACGCCATCTCGCCATGAATCTTCACAGTTGTGGACAATAAAGGTCGAAGAGCTATGGCTTCTCACGTGACCCAAAGGTAGAAGTAAAATACTGACTTTCGGCAAATGCTACGCGGATCTGGGATAAAGGGCGGCCAACGAAAGACGCGCCATCGTTCGAAGCCAGTTCCTTAACTTTGGGTGCGCTCTTTAACACGGAGACCAGTTTCTCAAGCGAGTTGGAAGTAGTTTTTGAGACGTCTCCGACATGGCGGAATGGGATGAGCAGACGAGACTCAAAATGGTGGATGCAGCAAGTAATTGAGATTCCCAAAGTCCCAAACCTAGTTGATCTTTTCTTGGGAGGAAGATATCTTTAGGGAGTTGGATTCCTGCAGGATGAAATCTCAGAATGGACTGAAAATCGTTAACCGCTGTATACTCAAGTAACCGGAACCGTTAACCTTACGAACCAGGTTCAGGGTCATACTTTAATCTCAGTATAACAGATGAAAGATTAAAAACCTTTGACTGTACAAGAAAGAAGAAGAATCAGATAAAAACGACATCATGTAGGTCGTGAAACAAAAAAACGCGACGTTTTGATGAGAAATACACAAATGTGTAAAAATTAATTTTTAATGATTTCTTTTCACATGTTAATGATGTGGTTATGATGGCGTAAATGCGTATTGTATCTTAATGACGTATACTGGGTGTATTCCACACGCACCACTGTGCCTTGGTGGTAATTGATATCCCTTTAATTGAACAGTGCCCGGTCAGCTGCCATGGTGATTTGTTTTTAAGGTTATCTAACGAAATGGGTTCTTGTAAGTTATTTTGCAGTGTTTTCTAATGAAGTGCTAGTGTTTCGCAGCCAAACGGCGGCTCTGCTTTTAACTTTGAGCCGGGGAAAATCTAAAGAACTTCCACGATGCCAAAGATGCGGAGAAACGAAAACGCTTGAAGATCAGTTATTTAAAAAGAAATATGAAGTATCGCAATACATGCTTGATTGATAAGCGAAATAAATGTATAATATTAATTGATTTTTTTTTTTAATGTTTAAGGTGAAAACCCAAGATGCAAGACTGCTTCGAAGCCTCATTCCACACCTCTCACTCTGAAATGGTAATTATGTTTCCGATTTCCGAGCTACCACGGGTAAGGGAGGTAATTCTAGATTGTCTCATCCCCGAATTAAGATGTTAAAAAGAAAACAAGATAACTTGATGAAATTGTCGTTAGATTCTAATTTTAAGGACACCAGGAAGGAAACACTGTTAAAGTTTAAAATTTTACTCGGATCTCATATATATATATATATAAAATACGTTTTTCCAATCGTTGAGTGGCTTTTAGATGGGCTGCTGTTCCGCGGCCAGGAGTCTGATCTTCATCACCTACATAAACCAGATAGATGAAGAATACCTCTGTTCCAGCAAAGTAGTAGACACGTATCCGTTTCCCGGACAACAAACCCAATAAATCGGTAAATTTGCTATTACGTCGTCCACCCATTCGTAAAATTGATGGAATCGAAAATCCAAGGGCACAACGTATCTCATTTTATCAGAGCCGGACAATGATAACGAGTTCCGAATAGACAGAGAGCGATCTTCACGAGCAAAGGGGTGAGATGTTAAGACATGGCGCCGCCGTCCATTGTTGGAGCTGTGCACGTGACTCCGGCTCAGGAAGCTGCTTCTTTTCGGAATTTAGAATTCAATGCGGTGAAACTCCATCGGTGTCGCGAATGGACGGGCGTCTGTCCGTTTCTTTCTTTCTCTCTTTTAAAAAAAAACTCGTCTCTGGCTAAATGTTCTGAGCTAAAAGATTGGAGCTGTTGTAATTACTGTCACCGTTACTTTGTTCTGGATATTCAGGAGGTCGGTGTCGTGTTTACGAAGACGGGGGTTTCTCCTCCTCGTCTGGTGCTCCACCTTGAGAGAGAGAGAGAGAGAGAGAGAGATGATGGAGAGAGAGAGATGATAGAGAGAGAGAGAGAGAGAGAGAGATGAAGAGAAGAGGAGCGAGAGAGAGAGAGTAGAGAGATGATGGAGAGGAGAGGAGCGGAGGGAGAGGAGAGGAGAGAGAGAGATGATAGAGAGAGAGAGAAGCTGATAGGAGAGAAGAGGAGATGATGATGAGGGAGAGGAGAGAGGGAGAGAGAGATGATGATGGTGAGAGAGAGAGATGATAGCGAGAGAGAGGGAGAGAGAGGAGCGAGAGAGAGATGATTGGATAGAGGAGCGAGGATGAGAGCGAGAGCGAGGAGAGAGAGATGATTAGGAGAGAGAGAGAGAGAGAGAGATGCTTAGAGAGAGGAAGAGAGAGAGATACGAGAGGAGAGAGGAGAGAGAGAGCTAGAGCGGGGAAGGAGAGCGAGAGGAGAGAGAGGGGAGAGAGAGATGATGGGAGAAGAGAGGAGAGAGAGAGAGAGAGTGAGAGATGATGGAGAGAGAGAGTGGGAGAGAGGAGATGATGAGAGTGGTGGAAGAGGGAGAGAGCGAGAGATGATGGAGAGAGAGAGATGATGGAGAGAGGGAGCGGAGAGGGAGAGAGAGAGAGCCTGATGGGAGAGAGAGAGAGAGAAGAGAGATGGAGAGAGAGAGAGAATGATGGAGAGGGAGAGAGAGTGATGGAGAGAGGAGAGAGAGATGATGGGAGAGATGAGAGAGATGATGGAGAGAGAGAGAGATGATGGAGAGAGATGAGAGAGAGAAACTTTGGAGCTCTGGCGGAAAAGGAAAAAAAACTGGATGAAGGCATTAGAATCGCCAGACCCGACGTGGGGCCCGTGTGCGGCTATTGACGTGGGCGCCCCTGGTGGCGGGGTCACCACACACACCACCGCGTTACGAGATTAATCTAAGTGTTTTTGTTTTGTTTTTTTTTATTATTTGTTTGGTACTCGCGGCATTTTATTTAACTCACGACACCGGTTCATCTACCTGCCGGAGAGCAGCAGCAGGGGGCATTTCCTTGCTTTATACTGTGGGTTTTGGGTGGGGGGTGGATGAATAAAGGAACTCCGATCGGGCTGCGCGATGTCGGGCGAACAGCCGATTTCTAAGTAATAAAGGGTTCAGTTGGACACCTTGCTGATCACTGTTGCTTTCACCTTTACCAGTGGAAGTCATTCATTAACCCTCTCTCTTTCAAGGCTCGAAGAAAACTACGAGATAGCCGAGGGCGTGTGCATTCCACGAAACGCCCTGTACATGCACTACCTGGATTTCTGCGAGAAAAACGACACCCAGCCCGTAAATGCGGCCAGTTTCGGTAAGGTGCGTGGTTAAGGGGGCCCCAGGTCCCTGCTATAGTTGGGTGAAATGTACTTCTGCGCTACCCAGCCCTTCCCGAGTTTGTTTGCTCGTTTGTCTTGTCCCCCCCCCTAATTACCGTTTGTTGGTTTCTCACTCATGCGCCCAGCCCAAAGCATTATCTAAGATTAGGGGCGACCGGGACTAGTTTTTACAAGGGTACAAGCTTAAGGTGAGGGGAGGGGCGGGGCCAGCCAGTCGTCGCCTTCTCTCCACAGCTGAGAAAATCGCTAGGGGGGAGGGAGGGGATGAACGAGCGAGGCCAGAGCTCAGGCGTGGGTCTGCGCTCGCCAGTGGTCCGACACCAGCTGCTCGAACGGCCTTACCGCAGACGCTGGCTTCCCTACAACCACTGGATACGTTGTTACACCGCCATTAAATTAAAAGTAGACGGCAGCGGCCTATAACCGACGTCACGTGCTTCGACCTTTGCACCGGAGACCAGAAGCACGTGACGTCGGTTATAGTTTATCCACACAGCTAGTTGTGAATCCTTACTGTTGCTGCTGTAACAACCAGCCAGCTCCGGTCTTCCACACCTCGGCTCACCTTTAAATACTGTTCTGGCCAAAATGACGGCATCGCCCGAAATATTCATGATTCTTGTCTTTCTCTCTGAAAGTGTAACTCTACCAAAGTTGGTGTGTGGTGCATCGCGGTGGGCCTCTCTCTCGTAAACCACTCGTCAATTGGGAAAAAATTATAACAATTCCATTTACCAAATGTAGCATGTTTCTTTACTTAAACGATAATACTGTTTAGTCTCTTTGAGTAGCTTAGGTGCTTTATTAAGAACTCATCTTCTTAGATCTGTTATGTTCAATTTAATCGAAACGTCACTGAGGTGTGTTTTCTATATTTTGAATCTATCGCGCATAATTAAAGCAAAACTATTTGTGAAGCAGATTTAAGGTTTGTTTTCTCTTTTATTTTTTTTAAAGAAGACTATAAATTCAAACTGAGATTCAAGTGTGTGACATAAAACTTATCTTTGATGTTATGCATAATTAAAAGAAAAAAGTCAGTTATCTCTTTGTGAGGAAAGATTTGTCTCTGTATTGCGCAAATTTAAACAACTCGTCCTTTTAAGTTAATCAGGCTGAGTGATGTCTGCTGCTGTAGGACTACCTAAGAACGTCTATATCTATGATAATTATGCACTAATTGCCTCTGTAGCGCTGCAAAGATAAACTAGTAACGTTTTGTGATACATACTGATATTTCAGATTATTCGGCAGCAGTTTCCCCAGATAACCACCCGGCGACTGGGAACACGAGGCCAGTCAAAGTAAGTCTATATTACACACGAAACTTAAAACCTACCACTGCACGGCCGGATCACGGAGTCCAGAGGAAAGCATCGATTTGAAAAGGCATATATTGAATTCACAAACAAGATAACGATGGGGAGAAACGATAGGCCCTGCTTCTGAAGTTAGCTTTGGAGTAAAGGAATGACAAGTGACACGAGATAGGGGTGGGGGCAGTGAACTCGTCTGTAGTCTAGAAGCTGTTGCTAACCACTATTTGAGTAGTGTAACCTGGAGCCGGGGAAGATGCGAGGAGACAGGAAAGCTTACCGCTCGCACTCCCACAAGTGCCCTACCAAAGCTTTTCGGTTTTTAATGCGGGAGGAACTGGGGTAACTCTACACGATAGACTGGTGAAGAAACCATACCAGGTGGGACGCCAAACGGTACCGACCGGGATTCGAACTGAGATCCCCAACACAGGATACCCGGAAATCGTGTCTTATATCTCAGTAAGTCCTTAATTGAGAATCTTATATATTTATTTTTTTTAAATGCTCGCGGTTATCCAGCATCGGGAGGAGGATTTGTGTGGTATTCTGGCGAGGAGTCGAAGCTCAGCGAGCTGACTGGTCACAGAACCGGTCTACCCCGCTGTCCATCAGAGGTGTGTACCACCTGTGTTGGAGTCACGTGACTTTACTTTCCCAAGCGGACATCAATCGGAGCCCATGCGACATCAAAGTGGTGGTCGCGTTGACCAAGACGACTTCCGCCCCACCCCACCCGGAATATATGGGCGGGGTGGGGAAGGGATTCCTGGCCCGAAAAATGTCTACGGAAGATCGCGCAGAGAAATCTCCAGCCCAAGAGCGGACTGCAGCAGGGGGTCTCTCGCACCTGGTTCCGCTGTCTGTGTCCCTAGATTTCGTGAAGAGTCACGTGTGCCCGCCGTTTACCCGGCTCGTTAGGTGGCGGCGCGGATGGTGATAAACCCCTGCCAACGTCGTTCTGTGACTTTCGCCGCCAAACTCTTATTATTCCAAATACTCACGTGCTTTTTCTCAATTTCTTTTATTATGGAGCAGGTATCACTATTATGGCATTGGTGTGAAGGAATCGTCGGCTTACTATGATGTCATGTATTCGGCCAAGAACGGACACGGGTGAGATGTTCCTCTTTATGCTCGTTAACCTGGGACGCCTTTTGTTTGCCCGCTCTTTAGAATTGTAAGAGAATTTATAACCGGGCAGGAACAAAAGCCGGTGGGGATTAATTGCTATGTGACACCGGCTTCCCCCCCCACCATCGGCAAAGATAAAAAAAAGTAATATTTTTAAAAGGGTTAATGAAAACGGAATAATATTAATAAGCAAGGGCGATTAAGCCATTCTGTTCTGTAACGGTCGTGTTGTTTAAAGCTGAATGACCCCCCGATGTTTCCGTGTTCTTTCAGGACTGGGTACGGCAAGAAAGACAACTACAGGCAGGTGAGTTTGGGTTTCCTGGAGGGTTCAATACTTTGTCCGTTACAGCCCCGCACCCAACGGGCTTTCACTCAACCACGTGACCGTCTAGATCATCTTTTGTGATGTCGGTGCCGTGTCACGACCTAAACACGGGAGCAGAAATACTCGCTGTGGTTTAGAGGCGAAGCAGACAAGAACTCTTCTAGGCGGACAGCTGGGTGGACGGATAGTCACTACCGCTATCCACAGCTCTGGCCTCCCCCCCCCTCTCCAAGCGCCCTTGAAAGTGACTAGAACTGCCCTTTAAGAATATGCAGAAGTTAAAGCTGAGAGAGAGAGAGAGATGGAGAGAGAGAGAGAGAGAGAGAGAGGAGAGAGAGAGAGAGAGATGGATAGATAGATGGAGAGAAAAAGATGGATAGATAGATGGAGAGAAAAAGATAGATAGATAGATGGAGAGAAAAAGATAGATAGATGGAGAGAGAGAGGGATGGATGGATGGAGAGAGAGAGGATGGATGGATGGAGAGAGAGATGGATGGATGGATGGATGGATGGAGAGAGAGTGGATGGATGGATGGAGAGAGAGAGAGAGATGGATGGAGGATGGAGAGAGAGAGAGAGAGATGGATGGATGGATGGAGAGAGAGAGATGGATGGATGGATGGAGAGATGGATAGATGGATGGAGAGAGAGAGAGATGGATGGATGGATGGAGAGAGAGAGAGAGGGATGGATGGATGGATGGAGAGAGAGAGATGGATGGATGGATGGATGGAGAGAGAGAGAGATGGATGGATGGATGGGAGCGAGAGAGAGAGAGAGATGGATGGATGGGAGAGAGAGAGAGAGAGAGATGGATGGAGAGAGAGGATATAGATAGATGAGAGAGAGAGATGGAGAGCGGAGAGATAGATAGATAGATAGATAGAGAGACAGATAGATGGAGAGATAGATAGATAGATGAGAGAGAGAGAGAGAGAGAGATAGATGGGAGAGAGAGAGAGAGATAGATGGGGAGAGAGATAGATAGATGGGGAGAGAGAGAGATAGATAGATAGATGGAGGAGATAGATGGAGAGAGTGAGATAGATAGATGGAGAGAGAGAGATAGATAGATGGAGAGAGTGAGATAGATAGATGGAGAGAGTGAGATAGATAGATGGAGAGAGAGAGATAGATAGATGGAGAGATAGATGAAGTGAGAGATAGATAGATAGAGAGAGATAGATGGAGAGAGAGATAGATAGAGAGATAGATAGATAGAGAGATAGATAGATGGAGAGAGTGAGATAGATAGATGGAGAGAGTGAGATAGATAGATGGAGAGAGTGAGATAGATAGATGGAGAGAGTGAGATAGATAGATGGAGAGAGAGATAGATGGGAGAGAGAGAGATGGGGAGAGAGAGAGATAGATATGATGGGGAGAGAGGAGAGAGAGATGATGAGAGAGAGATAGATGGGGAGAGAGATAGATAGCTATAGAGATAGATAGATGGAGAGATAGATAGATAGATGGGGAGGAGAGAGAGATAGATAGATGGGAGAGCGAGCGATGAGAGAGAGAGATAGATAGATAGATAGATCGATGATAGATAGATAGATCGATAGATAGAGAGACAGATAGATGGAGAGATAGATAGCTAGAGAGATAGATGGAGGGGAGAGAGAGAGATCGATAGATGGAGAGAGAGATAGATGGAGAGAGAGAGAGATAGATAGATGGAGAGAGAGATAGATGGGGAGAGAGAGATAGAGAGAGAGAGAGATAGAGAGATAGATGGATGGAGAGAGAGAGAGAGAGACAGAGAGAGACAGAGACAGCAGCCTGCTTCCTTGTGATGGGTATTTTGTTTCGTTGCTTTAGGCGGAGAAAGGGACCGCAGTGGACCCGACTACTCACGTCAAACATCACGCATTTAACCCTGGGAGACCAGCTCCCTGATTACCATTACTAGAACTTTATTGGCACGATGTAAGAAAGACATTAAAATGATAACGAACACGTGTACTCTTGGAAATGTAAACGAGAGGTAAACTCTTGGTAATGATTTATGGTTGAATCTAGATTAAATTACTACAACTAGGAAAAGCGATGATTTCTGAAGCATTAAAAAAAAACCTCTCTCTTTTCTATTTATTTCTCTTTTTTTTTTTTTAGATTGTAACTTATTCACCAAAATCTAAGCTGGGGACACTGTTGCCAGAGTTTCCAGAAGTAAAGGACCTCAAATTACCCCCTAATATTCCCGAAGACAAGGTAGGTCGGCCAGGAAGTCGAACGTCACGGTCCAAGTACTCTCATCTCACTGTGCACTTCATTCTATTTGCGGTTGGATTTTTACGACCCCGTGACATCCACCGTAGAACTCCAACACCTTTATGGCTACCGTGTCGAGATGTTCACACGTACTGGAGGCAAATCAGAAGGGATTCATACACAAGACTGTATTGAAGATCCCCGTGAAGCCCCCCTCTAACGAACGTTTTATTACCGCACCCCAAGAACTGTAGTTTGTCTCCGATCCGACGTCTTGCTTATGAGTATTTATTGATAGACATTACTGTCGTACCAAATGGTGGGCAACTATATACTATATTACCTATATATGTATGGTGTGTGTGTGTGTGTGTCAAGAGAGAGATAAAGGGAGGTTACTGAGATCTGCTATGGGTTGTCAAAGGTTTGTCTTCCCATGCATGCGCGCAGGAGAATGTTCAATTGAGACCAGTAGGTATAAATAAAGGGACTGGTGGTTCCTTGTCCGCGAATGTCCACCAGTTTTGTTCCAGGGGGGCTTCAAAAGAAACCCGGAGTGTCTGTCGCCTCCGTTTATCTCCTGCATCGTGAGAACATGGATGCCGTCTCGGGGTTGCTGTCTCGAACTTGTGTGAAGAGCTTCCACGTCCGCCTCGCTGGTGATGTCGGGGATGGGCGCGAGAAGGGGGAGACGGTGAACAGCGGTCTGGTCGGGGCGCTGCGAGACCATTTCCGGTCAAAGTTGCTCGCGCGGGGCCCGCCGGTAGCAGGAGGTCGCCTTCCGCCGACCTGAACGATCTACAGTACGTTCTTTCACCTATAGGTAGATGGGAGGTCCCCATCCCCCTCAGGACGGATATCTAGGGGTCAGCGAGGCAGATAAAAGTCTGTCGAAGTAAATACTTCGTAAAAGGGAAATAAAAAATGTATATAAATTTTTCCATTTGGAAAAGAATAACGAATGTTTTCGCTAATTAACTCTCAGGTGCTCACTTTTCTGATGATGTACCGGACGCACTGCCAGCGTATCCTGGACACGGTGATTCGAGCCAACTTTGACGAGGTGAGAGCAGCACTTCCATTTCTCTTTGTGTGTCTTTTTTGTAACAGTTTGGTAATTACCAGAAGCTCGTAGAGACGTGTAAAGCTTAACTGATAAAGGAAAAAAAAAACATTAATTCGGGCGAATAATTGCAAATTTTTTAAAACACTTTTCGCTGTACAACAGGGCAGACGTATTACACGTGTCCAATAAGTGATGATAGCATACAAATAACCACCGTAACCTAAGGTAATGTAATGTTGCCAAATATTTATTTGTATCTGAATATTTTACAAAAGCTGAATGGAAAACAATGTTAGCTGTATTCTTAGGACGAAGCCTGACATTTTTCTATTTATTAGATACAAAGCTTCCTGCTCCACTTCTGGCAAGGTATGCCCCAACACATGGTGCCGGTTCTCTGCTCCCATACCATCGTGACGCTAGTCGGGGTTTGTGATTCTATCCTCTACAAGGCGATCGCCAATGTCCTCATGCCCACCGTATTACAGGCTCTACCTGACAGGTGAGTGAACTTACATATGTCGGAGAAGCATCTACCGCCGATCGTCAGACACATTTTTTTCCTCCTCCTTTTTTAAAGATCTTTTTCCTGACACCTTCAGGGGAGATAACGCCGATTTAAAACGTGATTTCATTAATCGTCTCACTAGATTCGAGTAACGAGGATGGAAATTATCCGAGGATTGATTGTGGGCCAGAGCAAATAACCCACCGCTAGATGGGAGTTCCTGCAGCCAATATAGTCCTAGAGTCTAAAATTCATAGCCACGATCCAAATATTTATCTTTTTGACACTCACTGGTTTACGGACCGATTAGGTAAGAAGGCTTGAATTGCCAGCTTGAAGGGGAGATAGGGTTCGATTCTTGCGAGAAATCGAGTTTGATCTCGATACAGATGCGGCTCTCTTTGTTCTCCGTCTTTCGTTTGTTTCTTCTGCTCCTCGGGAAAGTAGAAAAGGGTTCGAGAGGAGTTGTGTCCCCTTAATGGCTGCTAGGCCCGACTGCCAAAAGCGCGCACAGGGGCGCGGTCTACTGTTCGTAAGATCAAATAAATCTGCCATTTCTGCTCATGTTTCAGTTTAACTCAAGTGATACGGAAGTTTGCCAAACAGTTTGACGATTGGTTAAAGGTAGCGCTGGATTCCCTTCCAGAGAACCTCCGAAAAGTGAAGTTTGACTGTAAGTCTCCGAGTTTCTTTCCTTCACCCGTGGTTCTTGTTAACCCAGTGTCCCGGCAGATTTAGACAGGGGTCTATAGCGGTGTCTGGTTTACTATGAATACAGTGGAAGCACGGGAGAGGCCCGGGGTGGGAGCGCCGTGAAGGTGCAGATAAAGCAACCTAGATCCGCTCGATCGGAAATGGTGCTGGGGTTAGCTTTGGCATTCGTTTTGCCTTCTGAAGGGGCCAAGAGCGCGCCAGATAAAGGTGCTGCAAACTCTCTGACTCGACCACCTGGGCAGCTGGAACCAGAAAAGAGGGGTCGGGAGATTCGAGCGACTTTCTCCACCCAGGAGCCTTACTCGCCAAGCCACATCACTTTCTTCTAGTCGTCCTTAGTCCAGCGGCTGCGCTTCTGACACCGCGCTCTCCATTTTCAGATGTGGGAGGAAACCCACGCGGTGGCCGGGTGGTGAAGAAGAGCGAGAGGAAATCATGCCAGGGAAGTATATATATATATATCACACAATGAATAAAATTGTTATCGACTTTCTTATGGAATCTGGAAGACCCTTTGTTTCCTTTTCGTTGCTAATATCGAGTTATTTGCGCGCTCTCCATTGTACCAACTTCCGCTTTGGCGAGCAAAGAAATTGAACGTTAAATCTGTTGTCGCCAAATTCTTCATCCCGCTGACACAGGTCACGGGTCACTGTAGAATCAGGGTTTAGCCTGCCCCTCTGTAATTACTCAATATTAGTTCTGGTTGGAGAATTTGCCGCAAGACTTCATAACTCTATTCAGCTCCATTTATTCCCAATTACCGATCCGGAGGCGGATGTTTCTGTCTCCCTTCCGAGCGCACAGTGCCATTTATCTTCGCCTCTATTACCTTCGGATTGTGTCCGAATAACCGCGTGATTCTTATATTTTATTGCTCATTTTTATTTAAATACGAGGGGACTAGCGGCCGGGAAGAATGGGGCGCTCGCTCTGACCCCGGCGTGGCACAGCCGAACACTGCTGACCGGGTCTGAAGTCTCCGGAAGCTGAGTCGCGCAATAAATCCAACTGGATTGGATTTGGGACCGACAAACCCGGCGCGGTCACGTGTTTCCTCGCGGAGAGTAAGAACCTCCCCCCCCGCTTTCGAACCTATCACCCCAGCTAACATCTTCCGGGAGTCGCGGGGAGCGGCAATGGAGAGAATGGGGGGGGATGATCCGAGGATGGCATCGCGCACCTGTCCGTCCGCGCTCCCTGACGGGGTCATTTCTCGTCGTGCCGTAGGTGGTAGTTCTGTTGCCGTTGTTTCTTATTCTCCGCGTGTGCTTGCAGTGGCGAGGCGGTTCTCGCAGGTGCTTCGCCGGCAGACGTCGCTGAACCATCTGTGCCAGGCAGCTCGCACCGTGACGCAGAACCCCGACATCACGTCGCAGATGCTGGAGGACTGGCTCAACATCGACTTGAACAGCATCGTCAAGCAGACCCTGTACACCATGGATCACTACAGCGAGAGGGACCACCAGATTATCGCCAATCGTGAGTCCCCCTTTCTCCTGAGGGCGCCGGTCGGGAACTCCCTCTCTTAGTTTCTTAAAAGTGAAAGCTTTCGCAAACGTTTCAGATCTTCGGGTTTATTCTCAATAAGTTTCAAAACAAATTTAAGCCACGCAATTGTTTTTAAGGAGAGTTTTCTTGATAGATTAATGGAGTCCACACGCTAACCTTTGAGCAAAGACTAGGAGTTTTATTTCATTCCAGTCTGCCAAGAATTCGAAAAGTTATTGGAAGAACAAGCGCCAATAGAATATTACCTCGAGTGGCTGGACACGATGGTGGACAGGTGCATAGTGCAGGTAAGCACCAGTAACCTCTACACCTTGCCGGAATCATTCAGGGAGGTTCTCTAAGTTCCATTTTCTTTTACCAGCATCCATCAGAGGGTTAAAGTTTCTAACCGCTATTCTGCCCGAAGCTGTTCCGCTCACGTTCAGGGACAGACAACTCGCTATTATTCCCCGCCGACTCGGAACACCTTTGTCGTTACTCACGCATCGGCCGCCCGGCAAGGAAGACGACACCCGGGGAGTGGGAGTCCCACCCCCTCCCTGACGCTGCTTACTACATGCGGACTACAGGCGTGCCATCTCCGATTTAGGATGGGGAAAGAGTAAAGGGAGTCGGACTGTTGCTGTTCCTGCGTCTTTTCACGATTGTCAGGATCGAAATCGCCGCGTATCCATCGATACAGGGGTTCGAACCCTTAAAGGCTTGACTGATTGCAGTACGTTAAGCGACTGCACCACTTCTCTTTAATCAAAGAGAAAGAGGCCAAATCTCTTTTGGCCTGACGCGAACACTGATTATCTCAACCGCATTTTAATAAGGAAACTTATCCGGGCCTTTTGTTATTGGTCTCCACCTAGATAAGAATAACTAATTATTGATGTCTCACCCGGAGAGGGAGAGGGAGACTAAAAAGTTGTTCCTCGTCGCTTCTGCATAAAAAAGTATATTTTTCAGACTGACGTCTTTAGCGATTCTTCCCCGTACGTCAGGGTCAGGGTTCATGGTGTTCAGAAAGTCTAACGCTTAATGGTTCGATTTCCATTAATGGTATGGAGCAGCGAGGGGGCGTGAAGACCAGGGATCTTCGCGGTCAGGTGGGAAGGCCAGCGAGATGTAGACGCCACGCCTACTCTGATAGGACGGCTTCTTCTAGATGTCTCACTAACCGTGTTGTCTTTACCAGGTTTGGGGCGCATAATATCCTTACCGAAACTGCAGGGAGTCGCTCCACGTCTACGCAGAGGTAGGCCCGGTATCAGGGCCTTTGGCGGCGTAAAGGCCCCAGAGAATCCTTGTTTAGTGGAGCTAGCGAGCTGGTTTAGAAGAAACACTAACGCAGCCCCGTCGGGACCTTAGCGCAAGTTTTCAGTATTGTCGGAGGTGCGTGAGATTAAAGGGCCGCGGGTTCAAACCCATCACAACGCTAAGGGACAGACAGGACTCTTATGATGGGCGACGAGTCAGGATTTCAGAAATTATTCCCAACAGTTGTGTTCATGAAAAAAGCTTTGAAAAATCCTTTACCTTCTGCAGGCCGCTTTAGCCTCTACCTCTTCAGCTTCGTTACATTTTGTAAATGTTCTCACGCGCTCTCATCACGTGGCCGCCCCTTATGTCTGTGTCTTAACCTTGCTGTTATATTTCTTATCTTTTTTTTCCAGCCGAGCGCGAAAAAATGCGGTGTTTTACGCCGCGTGGCCAGGCAGTTCCTGCTGATGTGGTCCTGTTTCGGAACTCGAGTCATCCGAGACATGACTTTACAAAGCTCTCCGAGTTTTGGTAAGACTTCTGCTCCGGTTCTCCCCTGGTTCTCTTAAACACGAAACAGCAAATAAAGATGCTGCACAGTGCTGCGCCAGCTAGGCCAGAGATTTAGTCTGATATCTTCATCAAAGATGAGGGCAAGAAATAAAGAGTGAAGAAGCTCCGTGGGGAAGGGGTTAAATCCGGATTTTCGTGCGCCATTTCCACGCTCTCGCCTCTGAATTTTTTAGGGATTTTTAGAAAGACGACGATTACAACTCTACCATGAACCTCTTTTAAAAGCCAAAGGGCTTGGCGCTGTTCTAGGCATTTTCAGACTAAGTTAAGCTCGTGAGACCAACCTCAGCAAAGAATTAGCATTGGATCTGCTTCTGAAGATTGGAAGACAACTTGCTGACTTTTTAATTGCAGGCAGTCGAGAGTTTCCGCACTGTTGCATTGTGGGACGGTCTTCTAAATTACCGACAAATAGACACCAGATTCAGATTACATATACAGCCGTGGGCTTGTTAGCTGAGCGGCAATAAAACAAGGGAGAACAGACACCCTTTTAGAAATGCCGTAAAAAGACATCCCCTGATCTGGGGGGGGAGAGAGAAAGAGAGAGAGAGAGGAGAGAGAGAGAGAGATGGAGAGAGAGAGAGAGATGGAGAGAGAGATTTTCTACATCTGTCGATTCTTTGTTTTTTAAAATGGTCTCGACGTTCACGGAAAATCCATTTTCTATTCAGAGGAAATTCTTACGAAGACGTCTGCAGAACTGGAACAAACTACTACTATAAGTTACAGTTGTGAGCAGCTGTTAAAGGAACCTTGATTTGGTTTTAATGCTAAAACGACGAATAAAATTTATCGAACGTACACAAGAACTAATTAGTTGAATATTCTCCTACAATACTTTTTTGAAATCTTTGCCCTGTTTTGGTGGTTTTTTAAAGCAAGAGTAGAATACCAGAACCTATACGAACGCCATCGTAAAATGTTCAGACAGTCTTTAGGTACAGGACAAGTATCATCTGGGTGGAAAAGAGCAAATGTTACTTCAGTATTTTAAAAGAAGAGAAAATCTAATACGATTTTCAGAGCGTTCGTTTTTGGCTCTCGAATCTTCGTTTCCTCGAGGGTGGTACCCGTCGTATAGACAAGAGAAATAAAATAAATATAATTCATATGGATTTCACGAAGACCCCTGATGCAGGTCACATAGGCGGTCGGCATCCAACGCAAAGGACTTGGTATTAATGGTGAATGGCTATTGTGGCGATCTAAGGAATTCTCTCTGAGTTCAGGATACTTACTGATGGGGTGCCGCAGGGTTCCATGTGTGGTCCTTTGAACTTGCCGGGTCCTCTAAACTATTTGCATACATGGTTCCTGTAAACGGCAAGCCAGATTCAACGCTCTGTCACATTAGTTCTAGTAGCGATTATAAACTAGGTAATGTTACAATATGTCGTGGGAAAACGGAGAAAGGGATCTTGGAGTTATGACAAATTCACTAAGACGCCAGCAGCTATGTGGCGCAACCCAAATCAGGATGGCCGAAGGGGGAGCCCTTCAATAGGATCGCGAAGGGCCATCAGTAGCTGCCGAACGGCTGAGGCGACAAACGCATTTTTTCCCTTCTTTCCTGGTCCCATCAAAAGCCTGAATTTCCATCAGATTTCTTTTAATTTGAAATTACTTAAAGAATGGAAATAAATAAATAATAATCAAATATATATTTATATACATGTCTAAATTTTATCGGTAACCCGAGGGTTGGAAGGTCCTGTTGGTGGCCAGTTTAGGGTCTCATCAAAAAAGAAGTTGGGATCCACTGCTATAGAGAATCTTGGATAGGTACGAAGACGGTTTAGTCGAATGATCATCAGTATAGGAATTATATAGCTATAAGGAAGGCCGAACAGTTAAGAATTTAAAACACCCGGTTAGGCGTATCGCCTTTTCGGGGTGGCCTGGCCGAAGAACAAGCTCGGCATTAGCCGACAGAACTCACGAGGCAGCACAGAGACGTTTTGGATTCCCGGATGTGCTACATTGTATGGGCTAAGGGAATCTTTGTGTATATGAGTTGCGGAACCTTATAGCATCTTGCACATCTGTGACGTAGATGTTTGGAAAAAAGGTATCGAAAGTTATGTTGGAATAACGACCCGACGTCAGTTCTTGTATTTAAAAAAATATCTCGGTCGTGGAGTGAATTATGCAAACGACTGGCGTACGGACAGTTAGTCGCTCATCCATTCAAACCCATCATTAAATGACCACCGCGTTTCTTGAAAAACTGCATAAAACTTTCGACAGACCCCTTTTTTTCCTTTCTTTTAGATGAGATTTTACAATGCAGGGTTGTTTTCACTTATATGCCTACTCATTCCCCCCTTTGTGGGCTATGTATTAACGAGTTGCTTGACGATGTGTTTTCTTTGTTTTTTATACAGGTTCCTTTCACCTGTTGCACCTGATGTTCGATGACTACGTTCTGTATCTTATTGAAAATCTTCACAGCCAGGAAAGGGCTGGGGAATTTCTTCGCAACGTTCGCGGGGAACAAGGCAACATAGGTAGAGAGAGAGAGAGAGAGATGAGATGATATGATGGAGAGATGGAGAGAGAGAGAGATGGATGGAGAGAGATGGGATATATGGAGAGAGAGAGAGATGATGATGAGAGAGAGATAGAGATAGCGATGATGGAGAGAGAGAGAGAGAGAAAGAGAGAGAGATGATGATGATGGATGAGGAGAGAGAGAGAGAGAGAGATGAGATGATGGAGAGAGAGAAGGAGAGAGAGATGATGGCGAGAGAGATGGAGCGATGGAGAGAGAGAGAGGAGAGAGAGAGAGAAATCTGATGGAGAGAGAGATGGAGATGGAGAGAGAGATGAGATTGCAGAGACGATATTTAGCTAGAGAGCGCGCGCGATCGAGAGAGAGAGATGCTAAATCTGAAGGCTCAGCACTTTTTGCGTCGGATCGATGATGACTTGGTTGCATTCGAACATTATCTCTAGCGTAGTTCGTTGAACACCTACACTCAGTATTGCGCAAATTAATGTGAAAATAAATAGTATTTTTCATTGTTTGTGATGGAAACAACTAGATTTTAAATATTGTATTTTTATCAGTAGGTAATCATTTATGGTGTACAATGCATTATTGCACCATCTGGTACTAAGCTGGTCATTCATTTTCTGCTTGAGGTGGGGCACCAGGCCAGGAAACCTATGAAAAAACGATTGCTAACAGAAATAATGAAAACAAAGCCCTATGCCTGGACACAGGAATTTGCTGTGTGGACAAAATTCCGGAGCAACACGTTATTTTCAGACAAGGTTAACAATGTTGATTTGTAAGTCATTCACGTAGTGAACCCACGTCCAGTTCTCATCATATCAAACTGAGAGGCACCCAAAAGGAAAACGTTCTGGGGCTGTTTTTCTGCATGAGGAACTGGCTCATTAGTGACCATCCAAAGCATGATGAATAATTAAAAGTATAGTGAGGTTCTAATATGCTGAAGATATCTCCGAGAGCGGTTTTCCAACAGGATCTGGTTCCATGCCATACATCAAAATGCGTTACGGATACTGGATGAACGATATCAGCTGTTTAAATAGGCCAGGAAGCTCGTGAGATCTAGACCCAAATGAAATTCTACGGTTACATGTAAGACTGGATTTCAACAACTGGATGGTACAACTTTAGAAAAAATGATCAGGTCATCAGCCAGATCTGGATTCACGAAGAAGAAATAGAGAAAACCTGTAAAGGACTGGTGCATTCCGTGCCCAAGTGGGTTCAAGATGTTATTAAAGCTGAGGCTGGTCATAGCAAATGTTGAGAATTGTTCGAGCCTTCAAAGTATTTGTTGTGTACTAAAATCATGTCGTTTTATTTTTTCATCCTGTTCACATTAACTTGCACGGTATTGTACAGGAGTTGGCAAAAGTCTAATTTTGAAGCCTCTCGGCTCCAGTTTTAGACCGTGAAAGGGGAATTCTACTAATGTAGCGACCTTTTCTGCAGGGTGCTGTATGGGCGTGGCGTGTCGATAGGGCAAGATGGCGAAAGGTCCTAAGATTGGGAATGCCAGCGGGATGAGTATCCGTAGACGGATATCGCCAGAGGGGAAATGTCAACGATAAGGAATTAATGGAAGAAATTCAATAAGAGCGACGCGATCATACGTCTAATGGAATAGGTAACCAAATCATTCGAGTGAAGGAGGAGAGATATTAAATTAATAAATAAAATAATTTAAGATTATCCTTTGCTTAGTGTGTCTTATGAGAATTTCTTTAAAGAACTGAAGGAAGTCGAAAACGGTCTCTCTCATCTGATGGTAACTTGTACCATCATCAGAACGACGCTACCTCCGCTGTAGAGAGTAGAGCAAACGGAGAAAGGTAAATATTGTTTCAATTACGGGCCCAGACTGTAATATTCTCTCTCCAGTTTCGTTATTGTCGAACTTTATTCCTCGCCCAGTTACTGGACATTTTTACTCGCAGAGCACAAAAAAACTAAACACAAGACCTTCACATTAAGACCGACAAATTGTAGATCTGCTTTCTTATCTTTTCTGCGACGAACGCCATATTGTCTTTCCTTTCTTATCCTCGTAGACTTTTGCGACATCTTGCCGAGCTCCGTTTCCTATAGTGAAGGAATACCATCTCCAGCGGGTCATATGACGCCACCCACCTCCACGCAGCGCCCTCTAGAAAGATGCTCCGTGATAACAAACGGGAAGGACATTGTCAGCCAAGTCACAGGTGAGCAACAACGGCGTAACTCAGACGAGAGACGTCGCAACCTTGAGTATTGGGATGAGGATGCAAAGTAAACTAGAACGCAGAGAATTCTCGAACATTTAGAAAGAATTCATTATGATTCTTACTATGAGACCCCGACACAGGTGACACGCGAAAGACCTGTTTTTCGAGTAACCATGAAACGATGACATGTTAGTCTGACGCGTAAATGAGGCAGATAAAGACAAGCAACAAGGGGGAGTTTTCCAAACTAGTATTTGGTCGAGCGACCCTTTCGCTGCCCCCTGTCGTCGAATCAACAGGATTCTGTGCACTGTTTGGTCCAAGTTCTCTCTCTCATCTGTTTGAGAGCTTCGTCCATTTCATCGTGCTGGCGTGATGTGGATGCGTTACTCTCAGCTGGTAATCCAGACGCTCCACGGCTGTTCGATTGGATTGATATCAGGGTTTTGGATAAGCAGGAAAGAAGTTGAAAGCCTTTGTTTTTCTTCCAAACTTTGGTCACGCGACAGATGTGGCACGTAGTATCGTTCTTCCAAAGGGTGCAGGCAATGAATCTCAGTATGCCTGGTTTGTGTAATGCAGATGGCAGCGCAGTAGACCAGTGGTTAGTCTACTGGACTGCTAAAAGGTTGAAGGCCCGAGTCAGAATTCCGACGCTTCGGTTTCCTCCCACATCTGAAAATAAAGAGTTAGTAGGGACTTTCAATAGGTTTACTGTGTTCCACTGAATTTAAATTATCCGGTTCCCAGTTCTTAAGAAAAACAATGGATCGTGCCCTAAATCTACACTGATTTAAATGTTCCCACGTCAGTAGTGAGGACCGGGGCTAGAACACCAAGGGTCGGATCACATGACGTCGAGCATACAGCCTTACTCGTATACGTCTGATTAGAAATTACAGGTGTTGTAGCACCTTGACCGGGCCGTTCTGGGAATCAGAAAAAGTACACATACCCCGGAAGTAGTGATTCTGTTGTTATTTTTTTAAGGATGCGTATTGTTTTTCGTGTCCTCGCTCTCTCTCTCTCTCTCTCCATCGCTCTCTCCTCTCTCTCTCCATCCATCTCTCCTCTCTCTCTCCATCTCTCGCGTCTCTCTCTCTCCATCTCCATCTCTCTCTCTCTCTCCTCTCTCTCTCTCGTCTCGCTCTCTCATCTCTCCTCGCTCTCTCTCACGCTCTCTCTCTCCATCTCTCTCTCTCCTCCTCTCTCTCTCTCTCCTCTCTCTCTCTCCGCTCCATCTCTCTCTCTCTCTCTCTCCATCTCCATCTCTCCTCTCTCTCTCGCCTCCATCTCTCTCTCTCTCTCTCTCTCTTTTTTGTTTTAATTAAACGCAGACAGAAACTAATATAGACTGCTTCTGTTTGCAGATTTTGTGTGCAACCAAGAAGACTTGAGCGTTGGGGGCACCCAAGGGAGCTCCCCTGACGACAGTCCCCGGTCGGTTTCGATCAAGACATTCCAGCAGGCGGATTCCAGTCGGTCGCCTTCCAACGTCAGCATACCTTCCACGAGTCTGCCCGGAACTCCCGTCAACGTGTCCGGGTAAGTTGTCGTGGCACTACGCCAGCTCGCCGAACCGTGTCACCAGCGGTGGCTGAAACTAATTCAGACCGATCGGTGTTAGAAAGAACCTCCACACGGCACACGACATGTCATCATCATACATGTAATTAGATACGTTTAATCCTCATGGTGAGATACACAAACAGGGCTTGGAAATCGACCTTTAATTAGAATACGTGTGGGGATATCTATCTCTAAATTTCTCACCGTTGCTTTTATTATTAAGGATTAAAAGTAATTAAAGAAAGGTAGCATTAGAATGAAGAAAAAACCAACAACCAGTCTGGCTAACTCTTAGTTTTATTTCAGATCCCCCTATCAGCAGTGCCATCAGCCCTACCAAATGCAGTACGGACAGAACATGGCGACTCAACACACGTCTCCCATTGATGCGCAGGGACAACACGCCATGTACAGCTATGACGTCACATCATCTCAGGTTAGTTGCATAGGTAATGTTTGTGCTTTTCGTTTTATTTAAGGTTACTGATCGAATACTATTATTGATAACGCTAATGATTTTTCACACGTTTTTATTCCACTGCTAACTTTCAGTATTCCCGTCACTATGTAACTGCTGAACATGGTAGCAAAGATACAGCCATTAATGGTAATCGGCAAGGAACCATGGGAGCCGAATGGCAGGACTCCGGTCGCTACAACCCCATGTTACCAGAAGGCATTCTACGCATGTACGTATTTAGAGCAACAACAATATTCTTAGGTTATTTATTAAATTCCTTAATAACTTAAATACTAAAAAATCTATTCAAATAGATTTTAAATGTATCATTTATTAATTTAAGCATTAAAAAAAGCAAAAACAAAGCAATTATTTATCTGTTAGTTAAAAAGAGTTATTTCCCCCTCTTTTTTTTTAAAGTTCCGAACTCGAAAGCCAGGTGGCGGACGGAGCGGTGGGTTTTGTTGAACATTTCCTCCTCCTCTGTCTTCCAGAAACGACAACCTGAATTTCTCGCCTTATTCCGCAGTCCGGACGAAAGCGTACGAGTACAGCGGCTACGGCGGGTACGGGGAGAACTGCGCCCGTGCCATGGTATCGGTGCAGGATCCGACCTCGCACGGGTACTACGGGTACGGTCACGTGCCAGAGTATGCGCAAGATGGTGGTCGCTCCGACTGCAGTTCTTCGAAGAGGAAATACGAGCAGGAAGGGATGAATCGCAACTACAAGCGTTACAACCGAGAACAGTACGGCTACCACCAGCCCAATAACGACTACGTTTGAAGCAGTCTCTCTCTCTCTCTCCATCTCTCTCCATCTCTCTCTCTCTCTCCTCTTCTTCTTCTTCTTCTTTTATTTTTTATGTTCGTTGTTTATCAAGTTCCGTCCATTTACTTTCGCAGTCCCCTCCCCTCTCCCCTCCCCCCAAAAAACCCTTACATTTTCATTTTACTTAATTGAAGTTTTTATTTATTATTAATCTCTGTTGGCGCACATCAGTATCCCGTCTCCACTTTCTAGGTTATGGATGAGTTGTTCTGACACCAATAAAGCTATTATACCATCTCTCCGCTGCTGTTGTTTATTTTGACTTTTCAAGATCATCGTTGCTGAAGTTATCTCCCCCCTCCTCCTCTTATGCCAGCCGACATTGAATGCATTCTTCCAACTCCCCCGGGAAGAAAGCGCCCCCAAATAATAAAAAAATCGCGGGCTTCGTCTGCCAAATCGAGACCCCTCTCCGTGGCCCGTCAAAGTTCGTTGACACCTGGTAAGTCGCGGAGAAACTCTCTCCCAATTAGATATAAAGAGCGATTCCAGGTGTCGCTGCTGTCCTCCCCCCCCCCAACCGGAAAAAAAAAAAACTAGGGGGAGAAAACTCTGAAATTTCATTTGCTGCTTCGATGCGGAGGAAGAAGCTGCAGGCGCTTAGCGCTGTCTTCCGACATTGGTGCGAATGTGCTGACTCCCTGTTTTGGGCGAGTCCCAGCTTCCTTATCTTCTTAACGAACTCAAGAGGTCCGAGTATTACGCTGGTCGGCCTCATCAGCGGCGTACCCAGAAAACTCCCCCACCCCCTTATCCCCTAATATTCTAGACAGACCGGTTTTCCAAAGATACCTGTTTGACGTAGTATTTATCGCTTATCTCGAATTTCATTTATTATTAATATTAAATCAGCTAATGTAATAAATCGGAATAAAGGAACAACGACAAAGGCTGGCAGGCGCGCGCACAAAAAAGGTAATAAACAATGGGAGGTAATTATAATTACAATGAGAACTTTTAAATATCTGAGATATTTTAAGTAGAATTATTTCTGTTTTTTAAAATGTAGACGTATAAATTTGTTTTAAAATCCCAAATTAATTAAAGAATTTTATTTTGTTTAAATTAATTTTTAAGGCAATTTTGAAACTGGATTATTACTCATTCTCTCTACGGTGTTATCTCCCTTACACTAAGAGGCTGCACAGACAGTTGGGAAGTGGTTTTAGCAAGTCTTAAAAGCTATTGTATGACAACAGAACGAAATGGTTCTATAAGCTCCTAGTTCTTCAAGGATAATACGCATCCACACTCGCGATTTCAGGTGTTCGACGTTTTGCTGTCTGGTTGTTGGTTTAATAGTGCTGCTGTTTAAGGGAGATAACTCTTGTTCAAATAATCACGCAGGCAGGATCTTAAAGCACGACTTCCTCGCACAAACACAACATGTGCTAACAATATAATGTCAAATTCCCCTTTTTTCTTTTTAAATCATGAAAACAATAAATACTAGAAACACACTGTAGAGAATGAAAGTGTTTTCAAGTTTAAAATATATATATTTTGAAAAGTCAGGCATAAATAATTGAATATGCATGATGAGTAGTTATAAATGTAACTTATTGATGGATTTGAAGATGCTGTATGGCCAGATTGTTATTTTAATTAGATTTTCTTATTCAGCAGAACTATAAATTACTTGTTTAATTATATGTTTATGCATTTATGTTGTTCACTGTTTTATGCCATAGTTTAAGTTTATACAAGTTGGTAATTTTCTAACCCAACTATTAAACTAATTTGAAACAGAACCTTAAACTGATATCTTGGAATTTTTTAGGGAAATAAATTTATCAGTGATTTATGTTGATTTGTTAAAAAATAATCAAAGTATTTGTACTGTATTAGAAATAATTATGGAAACACACAGGATGTGCATCCTTGCAAATGAGAGATGTACATCATTACATAAACAATGAATTATTACAGAAAATATGAAAAAACAAAATAAATGCATTGTATAGTGCATTTTGTATTCAGTATGCAAACCCTTTGCTTTATAAAGAGAATGACGCCTTTACATGCTCATTCACAGGTTATCGATGTATGATTGTGGAATGTTGTTCAAAATATCCTGTAGCACTTTCCACAATTCATCCAAGATTTTTGGTTGCTGTTTGACTTTCTCGTTAGCTATGAACCCCATATAGCCTCAGTGATGATCACATCAGAATTTTGTGCAGGCAAAGGCATCTTTGTGAATGTTCTATCAGCCTCTTTCCGTTCCAGATAGGTTTTCATCACACTGGCTGCATGTTTGAGACCATTGTCATGTTAGAAAATTAATCTCTGCTGAACAAGATGTCTTCCAGACAGAATGGCATGATGGAGGGTAAGAACCTGCTTGTACCTATAGGCAGTCAGCATACCTTTGGTTTTATGCAAATTTGCAACACCCTTGGCTAATATGCAGCTCTGCTTTTGAACAAACTTCCATTGATTATTGCCAAAAAATTCAAACTTGGACTCATCTGTAAAAATTATTTTCTCCCAGATTTGGTCATCCCATTGTTTTATTTTTTCTGTCTATTTCAGCCTTGACATGTGATTAGTTCTCTTCAGGGAACTACACATCCAATGAAACCACAGTAATGTGTATCATACTGTTCTTAAAGAAACATTCACGCCCATACTCACAGCTAGGTCTTTCACAAGATCTTTACTGGCTTGTTGTCTACCTTGTAGGGGCATACTCTGAGGTACTTTGCATCACTTTTGGAAAGTTTGGACTTTCTTCCTTGACCACATCTTTTGTCAACAGTACCAGTTTTATATATTCTTCTCTAAGTCTTGCATGCAGCTCCTTCTGAAACATGAAGTCAGGCTGGAATCTGCCCCATGGAGCAGCCTTCACCAGATAAAACTTTGGTTTCTACATGCTTGTCAAGCGATATTCTCTTCCCAGGAGCCATAGTATTCACCACATTAAAATGATATCACTGCCTGTACTTTCTAAGTCCCACCAGCACTTTCTGATTATTTGCATGACCACTACAGTATACTTATCAATGACTGTACTTTGAAGCATCTCATTTTTACACAAGACGCAATTCTGTTACATGTTATTTACATTCTTCATCCAGTTTTTTCTGTGTCCATAATTTTTTTCCCAATACTGTGTATGTATATAGATAAGAAACAAACAAAAAAACACTTATAAGTTGTGTCATTTCTAACTAATTAAGAAGAATAAAATATAAATAACAAAAATAAATGAATTATTAAAAAATTGTATTTTTATGAAACCTGTCAAACAAAATTATCTTGTTAAGTAAAATGCATCGTTTAGTTTTAAAAAAAATTCATTTATGTTCATTTTTAGTCTATGGCTAGAAATTTGAATTCAAAATGAAGAGATTTTAAACAACCAGAATACTATATTTACAGAATCTTTTGGTGGAACTATCCCTGTATTATATCCCAAAGAAGAACTTTTATCAACATTTCATGGAAATTCTTCCTGTCTTCATCTTCCAGTTAGTTTTGGAAAGGACTAGTAAATTAATTTCTTATCATCCACAATTTTATAAGAAAGATGATTTCAGCATCCAGTCAGTAATCCTAAATATTATCTAATGTTAGTTTATTTCAAAAATGGTCATTATTAATACCATTAAAGCATTTTTTTTTCAGATTTAAGAAGAAAAAAAAGTACAGACTTTGAATAATTCAAATAAATACTTTTAATTTAAAAAAATGATTGATTGGTGGTCCAGTGGTAGACTAGTGAAGTAGCAGGGTTGAGATCCTAGCTCCAATCAGCTCAGTTTGGTTTCTTATTGCTATTCTCCATTGACTGGCTGCACTGGTTTCCTCCCACATTTAAAAATGAAGAATTCTAGTAGCATTTCCTGGGTATGTGTGGAGGGAGGAACTATTAACTGTCTTGCACCTTAATCACCGCCCAAGCATACCCATGTAACTATGCCACACTTTCTGTCGTCTAGCTCCCTGCTGTGAGATGTCCTTAAATTAGAAAGAATAATAATTTTAAACCAAGCATTTTATATCCTACATTCAAACATTTTTTAAAAATAATAACCTGATAAATGTCGAAACAAAACCAATGCAGTTTCATTGTAACAAACAAAAAGTTTGAAAAATTACATGATGCTAAACTTTGGAAATTTCTTGCTATGCATTTCAGTTTCAGATATTACAACTTAATGTTGCAAAACCTAACTTTCTTCACTTCCTCCATTCCCAAAGAAAACCGACTACTGCAAACACATCCCCATCACACAAAGCCGTCGTTCCACGTTTGTTTTAATATCAGAAGTTCTGGATAAAATAAAGCGAGCGAGTAAGCTCCCTTGGCTACTTCAGAAAGTAAAGGGTTAATGATTCCGTGTGTCTCTCTCTCTCTCTCTCTCTCTCTCTCCATATATATAAACCCCCGGGAAGTGGCCGCCTCAGCAGCTGAGTGGGGCACGAACGAAGACCGACGGCCCCTTATTGCTAACCCCGATGTACTATTAAAGCTGCAGCTGCGACTGTAATTCGCCATCGGTGCTGGCTGTTGCCAGGGTAAACGGAAGTAGTTTTGCTCCCTCGTTTTCGTACCCGAGAACTGCCGGGTGGGTGGCTGTCTGTCAGTGTACCTAAGCCTATAGACCGGACACAACAGCAGGCATCTTTAAATACAGTTTTCCTGTCCCGTTCTGCCAGATTTTTCTAGAATTTAGATAACTTGCAATTTATATTATTATTATTATTATTATTATTATCTTTTTTTATAATTCAGGGGAGGCAACTCTACTGGTGACCATAACGGTAATACAAAGAGTAAATCGTAACCGTCAACGACAAACTAGTGCATATTTAATTTTCTTTTTTTTTAAAAAAAAAAGGAAGGACATTTATACCTTTTTGGTTATGAAAGGTTAGGCGTAATTAATTATTTTGGATAACTGTTTTAATCTTAAAGGTATACATTTGTATTTAAATATATAAATATATATATATATCATTAGCTCGTTCTCCATTCTCCATTTCGTCACCTAAATGCAGTGCCAGTTTTTGTTTATTAACAAGAAGCGGATGTCATCCTCGGGAGAAGCCCTTAGATATCGAGAAACCCTTTTCGCGACTGCCATTCATTCCACCAAAGGCCAGGGATGGCGGACTGCACTTCTGTGAGGCTGTTTGTCTATGATGTTTCTAAAGGAATGGCGAAAAATTTGTCCAGTTCACTGTTAGGTGAGTGAAGATGAACTTAATTCAAATGGTACTGGTGGATGGTAGGTAGGCTACTACTTGGTGTATGTGCTGCTGGTTCATAGGTGTTCTGAGGTATATACAGGACAGGTGGGTCTGGGTCTGGGGGGGGGACGGGGGAGGCTACCTACAAGGTGGGTGGGTTGGGGATGGTGGGGGGAGGCTACCTACAAGGTGGGTCTGGGGATGGTGGGGGGAGGCTACCTACAAGGTGGGTCTGGGGATGGGGGGGGGGAGGCTACCTACAAGGTGGGTCTGGGGATGGGGGGGTGGGGGGAGGCTACCTACAAGGTGGGTCTGGGGATGGGGGGGTGGGGGGAGGCTACCTACAAGGTGGGTCTGGGGATGGGGGGGTGGGGGGGAGGCTACCTACAAGGTGGGTCTGGGTCTGTGGATGGGGGAGGCTACCTACAAGGTGGGTCTGGGGATGGGGGGTAGGGGGGAGGCTACCTACAAGGTGGGTCTGGGTCTGTGGATGGGGGAGGCTACCTACAAGGTGGGTCTGGGGATGGGGGGTAGGCTACCTACAAGTGGGTCTGGGGGGTGGGAGGGAGGCTACCTACAAGTTGGTCTGGGGATGGTGGAGGGAGGCTACCTACAAGGTGGGTCTGGGGATGGTGGGGGGAGGCTACCTACAAGGTGGGTCTGGGTCTGTGGATGGGGGAGGCTACCTACAAGGTGGGTCTGGGGATGGTGGGAGGCTACCTACAAGGTGGGTCTGGGGATGGTGGGGAGGCTACCTACAAGGTGGGTCTGGGGATGGGGGGGGGAGGCTACCTACAAGTGGGTCTGGGGATGGTGGGGGGGAGGCTACCTACAAGGTGGGTCTGGGGATGGTGGGGGGAGGCTACCTACAAGGTGGGTCTGGGTCTGTGGATGGGGGAGGCTACCTACAAGGTGGGTCGGTCTGGGTCTGTGGATGAGGGAGGCTACCTACAAGGTGGGTCTGGGTCTGTGGATGAGGGAGGCTACCTACAAGGTGGGTCTGGGTCTGTGGATGAGGGAGGCTACCTACAAGGTGGGTCTGGGGATGGGGGGGGGGGAGGCTACCTACAAGGTGGGTCTGGGGATGGGGGGGAGGGGGGAGGCTACCTACAAGGTGGGTCTGGGTCTGTGGATGGGGGAGGCTACCTACAAGGTGGGTCTGGGGATGGGGGGTAGGCTACCTACAAGGTGGGTCTGGGGATGGTGGAGGGAGGCTACCTACAAGTTGGTCTGGGGATGGTGGAGGGAGGCTACCTACAAGGTGGGTCTGGGGATGGGGGGGGGGAGGCTACCTACAAGGTGGGTCTGGGGATGGTGGGGGGAGGCTACCTACAAGGTGGGTCTGGGTCTGTGGATGGGGGAGGCTACCTACAAGGTGGGTCTGGGGATGGTGGAGGGAGGCTACCTACAAGGTGGGTCTGGGGATGGTGGAGGGAGGCTACCTACAAGGTGGGTCTGGGTCTGTGGATGGGGGAGGCTACCTACAAGGTGGGTCTGGGGATGGTGGAGGGAGGCTACCTACAAGGTGGGTCTGGGGATGGTGGGGGGAGGCTACCTACAAGGTGGGTCTGGGTCTGTGGATGGGGGAGGCTACCTACAAGGTGGGTCTGGGGATGGTGGGGAGGCTACCTACAAGGTGGTCTGGGGATGGTGGGGGGAGGCTACCTACAAGGTGGGTCTGGGGATGGGGGAAGAGGCTACCTACAAGGTGGATCTGGGGATGGTGGGGGGAGGCTACCTACAAGGTGGGTCTGGGTCTGTGGATGGGGGAGGCTACCTACAAGGTGGGTCTGGGGATGGTGGGGAGGCTACCTACAAGGTGGGTCTGGGGATGGTGGGGGAGGCTACCTACAAGGTGGGTCTGGGGATGGGGGGGGGGAGGCTACCTACAAGGTGGGTCTGGGGATGGGGGGGGGGGGAGGCTACCTACAAGGTGGGTCTGGGGATGGTGGGGGGAGGCTACCTACAAGGTGGGTCTGGGTCTGTGGATGGGGGAGGCTACCTACAAGGTGGGTCTGGGGATGGTGGGGGGAGGCTACCTACAAGGTGGGTCTGGGTCTGTGGATGAGGGAGGCTACCTACAAGGTGGGTCTGGGGATGGTGGGGGAGGCTACCTACAAGGTGGGTCTGGGGATGGGGGGGGGAGGCTACCTACAAGGTGGGTCTGGGGATGGGGGGGAGGGGGGAGGCTACCTACAAGGTGGGTCTGGGTCTGTGGATGGGGGAGGCTACCTACAAGGTGGGTCTGGGGGATGGGGGGTAGGCTACCTACAAGGTGGGTCTGGGGATGGTGGAGGGAGGCTACCTACAAGTTGGTCTGGGGATGGTGGAGGGAGGCTACCTACAAGGTGGGTCTGGGATGGTGGGGGGAGGCTACCTACAAGGTGGGTCTGGGGATGGTGGGGGGAGGCTACCTACAAGGTGGGTCTGGGTCTGTGGATGGGGGAGGCTACCTACAAGGTGGGTCTGGGATGGTGGAGGGAGGCTACCTACAAGGTGGGTCTGGGGATGGTGGAGGGAGGCTACCTACAAGGTGGGTCTGGGTCTGTGGATGGGGGAGGCTACCTACAAGGTGGGTCTGGGGATGGTGGAGGGAGGCTACCTACAAGGTGGGTCTGGGGATGTGGGGGGGGGAGGCTACCTACAAGGTGGGTCTGGGTCTGTGGATGGGGGAGGCTACCTACCAAGGTGGGTCTGGGGATGGTGGGGAGGCTACCTACAAGGTGGTCTGGGGATGGTGGGGGGAGGCTACCTACAAGGTGGGTCTGGGGATGGGGGAGAGGCTACCTACAAGGTGGATCTGGGGATGGTGGGGGGAGGCTACCTACAAGGTGGGTATGGTCTGTGGATGGGGGAGGCTACCTACAAGGTGGGTCTGGGGATGGTGGAGGGAGGCTACCTACAAGGTGGGTCTGGGGATGGTGGGGGGAGGCTACCTACAAGGTGGGTCTGGGTCTGTGGATGGGGGAGGCTACCTACAAGGTGGGTCTGGGCATGGGGGGGGAGGCTACCTACAAGGTGGGTCTGGGGATGGTGGGGGAGGCTACCTACAAGGTGGGTTTGGGATGGGGGGGAGGCTACCTACAAGGTGGGTCTGGGGATGGGGGGGAGGCTACCTACAAGGTGGGTCTGGGTCTGTGGATGGGGGAGGCTACCTACAAGGTGGGTCTGGGGAAGGTGGAGGGAGGCTACCTACAAGGTGGGTCTGGGGATGGTGGAGGGAGGCTACTTACAAGGTGGGTCTGGGTCTGGGGATGGGGGGGAGGCTACCTACAAGGTGGGTCGGGTCTGTGGATGGGGGGGGGAGGCTACCTACAAGGTGAGTCTGGGGTGGGGGGGGAGGCTACCTACAAGGTGAGTCTGGGGATGGTGGATGGCGGCTACCTACAAGGTGGGGATGGTGGAGGGAGGCTACCTACAAGGTGGGTCTGGGGGAGGGAGGCTACCTACAAGGTGGGTATGGTGGAGGGAGGCTACCTACAAGGTGGGTATGGTGGAGGGAGGCTACCTACAAGGTGGGTATGGTGGGGGGGAGGCTACCTACAAGGTGGGTCTGGGGATGGGGGGGAGGCTACCTACAAGGTGGGTATGGTGGAGGGAGGCTACCTACAAGGTGGGTATGGTGGAGGGAGGCTACCTACAAGGTGGGGATGGTGGAGGGAGGCTACCTACAAGGTGGGTCTGCGGGATGGGGGAGGCGCTTGCAACCAGCTGTTAAGTGAAGCTTAATTTGGAGTAGTGAAGCCAGTCATTTGGTATCCTTCTTGTTACACAGTGATCCTTTGGAATACCATCCTGCTTGTGTGTGATCGAGGGATTCTTAACTGTAACCAGGGCGATGTAGTTAGCATGCCATGCATCCAGAGCCACCAAGGCTTGGGAGATGCGGAAAGAACTGCAGTTGCCTTTCTCGGCACCTGTTACTAACCAAGCATCTACAGGAGCATCTTGTTGGACAACTAACAAGGAAGACCAACCTCAGAATTATAAGTTCAAAACCATTTTTCCTAATGAAACTCACTATAATGCCAACTGTTACTAGTATTTTTAAAAATACAAACAGCACTTTAATGTAGAAAAATATAGATAGTAGTATCTCATGTATGCATTTTATTTTTTTCAAAATGTTTATAGCTCTATTGATTTTACCCCCAGGAATACAGTTGGAAGGTATTTGGCATACTGGAGTCGTCATTTTCAATGAAGAGTACTTTTTTGGCACAATGGGCATACAGATGTGTCACCCGGTAAGTTGTCACTAAATTTGCTTGCTAAGTTATTAGACATTACTTCTATTAAATATGTCCGTAACTCTGTAAGAGATTATTTGTTTATCAAAGGAATCAATTAAACATGTGTGTATGTGTGTCTACATGGAGTAATAACACGAATTAAAAGGCACAGTTATAACAATTGTTGTGCATGATAGAAAAGAAAATGTGTGAATGCTAATTGCTTAAGCTCATCGTCGCCAGTTGGTGTTTCTGCATTGGGCGATGACAATGTTGGGTCATGTTCTAGGATAGAATAGAGAGGAGGGGAATTTGCATGGTGGGCCCCTACAATGCTTCCATGCTACCCAGAAATAAATTTACTGAAACTTCCTAGTAGAATAATTTTTTTAGATGTTTGGGGAAGACCATGTGGCTGGCTCGTGAAGAGCAAGAAGAAACCATGCTAGGGAGGTATACCAAATGGAGTCATTTCCTACAGGCATCAAACTCCAACAGTTGACCTTTGCAGTCCAGTAGTTTAGCCATCAGACAATCACACTGCTGCTCATTAACATGCATTTAGATATATTAAATGCTGATGCTGAAACAAAATAATCTTGAAAGTATTAGAATGCCTATGCATCCCTTTAGCAGATATTATTATTATTATTATTATTTTATTACTACTACTACTAATAAATGTGCTACTAATCACTGGATACAACATTAGCCAATATAATTGGATTATAGCAGAATAGCATGGGTGGGATGTATCCATGAGAAAAATTGGCAAATTGATTAAAATTTATGGATGTAATCGAACTGGTCTAAGTTTCATATTTCAGAAAGACAACAGCCCCAATATGCAAGCATTTGCTACTGCTTGGCATCTGAGGAAACCCAAGGAATCTTAAAATGATTGCCTTGTTCATCAATTCTGATTTGAATATCAACAAGCGTATGAATTCTGAAAATGTTAAGATCTCCAATATCCCTTGACAGACTTTGGCTGTGTTTGCAAGATATTTGGGACTTGATTTCTCAACATTTGATTAAAGCTCTCAACTAGTTATAGGACTTTGCAAAGCAAAAAGATTGCATAGAGATTATTGGTATTTTGTCTTCTAATTCTGATAGCATTATTGTGTTTTAACACTTAATGTATCATTCTTTATGAAATTAGATTTACCTGCTATATTTTTTGTTATGCAATTAAATATTTAGTGGGTTTTCTAATTTGTTTCTATAAATTTTATCAGTACTATACATTTATTACTTTTTTGTAGATGTATAATTCTGTTGCTAAAGAAGTATTTTCAAATGCTAAGTGTTGAAAATGGTTTAGCCAAATAAAATTTCTGTGTGCTTATTCTAGAATAGGTTTCCTTTTAAACGCCTACCAACTAAACTAAGATTTATGTCTGAAACTTCCACAAGTTTAAATCATGGAAGAATAGACCCATTGTTTATGGAGCCTTGATATTGTTTCTTAAGTGAGGAGGCCATACCTGCGTTATGTGTAGATTAGCCATGGCCAAAAGTTTTATAACATTAACAGAATCTATCTTTAAATCATGTTTATAGCTTTACCCATGACCACTTCTAAATGTCTGCTTTTGAATACTTCTAACCGACTCTCAGTTGTTGTTATTTATAAGGTCTTTTCAGAAATCTCACACTTGCATGTTACAGATTCAAATTGTCAGTTTTGGTAGTTTTTCTATTAACTATGTGGAATGCGCTCTGCACTTCAGTACATAAATGTAACACTATTAATCGAATTCAGCAGTTTTAATTCAACTTTATCAAGCAAAATTAGAAAATTCTATGGCGATGCAAAACTTTTGGCCATGACTATACAGCGGCACCATAATTTCTATGCTTTTTTATAGTCAGATTAAGGATTTATAGCGTCTGTAAATAGTGTGTGTACATAGTATGGTGGCTTCTGCACTATCTATCTTCTAATATTTCAGTAGGGGTATTCTTTCTTCATTCTGGAAGCTCTACGCTACTGCCACTTTTTCAGACATACTAGACCTTCTGCGTACCGTGGAATTTAAAAAATCTAGAATCAATTTGTAAAGGAAAAATGTTTATAATCGAATGTTCAACTATCAACTAGCTTGGGATGCCACTTATTAGAGGGCATCAGGCAGCCTCCAGTGAGATGCCAGTTTTCCAGTCACAACTCTCTGAAACGGGGGCAGACACAAGCCACCTACAGTTGGGAATAATATGGTGATTTATAATAGCTGCGGGCAGACTTTGAGCTGTTATTAATATTTCCTTATTCGTATATATAAAGTAGGCAGAATTTCCACATAACTCCGTAATTAAATAATTTTAAGTTTTAAATATCAGGCATAAATACTCACTAAATGTTTGCTAGGTTATTTAAATAAATCTAAATGTATTTTAAAATAGCAGTGTAAAGAACTTTTATTTGATACAAAGATTTATCTACAGAATGTTAGGGGCCTGACCTAAAATGTCGGGTTGGCTGCATATGGGGCAGCAGAGTAAAGGTGATATTCTGTACACATTATTCAACGGAATGTCTTCTGTCTGGCTGTAAGTAGTAGAAAGATGAAACTTGCCTTTTATTTTGAAGTTTATAAGATTTGTTTTTGTCAAACTCCACCTATCTTTCAAAAGAAAAGCCGCTGAATACACTTTTGCATGAATAAGTAAAATGTTGACTTTGAGTTTTTTGAAGAGAATTCGCCAAAGAATATAACAACGGCAATTGACCAACTGTATTAATTATCTTAGAGCGGTGCTTAAACGTGGCAAGGAGTCTGCTGGAACCGATAGACTTGACGACTCCGTTTTTTGAGATTTTAAATATTCTGAGAAGAAAAGGAAATTCCAAAAAAAAAAAAGAGGGGGGGGGGAATTTGCCTTGTCTCTTAAATCAATTTTTTAAAACAGAATGTCTTGAATGCAAATAAATAAATCTTCAGGACATTATTTGAGGAATTTACGCCATCAAATTTTAAACTTTATTTTGTACCTCATAATAAAAACCAACTGCTGGCATCAAATCTTGCTTAGATAGATGGAGGCAATTATGAACGCTGCTCTTGATGGTTTTGTTTGTGACTTAAAGCATCTAAGACCAAAGATCTCTTTTTGAGCTAAGAAAGTATTGAAATTTTATATTTCATTGTATATGTTATATGCAGAACTTAAATACATTGGAAACAATGTTGGAGAAGTGAATGCACGCTCTACTGAAGGTAAATATATATATGCACTTTTGATAACTTTAATGGCTTAGCTTAACTCCTGTTCATAAGACTTAATAATGATACCTTCATACTAAACTATTAGATCAATATTTTTCACTCTTTCTTTCCTTTTATTTTTGTCTTCTTCGCTTTCATTCTTGGGTGTCTCCTTTCTTGTGTGGTGTCAATAGATCCTTTTTTAAATATGTATTCATTAATTAATGTATCTGAAATGTTTATCCAATTACTATTATTATTTTCTGTAAACTTTTCCCCTCATATCACGTTTTAGGGCTTATTCCGTCAGAATACAGCTGGTTTACCCTCATTGTGTATATGACAAAGTTTTGTTGTTAGAATTTCTGTTAAGTTAGGGATAGGAAGTGAATTTGTCATTGGTTTTTCTACTAAGTCGTTTAAATAAATATTTAAATGCTTCTATCAGGATGTTCCAGTTATATTTTTCAAAGGAACAGCATGCATATCCTGGAAGTGCATCTAACATTTATTTATAACCTTAATTCCGTTTTTATAAAAAAATAAAAAAAACTCTCATATCAACTAAATCCCTCAACCAGATAAAAATGCATTAAAGAGGGAGATTCAGAGAGACGGAGTGCTTGTGAAACAGCATCCGAGAGAACAAAAGAAAAGCAGATGAACAGGGATAGCATACTTGGGAGGCTTAAAATTATATTCCTGTTCTGCAAGAAATTGATTTAGAATTTAAAAATGCTTTTATTTTCAATGACCTTACGTGTGACAAGAATCAAACAGATCTCTGATTGTTTTATACCATACGCGGACATAATAATGTTGTTACTTTTTACATTTACCCATACTGCCACAAAATTCCCAGACAGACAATCAGAAGTAATTCAAACGCTGTTATCTTCTTTCCGTTATCTAAAAAAAAAAAGCTCTCCTATATATTTGGATGACTTGGTGAAGATGTGATTTTTGGTGAATTGAAATATTTTACAGAAAAATATTGGGAGTCTAGACTATGGGCTTGTAGTTATAGCAAATCCTCTAATAAATATTATGGAAGGTATTACTTAAACGTACCCACTTTCTCTGATTATCTAGTATGGACAGGAAAGATCTTCTTAGAAGTTTAGCATCTCACCGGCCTGCAGCTAACCAGAAAACTTCTTTTTCTGATTTTAGTGTAGGTTTTTCATTTATTGTTAAAACAATATGCATTTCTTTGCATTCTAGAAACTTGATATCACAGAATCTTAATGGATCTTGTTTGCAAAAGAGAGAGACTGCCAAATTAGTTTGGATTTAAAACAGATAATGTGAAATTGCAAGTTTGTTAGTAATGAAGATTAAATTTGTTTAAAAACTCACCACAATCAGCCTGTTGTTTTAGTATAAGAATATTTTAAAGTTTTCTGCAGATCTTTAAGCTTTTTCTCTCATCCTTTCTTTTTGACTGAAGCGAACCACAGTACTGGGAATGCCCGACCAAATACTGGACATGGGACCAACTGCTGTTTCACGCAACTGCTTTATGGATTATATGAAACAACTTTCAGCAACCACGTTTAAGTAATGTCTAAAGTCGTTTGTTTTTTAATTCCTAAATCCAGGTGTTTGAGTGTCACTTGTTTAAGACTGTAGTCATCAGCTATTTGATTGGATAGGCTGGTAATTTTAGTCATGTGCCCTAGGGTGGCTGAGCAAGAGAGACGTAGAATAGTTTAAAAAGAAGATTTACATTAAAATAGTGGTCTGAGTTTTAATATGCTGTCAAAAGCATCGATTTCCATTGTTTCACATAACATGAGAGACCTTCGACTTAGCTATCGCGATTACAGTTAAGATGTCAACCACAGACCAGTTTTAATTAAGTTAATTTTTTTCTGTTTGTTCACACACCATCAGAGCTCATCGTTTTCGCATCCTAAATGTATTTTTTTTCCACACAATGAATCTAAATCCTATGTCTGATGGAATATGCAGAAATAAAATTGCCAAACTTTTGACACACCCTTTAAATAAGAATTCTTGAATGGTCAAAGTGTGTATCCAGAAAACAGGTTATAGACGATAGGAATAGAAAGTTTGGTTAAAGGGCCTTTTTGCTGACAATGAACTATTTAAATTTTGTTGTTGTTGTTGTTTTTTTTTTTACAGTAATATGTGGTAGATGTATATATTTATTTGAATATTTGGAAAGTAATTAAATAATCTTTTCAGATAAGAAAAAAAACTTGGAACTAACATAAAATGTGTAGTGTCAAAAGTCTGGCACCATAGGGGCTTCGTGTCTTCAGGTGATTGATGATGTGGACGTGGGCTTTGTCAGTGGTTCATATACGGTGGAATTTGGACCTGGTTGTGGTTCCAACAGATGACTTCAGCAATTTTGGTGCTGACTTCTTTGATAAAACATTACTGAGCCGGTGGATAAACCAAAGAAGACCAGTGCTTGTCGCCCACTAAACTTTTTCTACACCAGAGGATTTGAGAAAACTCAGAGTTGTGATGAAAGCCATGGATGGAACGAGAAATTTCCAGGGGTCCCGCACTGAAAACCCATTTAAGCATTATCTTTTTTGGCTTTATTTTCAAATTCCCTGAATGTAGCCATATTTTTAGATTTAAATCACTAATAATAATAATAATAATAATAATAATTTTTTAAAATTTAATTCAGAGCCGAATCCTACCATCTGTTTTCCCACAACTGCAATAACTTCAGTGATACACTTGTAAACTTTCTCACCGGGAAACACGTTCCAGACAACATCCTAGCACTTCCAGCAACCATAGCAGACACGTAAGTACTTCCAGTTTGATTAGTGAGAGAGAGAGAGAGAGAGCATTATTGTGGCTTTCCGATGCTTATAATTGTGACCAGCACCATAACTGGGATGATCTTCAAAGATCTAACCCTTTAATTCTCCTGCTGGTGGCATAGCTAAGCTGTTTTATTCTTATACAATAAACTTTTGTTATTGACAAATTAAATATTTTAAAAGAAATTCCACCTGTGTTGATGCCTTTTTACTATGAAACAGTGGTTACAGGGGATACAGAAAATGACCGTGGAAAGGGTTCAGTATGGATTTTCATTTAAACTATTAAGAAAAATTATGTAACTTGTGAGAATAATTTGTTAAATGCAGTTCATATTGCATTTTTAAAAATTGTTTGTTTATGTATTGGATACAAAAAATCCTATGGCTGCTGTAGTTTAGGGTACATCTTATGAGTGGCTAAAAGAACCAACCAATCATTGTTGTCAACCTGTAATATAGGAAATATGATAAATACTTACTGAATGTGTGTTGTCACATGATTTCTCCCTGATCTAAAGCGATCACGTGGCGTGAGAAGAAGAAAACTTTTGAAATGCTTGCTCATTAATGTGTGTAAAGACAGGTACAATGTAGCTGACATTTGTTCAGTAAAATCCACTGGTGGTTTACAGACACATCACCTGATTAGAAGGTCTGTTTTTGAATGATGACAGGTAGGAAAACGTTGCTGCAGATGTCAGTGATTGGCAGTCAGTGAGTCCGTTTGCTACTTTCAGACCAGGGATGCCGGTGTCAGGTCTGGCAGGGATTGCGTCTTTTTTTGTACAGATGCAGTGATAGCAGAGGAATGGCTCTTTAGAACAGGGTAGCCATTGCTTTCCAGATCTAAGAATGTTTAAAGAGAATTTAGTGCTCGGACAAATAGTCAGAAACGGAGCTCATTATGCAAGATTATGTGCCAGACATCTAATTGTTCAGCCATTACTATACAGAGTCTCATAAGTAGACAGACTTATGCAGCTGGTTGGTAGTCCAATAGTCAGGCTTCTGGATTGCCAAGGTTAAAGGCTTGACTTTCGTCCTAAGTCTGGGTTGGCTCAGTTTGGCATACAGTTGTCCCCCAGTATTCGTGGGGGTTACGTCCCTTGAGCACCCGCAAAGAGAGAAAAACCGCGAATGTTGGACGTGGTCCATAAAAATGCCTATAAACGTCAAAATATAACGTAAAATATAAGTAAATATATAATAATAATTTAATAAAAAATACAACACTCAGCGAAACACTCGAGATAGCTACACGCGGTAAACTGGGATGATGCTGGGCTGCATCTGCCTGAGACAGCGCCTCGTGGGCAGCAGCCAATCAGCAGCGAGGAGAAATGAATAACGCTCTCCGATTGGCTACTTTCAAACCTCCAGCCAATAGTCTCTATTTTATATTGATATTTTGCTGAATTTACGTTAATATTTATATTACAAAATTAGTAAATTATATTGTTATTAATAATTTAGCGTTAAAAAGCGTGAAAAAATATATATTGCCACGAAAAAGCCATAAAAAATCGCAGAAGATATTTGCGATTCCGCGAATATGCGGGGGTTTCCGCGAACAATTATTAGTCTGGTTCTAAGGAAAATTCCGCAAATAACCGGGGCCGCGAATGCTGAATCGCAATTACGCGGGGGTCGACTGTACTTACCTGACACAATTTATCCTCTAATTTCCTTCACCAGCCAGTCTGTGGGCTTCTGGGTTCTCTGGTTTCCTTCCACATCTAAAAATGAAGAGTTCTGGTAAGAATTTGCTTGCTGAAGTTGGCAGCACTGGGTTCTTGTGGCAGGATAACAAGCAGTACACTTCCTTGTCAGGATAGTCTCCCGTGTAGAGAAAGGTGAATGAAAAGAAAAGTAAATAAATGCTATCCTGGGTCCTTCCAGTCACTAGTCTGCATATAGCCAGGCCATGAAAATAGTTGTAATGTTGTGCATGTTGGTAGAAGCCAGTGGAAAATCTCTAAGGCACTGGATATTCCACTGACTCAATAGAATGGGTTTTTTTTTCCAGTTCAAGAGAAGCCATACACAACTAGTAATATTTCCTGGATGCCAGAAATCAACAGAACAGACTCACCTTGTGCTGTAAAGAGGAGTTTTTAAACTAAAAAAGACAATGTGCGGGTGTCCATGAGAATCATCATGTTATTTCCATAGCTTTAGAGTACATCAGAAGAGTGATACAATGTCATTCATAGACTGCAGTGGTGGCTGAAGTTTGCCATTCTGTCCTCCTGCCTATTGGAATACTGTCGGCTTTTTCATTGAGTCAAGATTTTCAGATTTCTTAAATGGTGGTCATGCCATGTATGGGTGTGGCACCATGTAGCATAGAACTTTTCATTAGCCTGTCTGCAAGCCATGATCAAATATGGTGGCTTGTCTGTTGTGGTGTGATGTGATTTGAGCCACTGTGCAGTCACTGCATGTGGTCTGCAAAAGAACTGACTTTTGTCTGTTATATCAACATTCTCCAAGAATAACTTCTGCGGTCATCTGTCCCAAAAAGGTGGTATTTTTGGGTCTCAGTCAGAATCAGGGTATCACAGCTCTGCATGGCCTGGCCAGACAGACTAGAATTTCATTGATCATGTGTGGACTTTGACTGATCCCTGCAAAAGTATCTTCATAAACGCTTTCTAGAACTCGCTAATGCAGACTTGAGAATTGGTTGCAATACACAGATCATAATTACTAATCCTATCCATAGTGTGTCAGCTTGTTGTTGCCTTGCATAGGGAAAATGGCTGTACACACAGTTTTGACGCAAGTCATTTTGTCAGTGCCTGTATAGGTCCAGAATGTATTTATGTCAAGTATCCATATTTGATTATCATAGCTAAGGTGCTTCATTGTAACAAGGGTCCAAAGGCATGATATTTTCTGATGAAAATTAGTTTGTTTTAGATTTTTCTGACTACAGCTTGCATGTATGGTAGTGTGGGGAGAACACTATGCAGCTGCCAATGTTGTTCAGCATGATTATTATGGTTATGAAATATAGTGGTGTGGGAAGGGATCATGGCTAGCAGATGGAATCCTCTGGTCTTTGTTTAAAGTCATCTGATACTCAGAGGTATTTTTATAAGATTGTAGATTCATAGTCTTGCTTTTTCTGCAATAACTGGCTCCAGAGTTTGTATTCCAAGAGGACAATACTGGGTCACTGCATTCCTTATAGCAAACAACATCACTAATGCACTGGCCAGTCACATCACTGGATCATTCACTCATTGACCATGTCTGGAACATAAGACCAAGAATATACATGATCATGACATAGCCTTACCCTAGGAGTGGTGAGGTAGAATGATTAGATGTCTCATTTAAAATATGTGTGGATAATATGCCAGTTGCATACGGTATCAAGATGTCACATCCAATATTGACTCATGTGACTTTTGCTCTGTTCCTACACACATTGTGATGCCACTAATACATTAACATGTAGTATTGAAATCTATGGGATAATTTGGTTGAAGAACAAATTGTTCATAACGTTTGTTCACTTGGTTTTTTTCTTATGTGGAATTAAGTGCAAGATGCTAAATTCAAATAGCACTAGATTTTTTTCGCCTGGTAAACATTGTGCTGCAAATGTTCAAATGAAACGAGGTTAAAATAGCATTGCCATAATGGTATCTGGCCAGGTTTCATCTGAGTGATGCCCCCCCCCAGTATTGTTTCTCATTGGAAGTTTTTTTAAAATATTTTTTGAAACCCTTTTGTTTATTAGTCTCTTTAAATGTACTGTAATTGGATTTAGCATTTTCTAAGTAAAGAGAGGTGTGCACTAAAGTTGTGGTGCTACTATAGGGAATTTTCTTGAAAAACAGATAAGCAGGATAGTGAATGGAAGAATGGAGTCTTAGTTTTTACCCTATCTGAAGCTGGAGTGACAAAGCAAAACTTAAATAGCTAACTTTCTATCCTACCACATTTTTCTCTTTCTCCCTCTCTCTGCAGCCCCCTGGGAGCAATGTTTAAAGAATTTATGGATTCTATGATTCTCCATGAAAACTGTTCCAGTATAGATGCTTTGGAAGACCAAGCTGGTAAACAAGATTCTCATGTTAACAAAAACAATCGTCATTTCCTTGCTTCTTCTTCAGAAGTTCAGCAGCAACCTGAGGTGTTCCGACCTATAGAGGTAAGCTTATTTGGTTCTTTGCAAGGGTGGATCTAGAATTTGATATGGGAAAGGGTGTAAAGTCACCAACATGAGAAAATCAGAAATAGGTTGCTGGTCTTACTGAAGTTTATCATTTTTATTTCTGAGACAAAAATGAACAAATATTTTGAATAAAAACATCCTATTTCTGTGCTTTTTTATGTTCATAGTAGCCATTGGAAACAAGACAGTAGTTAACTAAAACAGTTGAATGCAGTTATTATTAGACAAGGGATTTGACAAAGATGTCAATATTTTGTACAATATCTTCATGAATATGTATCCAGACAAGTGAATTGAATTGGTCCCCTGCTATACAGCTTCACAATGTGTTTCTGATCAGTTTTAGAGACTAAAGTCAGGAGGAGAGGAGATTGAGGATTTTTGTTATGCTTGGGGAGTACATCTGTGGGAATCCCCTCTTATCACCTACAGTCCAGGGGATGGAATCAGGCTTGTCATCTTCTCTTCTCCACATATCACCAGAGTCTAACTTCTTGCTGGAATGGATATAGAGATGGCAAATCATCTTTGTTATGATTTAAGATAACATCAGCAGTTAGTTGATAAGGCAGTGTGATGGATGAGAGAATCAGGCTCAGGACCCAAATAGTTTGGTGTGCATGCTAAACTTTCAACAAGAGTTTAATAATGTGTTTAAAGTATTATTTTTCAGTTTGTGCAAGAACAGTGCTTCTTTGCCTGCTTGTTGCATTGTTTTGGGAGTTCAAGGGATGTAAGCTTTGCCATTGGTGTATTTAAAAAATAATTTAACACCATTTCAAATTCATCCTCATCATCTCTGGCAACAGATAACAGAGACTTTATATAAGTCTTTATTTAAAAACCTGCAATAATATCTAGAGTGGATCTTTGGCCCAAAGTGTAACCAAAGTAGTGAAGAACTAGAAGCATGCTATGAAGATGGGATCAGTTATGCGTTTTATCAGTTTATGTCTCACAAACTGTCTTTCTGTCCCAGCCAGATTCCAGAGAGTTATGGCATCGAGGCAGTTGACTAAAGGCCCGTAATCTCGTCAAAACCACGTAGAGTTCTGTCCTCCTCAACCTACTTTGTCTCAGAATAATTTGAATTTGTTTTAATGATATGCTCTATCATGCTTTTGTTCATAGTTACTCTTTATGGCAATTTCTAACTGCCTACGTTTTGGAGAATATTTTAAAAATATTACAAGATTTTTTAAAGAGCACCCAACAAGATGGGAACATCCTTCAGTTGGCAACCTAAAAAGCATTATGTTTAGGTCATGGATGGAACAATAGCAATAGACTGCTCTTGAGAATTTCTTGGTGAACAATAAAGCACGTTCTGACTGGTGTTCTGCCATATTACCAACCTCGTCCATGGTCATAGATTGGCAGAGTTGTTGAACATCCAGGCCAACACCCGTCAAGGATTCAATGATATTTTGGTATACTGCATCACTTATAATATTTTCACTTAGGATAAATTCAAATAGTCATTCAACTGGTTTTCTATTAACGGTATAACAAGACCTAGTGCTGTCAATTCTCACTTTATCAAACTGAAAGCCACAGTAAGACCCAATGTCCTTCATCTTCCTTTTATTGCAGGTCATTTTGAGAAGAAGTTGATGTTTGTAGCATTCTTTTTACAGTTCAAATTGTAATCCTAAAGTCTTGTTAACAGCATCCACCCTCAAATTGAGCAGTGCTTTGAAGTTACCTTTGTTGCAGCAACTGACGTCATCTCTCTGACCTCTTAGAGCAATACCCTACCTTTCACTAAACACTAGACGCTTTATCAGGGACCTCAATATCCTCTGATCTGCTTTACTTGATGCTTTCATCTGCAATGGTGACATTTATTCTATTGAATGCATTTGCATACGTTGTCTGGAAGGTATTTAGTTTTGCCATTGAGATGATGTGGTAGTTGCATGATGTATGGATCTTAAGATTTTGGAGCGCATCCTTCCATTTTTTGGTAATGCTCTGTGGTTAGCTTTTCAGGGCAGCGGCATGAAGTGTCCAGGAAAACGATTGTGTACTAGCCCATCATCAGTTTTTGAATAGCAAGCAAAGTCCAACTTCTCAAAACAGTCTCAACACCTGTGTGTGTATCCACTCTTGCTGCTTTTGTCTTTGTACTGCTTGAATGGAAATTTGAAATCTATTTTTGGTTCTTGTCCTTGGATTAAACTGCTTTATATCATCAGTGGTTCATTATGTTCTGAAATTTTCTACATCACAGGTTGAATTGTGAGTGACTGACTGTTGGTTCTCATTACCCTTAAACAAAAGTAGAAACACAAATTAATGAAAAATGAAAATCAATGACTGAGGCAAAGTTTTTTTTCAATTGCAACCAGGCAAAAATTATTGTATATAAAGAAAGTATGAGTGATTCTCAAGGATCAATTTGTGCATCAACCAACTTAAGTTGTAATTGTTGTATGAACTACAGAGGTTAAAACCAGTAATTTATCAAGTTGGATTCCGGCCTGATTGTCCTTTCTTGAACCATACAAAGTGCCCTTTATCTACTGTGATGATGATGTCACATAGGGACAGCTGTGGCGATCAATGACATTCCAAGGATAATGTTCTGCCACCACTCCACTAGGTAATTAACGTTCCGTTACACAAACTTTCAATTTGCTTTCATAAGTATGAAATGGAATGAATTCAGTCCTAAAATAAACTAACAATCATGACCAAAAGGGTAGAAGGGCAATTTGGAAAGGTGATTGTGAAGAAGAATGCCAGATTTTCTAAGCAATCAAAAGCCAGATTTTATTACTATGGTTTTTCCATCAAATTCTCCTTGTCACTTCTCTCTCAGAAGATCAAGGGAATGAAGTAAAGTAGTGGATTCATTTATACATGTACTGCTGACTGTGGGAAGATAGACTACCCTTAAGGATAGATATTGGTGGTTCGTCTTTAGGGATAAAAATGGTCAGGTTTGGTAACCCCTTTTATGGATGATCTTGATAGTAAATTTCTTACATAGCTTAGCCTTTTTTGTAGCCAATCCTCTGAGTCGTCGGTGTTTTTTAGCCGTTGTTTTGTTTGGATTTTATTAGCAGTTATGGTATTTTATATAAATGCTGGAAGAAAAGGTGAGTCCAGCATGGCCCCTTCTGCCTTCATGATTAGCAAGTGATTGTTAAAATGAGCATAGTAAAGGTCACCATTGATAAATGCCACAGAACCAAGGACTAGTTTTAAGAATTCTTTCTAGCGGTAATGTGATGGGGAATGACTTGATAACTTTATCATCCTCAACAGATGTCATTTGCCGATAGCCTTATAGTCTTTTTGTTTTATCAGAAATTCTAATATACTTCTCTTGTTGATTGGAGAATAACCCTTAAAATCAGTGTTCTTCTGAGACAATACTCGGACAACAAAAGTTAACATAACACCACCCTGTTTTTGTTTCTGTGACTATAGGTCAGAATTTTGGAAGTGGCGCCATATGTTATGACCCTCAAAATAAGACACAAAGGAACTTCTTTAAAAATGTTTATTAATTATTAAATTGCTGCTTTTGTCTCTTTTCCACATGTTTTGTTTTTGTTCTACATTGTGTTAAAGATATGATTGATTCCAAACTTTAATTGAATTGTTAATTTGTCTTTCAAATCTAGCTGTGGACTTGATTAAAATGTTGTTTTGATAGGTTCAGTGATTCTTAACCTGGTGGAGGGATGTTCACCGTGAAGCAGTTTTTAGTTCTAAAGTGGAGATGATCTGGCACAGGGTTTAGAGTTAAAGAAAACAACTCTTTTAAATGTTACTTATTAAAAGAAAAAACCCATAGAAAACCATTATTTGAATACGCAATATTATCTTTTGTATCATCACCTTTTCTCTGGGGGTGAGAGGAATTAATAAAATGCTTTTTGCACTTTTCAGAATTAAAAGAAGTTTTGCAACAACATTATTTTCAATGCTGGCTCAAATAGAAAGTAACAATATCAGTTAAATGGTGTTCTTGAACCAGATGATGTGATGACTGCACGCCTTGTGATAATCGTGCAAAAATATTCTGGGGTTGGCTGTGTGGTTGCATTCACTGTTGCTTCCAGTGATGACAATGAAAGAAATGATGCAATTAGGGTGCTGATTATTTGGCCAATGTCGTCGAATTTAAAGTACCAGCGACAGACCAAGATCGGTCAGGTCAATTGCTGCTTGAAGATGTACATCTACAATGGTTGTGAGATTAGGCAGAGTATTCTTGTGCTGTGTCAGATATTTGACCAGTTCATTGGGAAGAAACCCACTGGGTGCTTGCATACAGCTTCATCAAGCTGTTCATAGTAGTGTCTCACCTTGTGCACCAGCAGGCATTTCTCCAATGGCATTAGTGGCACAGAATTTGGTTTCAGATGTGATGGAGAACTTTACTGTTTAGTGATGAATTCTGTGCAATGCTGCACAGTGTCATTGATCAACAGTGTGTTTACTATCTCTGCTTGTGTACATCACGTTGATTAATTTGGTATGGAGCAGTTATTATTGTATATCCATAAGTTATTAGTCTGTAATAAATCTGTTTTTACCAGGAAAAGAGTGAACATACATGTATGATGATGATGATCTACGAGCAAAGTTTTGTTTGTTCTTGCATGTGTGAAATTTTGAACTGTATAAGCTTTTTTTCCTAAATATGACTGGTTTATGAAACACGGTTACTAAGCAACTTGCTTCTTGGAACATTTTGGTAAATGTTGCAGGTGCTTGACCAATCTAAACATGTGAGCAGTTGTCTCACAGATCAAGAGAAGATGCTGTGGACTGATATCTTCCAGTGCTTGTCAGTGGAACATAAGTCTGTGTACACCAGACTGGAGCATCTATGTCTGCTAGGTTAGTCTGTTTTTTACATGAGAGACATCTCTCTCTCTCTGTTTTTTCTTTCAATGGTTTCTGAGTATGGTGAATGAATGGCTCTAGTGTTGATCTGCTTTGTTTTTGTTTTTATATCTATCAGCATTTATTTTTAAAGATTAGTTTGCCTGCTTTGATTTAGCAGAATTCACACAAAGAAAACTGGAAAATGAAGATGTTTCCATGTAACTGTGCAGATTAGCAGTCGTGACCATTTCTCTCTCTCTCTCTCTCATTTACATTCTTTAAAATAAAAGCATGTGCAGAATTATTACAGTAATAGAGGGACGGTGTTCATTTGGAATTTTGAGAACACGGTTTTAACGGTATTAGTCCAAGACGTGGGGCATTAGCATACAATCTGTGTCCAACTTTAAAGTTGCCATGGAAATCTCCATATCAACTGCTGCTCTGTTGCGTTGCAATTCTAAGCAGACAAATGCTGGTAGATGTCTTCATCTGCCGCGTTTGCTGATTTATTTTAGTAGAAGAGCAGAATTTCTTAATTTAAATGAATTCAGCCATTACAAAATATACATATAACTTGGCGGGGTCTAGTATTAGTTTATTTTGACAGCTACGGGAAGAGAGGAAGCCATCACCCCAAGAAAGACAAATGGCCATAAATATTATTAATGCTATCGTTGTCAACTAAATTTGCTGGAATTTATTCCACATGTTAATCTAGTAAAATCATTTTCTCTTTGTGCTACAATCATAGGTAATTTGTTATCATAACTCAAGCTATAAATAACTGTGTGATGGTTCAGATGAGTAAATAGATGATTGCTCCCCTTCTCTGTAGTCTTTCTTAAAATTCAAATTTGGTAATTCTGATATTTAAAAACTAGTTCAGTTTTATTCTTGGTTCTATTTTGATTCCTCAAAATAAGAGCAGTTCTTTGTTATAGTAACGTTGACTTTTGAATTAAATTTTTGCATGAGTGACTGGATATTGTATGTTTACTGTAAAGGATTTGACTGTATTGTCCTGCGTAGTTTATGTAAACTACTGCTTTCAGAAATCATCTTTTCAGAGAGGACTTAAGTTTCGTGATGTACTGTCAGAAGAAACAATACACCAGTAAGAAGCATCAGAAATCACTTGGTGCTGGTTGCAGATAATTCCTTATATTTTCTCTCTCTTAACTGTTTTGTTTTTGTAATCTGCATGGGATAAGATTGGTAGAAGGTGAGATATAACAATCGTGAAAAAATACCATTTCTGCATGAAAGTAGATACAATCATATCAGTGTTTTCACCTTTCTTTTAGCTGAGTGAATTAAAAGATCTTTTAAAGTGTGGTTTTTTTCTAGTAGTAGCCGGTCACCAGGATTCTTGCTCTAATATTAGAAAATAGACACCTCCCGTGTATTGATATGTGGTACTAACTACTTAGCAATGGGATCGAGATGGTTGATTACATTTTTTAATTGTTGCACAGTCTGAGGATCTGTAAGCTCTCTGAATTTCCTAAGGTGTGAAATCTAGTTTATCTGCAAAATCAGATTTTTCTTCGGCCATTGGGAAGTAAGTAAATCCATTCTACTTTTTAGATTGGTTACTACGAGCTTTCACCCTAAGAAACCGGGGAATGTGGCCAGCCCTTATGACAAGTATCTTTCTTAGTTTTACTTTTGTGCTCTGCAAGGGCAGGAAGCTCATGGCTTATGTGAGGTTCTCCAGGGTTGATGATCATTCATCAGCACTGTTTTAAAATTGACCTACCCCATTGCAGTTAACTGTATTTGCTGGTAATTTATTCTGCTCCTTAGCAGTTCTATGAAAAAGAAAATTTTCCATTGTTGAGCTGTGCCAAAATCCCAGCTCGCCTGTTCTCTGGAAATGGTGACTAAGCCAGTCATTTGTGTAAATTAAAATTAAAAAATACTTGATAAAATTACTTTTATCTTAATTACAGTGGTGGTCCAAAGTAAGCATTGCCTTATGTTGTTAAACTAAACTGTTCATGTGTTATTAGCAGTTAATCATGTTTTGTTATTTGTAGGGCTTCTTTACCGAATGTCCTTACTGACTGTAGTAATATCTCATGAAGACAAAACTGTGAGTAATGAAGCAGTAAACTGCAGTACATGCTCATCGCTCCTTTTGGATTGAAGAATTTTATTTTAATAAAAGAAACACACACCGTATTAGTCATGCTGCATTTACATGTAAAACAAAAAATATCATTTATTTTAGGTGTGAAGGCATGAATAACTTAAGCCACGACCATGATACAGTAGCACTTCATCGGGGCTTACTAGTGAGGTCTGACTGTATTTTATTATCAGACCAACTTATTTGAAGAGAAGCCCGCACCGCCTGCTGTGTTTGTTTTATTGCCAAATCGTTACTAATACTTTCTGTTACAGTTGTGGTTTGAATGTCTGTAAAGCTTCTGCATGCTTATATGGTTTATCTACTCTGCTACTTTTCATTTCTTTGCAACAGGAAAACTGATTCAAAGTGACAGTATTGCTGATGAACAACTAAAAGTGACAGCATGCTGTCTGTTTCAGATGCTTGTTCTGAGAGAGGATGTGCTCAGTGTGCTGATTGCTGACACTAGCCATCTGTTGGCTCAGCTGGTGTTAAATTGTGAAGCCCACAGTGATGTAGTAAAGCTGGAAATATTAAAAATAGTGAGCATTAATTATTTAAAGCTGAAACTCTTATTGAAGCAGGTATCAGAAAACTTGTTATTTATGTGAGTTAGCTTTAGCTACTATCTAAACATGCTTTTACTTGTATGCTGCAGTGGTATGAAGGATTATGATCATCTGCAAGTAGAAACTGGTAAAATGTCCACAACTATTTCTTTTTCTGACTCTTTTTAGTTGGATTCTTTCCGGCAGAATATTAATGTTTGACCACTTCATCTGCCACATCGATTGATAGTTACTGTTTGATCTAAGGACACCCCACAGCAGGGAGGGCAAATCACTAAGCGAGTAGTTACTTAGGTATGGTTGGAGGTTCTTGAGCAGCTGTCAAAAGTTACCTTCACCAGATGCACCCCTACTATAACTCTTCATTTTTAGATGTTGGAGGAAGCCCACATGGCCAGCTGGTGAAGAAACCATATCTTACCATCGAGGTATGCCAAACTGACAAGGATTCAAACTGCATCTCCCACCATGTCAGTATATTCAGTCTACTACTCAACCACTCACCACCCATTTGATAACTAAACTTTCAGATGCATTTGGTGATAATGAAAACCTGAGTTTTTGTAGCAAGGCATTGTGGGAAGGTTTTCTGCAGATAATTTAGATGATAAAATCCAGATGCTAAGGAATAATTTGTTGATTATACATAATAGAAAACATTATTAATGTGACAAAATTGAAATTTGACTGCAAATAAAACTAGTATACAATAAATAATCTAGGCTCAGTCCCAAAGTTTATTTGTATTTCTTCTTCTATCAAGAAACTGCAGTAATACCAGTAGATATTTTGGTCATCCAAAATCCAGATATTTGCTGTTTGCTGGAATAAAAACTACAGGTCCTAATTTCCACTTGTGTAATTGGCCGTCAATATCATAGTTTACTGCAGTCCTTTAAAAAATTCTGTATGGTCAGGTGTTTAGCTGTCATTGACATCCATAATTTGGGTGTTGTTACTCAACACATTATTTCACTGTTTTTCTTGCTAGGCTGCCAACTGCTGTTCACTACAGCAAGGTTTGGCCTGGCTGACCAGTACCAGAGAACAGAAAACAGGCGACCACAAGTTTACTTACCTCAGTCTCACCAAGGAACTTGTCATTAACAGCTTACTGTGCAACCACAAAGAACTGAACCAAGCTGCAATGTTCTTAGCTTTTTACCTCAGAAATCTTCAGGTAAGAATTGTCTGCATACATATGATTGATGGCTTCATTCTTTAATAAAAAGTCACCTTACAGAAGGAAAGTTCCAGTTTCTAGTGAAGATGATCCAGACTAGGGTAATCCTCTTTCTTTGTTTCTTTTTTAAGCTGATTACTACAAATTACAAACACTTTTAATGATAACTATGGGGAAACTCAATCCAATTTTAAATTTCTTTTTTAAAGACTAAATTATCAAAAGGCATTCTCTTGGAATGATACTGATTGGAACAGTAAGGGAGATGAAAACCAATAGCTACATCAATGCTCGTTTCTATATGAATGCAAGATCAAAGGCTATTCAGTTCAGCTTTACATGCCAGCCCACTACTCTCTTCCCCATGTCTAAGTTTCACAGTAGGTGTGTTTTTTTTGCATTCCAATTGAGAGTAATTTCACACAAGCCTTTGTCCATTGAATTACTGTGAAGAAGTTTACAATTCTAGTGCTTGGTTTGCAGTAATCAGCTGTAAAAGAAAAGGCACTATGGATTTATCGGATTAGTATAAAACAGCATGTTTGGTCTTGTAAGTGAACTGTAAAAGATACCATTTAAAATTATTCTTTATTTAGCAAAGATGGCATTTTCAATGAATTATCTTCTTCATTTCTTTTTCTAGATTAATTAGGTAAATAAATGAGTTTTTAATCCCTTCCAACAATGATATTTATTTTGCATGTAATATAAAATAAGGGATTTAGGCTTATTCGAATCTTGAACTCTCAGCCATCTTGTGATATCCTGTAACCTGACTGACTGACAAATACTGGAGACTTTTAGCTATGAAAGACTTTTTTTGAATTGAAAAAATCAATAGGTATGTCTAATTAAAAAATCTGTTTCTAATTTTTTTAAAAAGTTGAATGATGATGATACAATAGAGCTTTCGTGTGCCCTTACTGAATGCCTGAGAAAGGAACATTCGGAGGAAGCAGGTAAATAATCTAAACCCCAGGAATGAAAGCTTCTTGATTGTGCTCTAGCTAATTAGCCTACTTTTCAGCAATAATTTTCTGTCACCATCATAAGGACCTTTAGTTGTGTAAGGTAATTAACAACAGATGTTTTCAGTGATGGGAGCTGGTCCTAAACCCATGATGACCAGCTGTTTGCTCTGCTGAGCCACCATCTATAACTTCTGGATTGCTTGGTTTTCTAGAATTATGCATTTGAGTTTTAAGTTCGCAGTTAAGCAGATCCACTCTTGAAAGTATTTATCTATCCAAATAATTGTCATTTTCATGATATAGCTGACTACTTTTCTATATTATTAGCCAGATAAAAGGAAAAGGAATTTGTGTTCTAATGATATTCAGTAAAGACATCACAGAAATGTCGTATTTTGTCTTGTTTCCCATTTTGAATAGAACGCTATGTTTACGGGGATGATCTCGACACTGATCCCATGTTTCTCCAAGGTTTAGCAGATTGTACTTGTACAGGCTTCCTACAAGTTGCAAGAACCTTAGAAACTTGTATGTGTACTGGATTACTGCCAGGACCAATATCCACCACCCCAACAATATATTATTGCTACGTCGTGAACTGATTGGACCAAATTCAGTTATGGAACAGCCATCAACATTCCCGAAGTTTTCTGCTAAGAGACAGCTTAATGGATCTATTGAAAATAAGCATTCCAAGCACTGATTGTAGGGAGAGTCCTCCCATTTACTCCTTCACTATGTTATTAGAATTTAGTTTTCTGTTTTCAAAATTAAAAAACAATCTCCTATTTCCGCAGTAAGTATTAAAAAGGAAAAGGAAAATGATATAAAACCTATTTACAGTAATATAATTCACATTGTTGTTGTTTGATTACCCGAGTCCATAATAAAATGTTTTTTTTTTTTGATTGCTAGGTGTTTTTTTTGGATTGTCTTGTTTGAAAGAATTCATGAACAAGAACCACCAGGTATGCGTTATTTTGTTGTTGTCCCGTCCCCCTCCAGTACTGCTATTCACGCATGAAACCCCTGCTTCATGTATAATATTAAAAGGATTTTTTCTGCCATCCTTCTCAATGGAGGGATGGTTATTAACTTTCAATAGGCTTTACATTATTTCATTCTCCTGTTGAAAAACGCCAGCAGTACCCCATTTATTCTTTACAAACCACTTTGTGCCATTATTTTCTGTTTCCTTTATTTTAGGTCTGTGGTTTGGTAGAAATGTTGGGCTTGAACTGGGATGAACTAAACAAGAAATCAGCTAAAGTTAAGAAATGTTGTGATCAGATTGCGATGCTGCTGGAGAAAGTTAACTAAGTATAATACTTACTGTACTTGTTCGTTGTCCTGATATTTATTACACGTAGCTATTCAGTCTCTGCAACATTACATTTATTATAGTTTGTTCTTTCATGTGTGTGTGTGTATAATTTTTTTTCTCTATGCTATTAACCCGGTCTATTTTGGTTTCCAGCAGTTTGTTGGAGCTTGTGCTTTATCGTACAAATTATATCTAGACATATTTGGAAAGCCAGTCTATCACCCATTCATCACAAAGTTTCTGCTGCTGCCTATTCCTATTTCATTCTAAATAGGTAAAGAGCATTTTCTGACCAATTATTTCACCGAAAAGTTCTTAAATAGATGCCTCAAGGTCTCACTTAAATATATATGTTCAGTTTTACATAAGATTCTCCTCATTTCATTTACTGTGCGTGGCAGTAAAATTGACTTGTTAGACTCTTTACTGGAAATTGGGTATGCTTACCACACGGTAGAATAGTGTCGTCTCAACTTAACGTTGCTTTCAAACACGTCAAGATAATGTTAATAAGCAGAATAGAATCTCTTCAGTAGGTATTGATTGATTAATGATGGTGGAGTATGGGTAACATGTCGTTCAATTGGTTGTCAATTTAGAAGGGAAGTACAGATAATTATATTGAAGTGTTTCTTTAAATGAAAAAAAAAATCCAATACCTCAGTTTACAGGTTGAAGACTAAAGATCTTATAAAAAGATCACTCTTTGTTCCGAACAAAGACAAAATGAGGCTGTGATATTAACACGTTTAATGCATCTGATTTACAGTATCTATTGGTGTTGGAATAATAATTTTAAAAAAAAAAGTTTCAATGATATTAAATGTAAATTGTTGCATCGAGCCATTAAATGACTGACTGACCTGAGATTGTGGTGTTTTCTATCCTTTCTGGGAAACTTATGATAGCGATAGAATGTGTTGGTCTCTAAAACCTTCAGCTGGTCTTAGTTTGAGACTACACACTTTACAATTAATAATAAAAAAATAATACGTTGTGATGTGGTGAAGTACAGAATTTTTTTTTTTTTTTTTTAGAAAGTGAACAGGCTAGCATTTCATCCCCACTAGTAAATATAAGCATTTTTGAGCACCAGATATCCATCCATCCATCCATCCATCCAGGGATGATGACTGTCCAAAATAAGTTTGATTTTTTTAAAAATGTATCTGACAATTTTTCTCCTCATCTAGTTTCTTCACTGCATTTCTCAAGGCTGGTTTCTGTTGTGTTATCAGATTGTGTTAGTTCACTGGTCTTACACAATTTTTGAGTTCTATTTCCTAAAAACTTTTCCAAAGTCTGCCCACTAACACCTGTTCTGCACTGTTCAGATATCATTAATCCACAGCTCTCCAAATGTTGCTCGCACGTTTTACTCTGTTTCCTGTCACTGAGAATCTCATTCTGACCTTGCACGCAATAATCTGCGCACATACGACTTTCTTTGTTTTGTTCAGGCATTTGACTTTGACTGCATTTTGTAAATGTACACGGTTTTTCAGTATCGGTAATCACATCCTCAGGATTCTCAGTTTCAGCATTTGACTCAATTGATAAGGAAAGGGAATCGGAACTGTAGCTGCTACTGTAATCCATTTCATCATCAGAATAAACTTCAGCACCATGAAATACATATCGACTGGGTGGCAGAAACAGGTACTCATCATCTAAAGAAAGAAAAGAACAATTAACTTTGTTTCAAATCAGTTCTTGCCCTGGGGTGGGATCCTCTGAGAAACAATCCCCCCTGTGCTCCCAGGGTAGGACGTGAGGCAGGAGCGGTAACCCCTACAGAAAACAGAGAGCTGGGCCAGTGTGCGCTCTCCTAACAAACCACAGTTCGAGAATGGTGATCGCCCATTGAGGTCCCTCCCGTTGCTTTTGCGGCACCAGGGGGCACGGGAGAGTGACTGGCTGCAAAAGAAAACTACAAAGATGTCCCAGTCAGCAGCGACCCTTTATAGTCATGCACTGGAATGCAGAAAGTGTCCTGAAGAAGAAGACAGAACTGGAGCATATCCTGCACGAGAGAAATATCAATGTCTGCTGTATTCAAGAAACACATTTGCAGAGCTTCAGGTCCGATAGAGCACATTCTGACCCTTGTCAGGAATAACATAAATGCCTGCCTGATAGATACGTACATGCAGAACTCTGAGTATCAGGTCATCCGTATTCAGATGAAGACTTCCATCTAGTTAACTTCTACTGTCCCCTGATACCATCAAGATACAGGCCTCCAATTTTTTTGATAGTAGGTGACTTCAACACTCGATCACAGAATTGGGGTATGACCACATGGATCGGCGAGGTGAAGAATTGACAGGGATGACAATAGGCTCATCCTTTTGAGTGGTCCCAATGACTGCCCCACATTCTATTCCAGGCGCTGGCGCAGCACTTCCACTACAGACATGCATAAGATTGCCAACAGAGAGGTGGATGTGATCATCGGCCAGTCTTCCTGACCTTGGGCTTGGAGTGATGCACCGAAGCTACCTTCCTGAGGTGGAACTATAAGAAGGCCAATTGGTTCCTCTTTCGACACCATACCAGTGAACTCACCAAAGACATGGTAGTCCAAGGTCAAGACATCAACTTGCATCCTCCCAGGGGATCCTGGAGGGAGTACAAACCTTACTGGAGTAACGAACTGAAGGAACTTGAGGATGCCCTCTCAGAAGCTAGGAAGGAAGCAGAAGTTAACCCATCTGAAGAAAACATCATCAGGCTCCAGCAAGCAAAACGTAGGAGCTGGAGAGATAGAACAGCCTCCCTAAACTCCGAGAAAGATGGCAGAAAACAACAGTGTTCACCAAGGAAAGTGACACCTGTCAGTGCTGGAAAACAGCGAGAAACTCCCGCTCACACTGCATGAGATCATTGAAAAAGTTGAAGGCAAGGAAATCACCAGGTCCAGATGGTTACCCATCTTGGCAGCGCAGCTGTGTGCAAGCTGCTTTAGGTATTTAACAGCAACTGGGAAAAGGGGGCACTGGCACAGATCTGGAGAGATGTGGTTACAATACCTATTCCCAAGTCAGGAAAAGATCCAAAGGCGGCAACCAGCTATCGTCCCCTTAGCCTGACAAGCTGCATGGTGAAGACCATGGAAAGAATTGTGAACGAGCACCTTCGATGGTACCTTGAGACCAGGAATCTTCTCGCCCCTGAACAAGCTGGATTTAGGCAGTTTTGCAGCACAGAGGATCAGGCCAAATGCCTATCACAGGAAATAGAAGATGTGTTTCAGGAGCGGAAGCTAGATTTTGTTATCTGGGTTGATCTTCAAAATCTGGACCAATTGTCTTCTCGTGAAGATGCTGAGAACAGGCATCTCCAGCAATATGTACAACTGGATCAAGGCTTACCTTTTCAACCGTAGAGTGAGAGTCTATGTTGACCAGATCTATAGCCAGAACATGGGGTCCCACAAGATGGTGTCTGAGCTGCTAAAGGGCATCAAAGCGGCCACTTTATACAGATGATCTGGTGTATGGAGGAACATCCTACAGAATGCAGCAAGCTTGACCAAGCAGAAACCTGGTACCATCAAGCCTGGAGGAACACCTCTGAAAGTGGATGAAGAAGCAACCTACCCTGGTGTCACCTTTGACAAAAGACAAACCTGGAAGCCACACATTGCGTGAGCAGAAAGAAAGGCCAGAAGCAAGCTTGCAATCCTCAGGAAGTTGGCAGGCACCTCCTGGGGAGAAAATGAGAGGATACTGAAGACAGTATACCGGGGAACAGTAAGGCCTCACTTTGAATATGGCTCCACTGCATGGTCAACCACCACCAGAACCAATCTGCAGGTCCTCGATAGAGAGCAGAATCAGGCTTTGCGGTCACCACCTATCAGGCAGTTGGAGCAGCTTACTACAATCCATCCTCTTAGTCAAAGATCTTGATACTGGCTGAGAAGTACAAATGTCTGCCAGACAATCCAAGAACCGGCTGAAGATGAGCAGCTTTGTCCATGAGAGCAACAACCAGAACCGTGGGTCTCAGACATCAAAGTCCACACTGTCATCCAAGGGGAAGGACAGGATGACATTGTGCGAAGAGCTCTCACCTTGGCCACGATTGAAAGAAATATGGGTCAGCAACCCATGCTGTGGCAAATAGGGGTGCTGGAGCCTCGTGCAGGCATCAGCGGATCAATGTCACCAAGTGGTCTTCCTCACAGATGCTCTTTCCGTTCTTCAGGCCCTGGAGAATAAGCTTCCCCATCTGGCCAATGTTCTACAGTTAGTTGGAAGAACCAGAAGAGCGCCCTCCAGGGATCCCCTGTGGAGTACCAGGGAACGAGAAGTTAGCTTTTGGGAGAAGAGGATCATCATCAGACCATTATTTGGGCCACAGACAGAAAGGGATGACTACTGTCCAGAGACCAACAAGTGACTCTGGTGAGACTCCGAACCGGACACAATCGGCTCACATGAGCCGAAAGTTTAAGCTGGTACCTTCACCAACCTGCTCCTTGTTGTTGTTGTTGTTGAGCGAGTTGGACTTCCGAACGAGGTTCTTTCAATGGCATCGCATCCCGTAAAGACAAGTGGCCCGTTCTCTGTCGAGTCCTCCTCGTGGTTGAGAGAAGTTCGTCGAGCTGACAAACGGCCCGGTCCCCCAACACCGTGGGCCCCAAGGACCCGGGAGGTCTCTCTCACGTCGGACCAACCTGCTCCTGTGGTCAAGAGGATCCTGGAGGGAGAAAGACGGCCACATTTTCCAACCAGCTACTCCCCTCAGAACAAAACTCTATGGCAGCTGATTAGATTCACAGTTTAGTGGCAAATGCTAAGAAGAAAAAGAATTTTGTAATAAAATATAGTTGCAACCCTAGTATTATATTAAAAAGCTCACAAACCTTTCAATCGCTTTGCTAGACTATCTCTTCGGACGCTACCCCTCAAATGCCACAATCTACTCAAAGCATCCCAAGTTTCATCTGCTTTTTCAAATTCCTCTTCTGTTGCTTCATTGAATTTCTCTTGCAATTCTTCTTTAACTATTGTTTCCAGTCCACACTGTTCACAATTTAATAATGCCTTATTTTGCTGCATTTCGACATCTCTGCTTGAATAGGATGTTTGCAATCCTTTGTGTTCACATTTTACCAACTCATCTTGCTGCTGCCTTTCTGCTCCATTCTGTCTATGTAATGCCAATCCATTTTCCAGTCCACCTGGTATTGGCGTTTCAACCTCCATCATTGACTCAGTTTCCAATCTGTTCTGTTGGTGTGATAAATTTGGATGCTTTGTCTCATTTTCTTGACCTAAGTGTTAAAATAATAATAAAATTAAAAAGTGATTTTGTTGGGCATACATCTCATTAGTACACATTAAAAATTTTAAAATATGCAATTGAATAAGTTTTGTTAAACAAAAGTTTGCTGCTGTATTCACTTTTAAAATTAAATAACTTGAGCTAAAAGTCCTTGAACATAAAATAAGATTAAAACTAACTATTGTGGAGTGATGGGTTAGTAACTCCCTCTAATTAAAAAATTCTTCCCTTCCCTTTGCTGAGGTTAGTGTGCTTGCACACAGAAGACTGGCCAGAATACAACAGTCTTGTCTTTAGTCAGTTGCATATACAAAAGAGGGGAAAATTTGCACATTTATACAGTAAAGCAGCCAATATTTACTTGCTTAAAAGCAACTATAAAATCACTTCAAATATAACCAAGAAAACAGACTGACAAAAATTTTTCAAAAGCTTTAGAAGAGTTACCTGTGTTTTTGTCGAAAGGTGGTAATGTTGAAGTGGAAAGTTTATCCTTTGCAATTTCTTGAAAACTCTGCTTTATGTCACTGAGGAGACTCCAGTCACCATCAAGTTGCTTACACAACTCATTCAAAATCACATCACAATCTCCAAGCAACTCCACATCAAAGTTCATATGAGACAAGGGCTCTCTGTTTATGAGAATCTGTGGGACATGAGATGGAATGTACACTGGAAAGCAAGAGAGAATCTTGAAACATTCATGATGATGGAGTTTGGTGCTTCACCCTAAAGTAGAAGACCAACCAAGGCCACTAAGAGTCCTGGTGACTGTGACGGGGAAAGATCGCCAAACTAACAAACCCTTTAACTATTTCAAAGATCCTCTATACCAGGCTGGGTGATTAAAGATGGGCAAAAAACAACAGGAAATTTTATCAACAACAAAAACTGAAGTTGCATATTTTCCTTTTATTAAGCCCGTTTTTCAATTTATAAAAGTTTCATATATGAATCATATTTGATTCTTGTAATTTATTAATTGGCAAATGATAGGATAAAAGTCTATTGGAATTGGATTTTAAACATTGAATAAATAATATACTTTTACTTTCTAGACACTTCATTAATTTATAATGAAAACTATACAAATTATGCAACTTCTTTGTTGTACAAAATAAATTACTTTATGTAAAAAAAAGATTTAAACAATTTCAAATACTATTTCTGTTAATTATGGGTAGTAAGGAGAAGCAGTGGCCATTAGGAGGTACAACTAAACATGACTACAAACCAAATTTGAAAGATCACCCTCTCGTTCTGGAGCCATGCACACCACTATACAAATATGTAGGGTTAATACTTTTGAGGTGCAGCCATTTAAGCAAAACAGCAACATACTGACACTGTGGATGAGATTAGCAATGCCAGTCTGCAAGATTGCAGCCCATTTTTGCCTGTGGATACTTTTGCAAGGATCAGTCGAGGATGACCATGGCAGAATTGTGATTATCCCTGTTAACTGGGGCACAGTCTTCCATAAACATACTATTTTAATACTTTTTTCAGACACGACCTTGGCATATACACAAGCAGAAGTTAGATCCTTTCTCCCACCCCCCTCAGTGGTTTAAATTGCGCCCCACACTAAGACAGGTGAATTAAAACATTTTTTCTCAATTTGTGCAGATGGTTCAATAAAAATTCCTGGATGGCACCATACCCATACGTGTCCACTGACAAATGTGGAAACCTAGATTCATTGAAGAATCTGCTTTGACTATTGCAAGTGATGATTGATATTGCATGGGATGAGGTGTAGTTTGCATGTTGCAATCCATCTGTTTCTTGTAGATATTTCCATATGCTCCGGCACATTAGCATGGATTTTCCATTCTGTTAGCTATCTCTCTTCCCTGGGTAGGCCTTGCAGAAGTATCCTTGTAACCTCTAAGGTAAATCCCAAGCATGTCTTGAACCATTACATACAACAAACCTTTAATCCTTCCTTGTTCAGAACTGGCTGGGGCACACCGGCTGAAGATGGTTGGGCATTAATTAGTCATTTAATGATCACCTTGTTTCTACTAGAGCTAACACATGTAGGACAATGATACTGGTCCACAATATCACTTCCTCTGGTTACTTGTATCACTACATTTTTTCACAAAAGTGACTTGAGAGATCAACTTGGATTACCTTGTGCATTATCTACCTGCCTGATGGAATCAGACATTGAATCCTTCCCTACTGGTGATGTGGAGGTTTATAGTATTCATACTTGAGATCTATCGTTATTTGGTTGGACAGTGATGGAAGAACATCAGATGTGGAGAGTGACGGTGAGGAGAGTGATGTCATTGAGTGGAGTTTGAGTCATCTGTGGCTGATCAATGTGCTGTTATAGCAGTCAGTTGGCCTGAAGACCGATGTTCATGATGATGCCAGCTGATCCTGGAGAATTTCTTCCACTATGCAGCACAGACACAGAGCTGACAACAGCTGGATGGACACTATCACAAGGCAAGCTTTCCTAGCATTAAATGTAACCATGAGTTTCCATGCTGCACTATCCATTGAGGATTTTTGAAGTGTGGATGACAGATTTGGTGTCAGAAGTAATGAGATTCAAGAAACTGAATCAGTTTTGACACTACTGTGACAACAGTCAGGCATCTCTACCTCTCATGAAGATGACAATGGCAGGGAAAATTTCTTCAAAGGCTGATTTTTCCTTGATGTGACCACCAGGAACTTTCAGGCCAAGTATCATCAATACAAGAAGATCAGCATCAATGAGGTTTTGATAGCCTTTGCAGATGCCACATGAAGCACTACCTTCCCATCAATCCAATCAAGTGGGGCCTGAATGCATGAGCAGCAGCTGATGCCCACAATAGCTACATGCTGAATTTTAGCATTTATACGAAAAGATCCAGCATCAACCTCAGCAAGGTTAAGGTACACGTTCTGGAAAGCCTTTTGAAACATCCACAAGGAAAAGAATACCAGCTCTACTTTGACAACTACTTCAACTCTCTAGGTTTCAGGCCTGCTTTGCTGTTTGCAAGAAGAACAGGAGAAGTTTGCCTGCTAACTTTCAACACCAAGCATCAGCTGCAGCAAGGGGACGACAATATGTGGCAGAAGGGGTGATCTCCAAGTGGCATGATAAGCAGGATGACATGCTTCCGAGTAACAAAGGCAGCCCTGAAGATGCTGCTACAATGACTTAAATACGCTGTCCATGAAACTTTACAACCAGTACATGGGCAGGGTGAACCTCATATCTGCACAGGTTGTACTATCTTCTGGGGAGGGATGGTATGAAGTACTTGACATGAGGCCATCATCGATGCTTTCAAACTGTACTCTGAATCCTCTCAAGCAAAAAGAGCAAGTGCTACATACAAAGATATCAGACTGGAGATAGCCAGGTGCATTCCACCAACCAAGACTACCACATCCTGGAAAGGAAAAAGGTGTATGCTTTGCTGTGCTCTAGGAATGGTTGCGAAACTCCAATTTATAAGGGGGGAGTTCATTTTAACTTTTGACATTTGAATCTAAGATGCCATTGATTACTGAACTGTTTTAAGTCATTCCATGATGACTTAATGCTTTTTTTAATCATTCTGATCAGCCATCTTGGAAATTGTCTGAACATTTATTCATGTAAAATATTGCATATTTCCTGAACGAGAAAGCTGGTGTAAATTTCAAATTTGTAACCCCAAGTTTCCCTTTTATTTATCCTATCTGGCCCTGGGCATGTTCCCTGAAAAGCTGGATGTGGGAAATCAATAATTGTGGTGATCAGAGTAGACTTTACAAATGTTTCACTTACTTGGAATCAGTGCCACAGGTCGGACTTTGAGAGACGAGCCGATACAAAATCAACAAATCACACAACTCTCTATCTTCAGCCATCTGGTCATGAAACTGCTCAGGCAGATTTTCCCCAAAAAACACAATATCTGGCTTCATTATAGATGGTAGGGAATCTTTTGGACATACTGGACACTTTGGTATTACCTGTACAAAATTAAATAAATAAAAGTCTTAAAAGACAGTTTGTGCCTGATTTACATAGATGATGTTGACAGTGCAGTGGACATACACCTGTGATCCATGACTGGACTCACCAATAAGATAATTTATGACACATAATGAAGGATATTTTAATGAGAACATTCATGTGACAGGTTTGGAAATAATCATTTTAAAATTTTTTTATACTTATGGATTTTCCAATAGTTGTATATGTACATACATGTAACTATGTAACTATGCACCCAATCTATATACGAGGTCTGTCGAAAAGTATCCGACCTTAGGCTGGGAAAAAAAAATTACATACTTGGTGGGGTTCAATTGCTAATCCCTATCGAAGTGGGCCCCTGTGCCTCCACACACAGCCCAGCGATCCTTCCACTGTTCGAAGCACGTTTGGAACGTTTCTTCCGGAATGACTCTAGGCTCCGCCGTCGCATTCCGCATTATGTCCTCTCAGCTCTCAAAGCAGGAGCTTTTCAGTGGCATCTTCATTTTTGGGAACAATCAGAAGTCAGAAGGAGCCATGTCTGGAGAGTAGGGAGCCGGGACGTTGTCATGATACAGCTGCCAGTTTTGCGAGGTCCACAGATCCAGTCTCTTGCACCAAACTGCATCAGGAAGACATAGGACGACTTCCTGATAGTACTCCTTTGTAACTGTTTGTCCTTCTTGTGCATATTCATGATGTAGTCAAAGAAAACAGTCAGCATCACCTTGATTTTTCTCTGGACCTTGGCGACATTGGGAGCTTCCACTGTGATGACTGAGCTTTGGTTTCTGGGTCATACCCATAGACCCACGTCTCATCTCCAGTTATCACGGTATTCTGGAACTCAGGATCCCTGCTGGCAGTATCCAGTAGGTCCTGCGCAACCTCAAGACGAAGTTGTTGCTGTTCCTTAGAAAGCAGCTCGGGCACAAATTTCGCTGCCACTCTGCACAAGCCCAAATCCTCCTCTAAAATTGCACGTGCAGAAGCTTTACTGATCCCAACCTCGTCACCATCAAACGACGATCCTCCATTATCAAGATCTGCACTTTCTCGATAACAACTGCATTCCGGCTTGTTGACGGCCTCCCAGAACGCTGGTCACTCTCCACTGATGTGTGGCCATCTTTGAACCCGTTGTACCATTCTTTTATTTGGGTAAGACCCATGGCATTGCCACCAAAAGCCTGTTCTGCTTAGGTATCTCCAAGCTTTTGGCGAAACTTGATACAAGATCGTTGCTCCACACGTTCCCGTCATCATGGGCGAAATGAAAATGCGACGAGTAAGTAAGTAGTATAGCACCTCACGCGCTGGCTGCCTGACAGCAACTGACGCATCCAGCGAGCCCGCCAAAAACCACGCATGCACATGAAGGCATGCGGCGGCTCCACTATGCACACTTTTGCCTCCCTAACGTTATTACTCCCCACGGGAAAAAATAAAGTCGGATACTTTTTCGACAGACCTCGTATAAAATTTGGGATACTTCACCAGTGAGTTTTCAGTTTGGCCTCATGTTTATGTGTAGATTACAATTCCCTGTCAACCAAATCTTCTGTATAATAGGACAAGTTATAGATTATAAACTAAAAGATTCTAGATTAGGAAAACAATTTAGAAAAGATGGTGATCATAATCTACAAGTATTCAAAATACAAAAACTGTTTAAGCTTAGCTGCTAATAAAATTCTAGAAAGCTCAGTTAATCCTATCAATCCTAAAACCAAAAGAATTTTAGTTCCATTACATAGATCCTTGGTTTAGCTACATCTTGGAATATGCTGTGTAGGCAGGAGAGAATCCATTTTTTTGTTTTTTAAAAGAACAAAGAAATAGTAGAAAACTTCTTTAGAATGTTTCCAGATTTTAAGTACTTAAAAAAATGCTCAATGTTGAAAAATATTACATTTGCCCAGTTGGTTTATTAGACATTTGAAAAGTGGCAAATCAATAGAAGTTTTCAAAATAATTAACAATATTCAGGTTGTGTGTGGATAGTAAAAAATATTTCTGGTTGGTTACCTACAGCTGCCTTAATTATAAAAATTAAGTCCAGATTATCGTGATAGTTTGACATTTAAAATAAAAATAACAAAAACAAACAAAGCATTTAATAGCTTTGTAAATGTTTGGCAGTTTTTATAGAACAAAGATTAAGATTATTAAACAAAAACAAGCATTTAAGGTCTACCTACCTGGTTGAAAATATCTTCCCTGATTGCTTCAGCATCAGTTTTATATCGGCATACCATGCATCGTGCTGTAGCAAAAGAGCCTGAAACCAGTCCAAATAAAAAGGCATCAAACAGAAATAGCTGGACAATTTAACAGAAAGGAAAAAAAAACCTCTCCCTTGGCTTGTTTCAAACTGCTTTCCTCCTTTGACCTTCCTTTCCCAAACCACATCAAACAGGCAACCAGACTCGTTCTACAAACAAATGGTATCAACCACTATGCAGGAGACAAAGGTTTTGGTAGCAGTGAAGAAAGTATGACAGAAGTAATAGCAAAGCAAACAAGCCAAGGAAAATACTGCTAGCTTCCCAGACAAAAACACTTATCAGTAAAGCGTTGAAAGGTAGATAACGAAAATGTATTATTATGCACTGGAACATAAGGAATTCTAACAATTTCATCACTTCAAGCTGTTTTTTCAACAAAATAGCTTTCATGTGAATAACTACTGCTTGTATTTCAGCATCTTGCTCAGTAACGTAATTAATCTCTCTCTAGATCATCCCAAACAAGCTCAACAGGGTTTACACCTGCAGATTAAAAAAGGCCATCTATAGTTTTAAGAAGTCCTGGTTCTTTTCTAGCAAGGTATTGTGTATTGAACTCCGCACTTTGCCTCGGATCACTTTCTTGTTGCAGTAAAAACCCATCACCAATCAGATGATGTGCTGATGGAATAGTATGGGGGTTGCAGATATTGTGATATTTCTCTTTTGTGAGAATCCCATAAATTTTTTATCAAATCACCAGTTGAATAACCAGCAAACCCTCCCTCAATATTTCAACCTTTCCACAACAATACTTAAGTGCAGGGAAAACGCTGCTCTACCCGTACTTTTCTCGGAAGCACTCAACAACGAGGTTTAACATTTATGCAAAAGCATAGTACGAATTAACAGTTATTTACATTAGTGGTAAGAAATATGCTTTCGGTAGGAACCAAATTTAGCATTCGTAGAAATAACTTGCTGGGCATAATTACAAAAACCTTGGTGATAACAAGGTCACACTTAAGGGATTATATATACACAATCCAGATTTTTTTGTTGTTGCCGGGATTATGCATTTTCATTAACAATAAAATGGAATAAAGGCAAAGTAAATCCTTTAATCCCTTGGCTTTGTGAAATCGTAGACATAGATTGTTTTCAAAATCCTCTAATTACCATACCAATGTTGGCTAATTCCTACCCTATGAGCGTGCTGGCATGACGAGTAAACGGAATGATTACAGGACCTCCAAACAACTTAACACGGCAGAGATAACCCACAAGTCATGGACTTGGTTAAGGTTACCAAAATCATAGTGCACATATGAAAAAACCTTGTTAACCAAGCTAACCAATATATGTCGTTGATCCTGTATGCTACGTACCATGACACTGAATAACATTTTTTATTCCAGCTTGCTGTTCTAATGTATCGATGTTCTGAGTGTAATTTCTTAGCAACTTTCCTTCTTTTTCAATCAGTTTAATAAACTTGTGACTCAAAGATGGCTCAAATTGACCTGGATAAATTTCCTGAAAAAAAATAATAAAAAAGATCAGATTAGAAGAACAAGTGTGATATGATAGAAATTACTTTTGGAAATGCAAGTTACAAAGCCTGAGGTCCAGACTGAATTTATACTTACTTGGAGCCAGATTACTGAATATAGTATCTGGTGTAGCATTTTTTGTCATCTTTAATAATACAAATCAGCAGGGGTTTTCATTTTAAATTTGCAGGAAGACCAAAAACATACTAAAGCTGCTGTGATAAATCGGTATTCAAACCAGCAACACCCATAGCTGGGTAGATGTTGCACAGATTTCAAAATTTGTATATACGTTAAAAAGAATTGACAATGCTCCTGCTTGACTTTTGTTTCTTTGTTGCTGTATTACATCCATTCTCATACCATCTCACCCACAACTGACACTGTACACACTTGCGCAGATGTAATTCCAAATGGCTTCATTGACTGGCAAGTCTTAAATCATCAGGTATCAGTGACTTGTAACACATATCAACCGTAACTGTGCACACACCAATAAGGATAAAGGAAATTATTTTTAATGTATGTATTTTTTGACAGTTACATGGTCCTGCAAAAACCAAATAAACATGGAATATTTTATTGGCAATTCCCATCACACAGCCAGCACAGTAAAATTTACACCAAGGTCAATTAAATATTTTTAGAGTTTATTGTTGAGTTTCACCTCAACAAATGAACATTTAGCTATCAGGTATTAAAAATGTCACCAACTCACTTCTGGTATTCATGTAGCCTCCTTTTGTCAAATCCTTCATGTCTGACCTGATGTATACAGTACTGTAGAAAGCTCACCAACAATTTATTTGCATAACAAAAAGAGATGTAAAAAAAATAAAAAATCTAATTATATAAACAAGAAAATATGCTACATTAAAAACAATAACATTGGAAAAATTAGAAGACAAAAAATAATATTGTTTGCAGGCAGTCTTCTTGCAATGTTCAGGAGTATGCCACTCAGAATACTAATTTTTACTGGTATAATCTTTAGATGGGGACAAAGTTTAGTTTTCCATAATGTACAGCATTTTTATTCTCATGTAAAAAATTATACTAGTATTACACATCACAAAGGAAGTCTAAAAACCTATATTAATTTTTATTTTCAAATGTTATTGTCTCTGACATTTAATTTAGCATATCATCTGTTTATGCAATTGGAATTTTACATATCTGTTATGTTATGCAAATAAAGAAATTAAAGACTAAGAATAATTTATTTAATTAATATCAGTACTGCAGTTATTGATTTAAAAGTATGGGTAATAGATAATCAAAGTGCATACCTTCAAACAAACAAAAAATAAAAAGCTTTAACAAATAACATTTTCTCCTATACTGTGTAAAGGCTGATTTTAAGTGTCACAGCAGCGTTCTTAATGCAAAATAGTTTTATTTCAGTTTAAGTTTATGGTTATAATAAGTGTAATCCTAGATGTTTTCTCTACTTCGATGTTCTGATAGTAAACTATCACAATAGCTTATCAGCAATGGTAAATTCTAATTATATATTAATAATCATACTTTACAAAGAATAACTACTTTTGTTGTTTTTTCCTATCTCAGATGAACAGGATTTTTTTTTTCTTTTTAAATAAACAAACTTTGGAAATTTAAAAGAATTAGTACGTACTTTTGCAAACTTAAAAAATGGTCTCGAGTCATTTTTGAAGTAATGAATGTCAAACATGGCTTGGGGATCAGGCAAATCTGGAAAATCCATGGCAAGCCGAGCATAAATTCCATTCCGAGATCGAAAATCAGGAATTCCGCAGGATACAGACACCTTTAAAAAAAGTTGTTTTTTTTTTTAAAGTTTATGCCATAAACTAGAACTACAGACCTAAACTATCTTTAAACACTCTGAATTACCTATTATATAGCATGCAGTTGGGCACAGGGTTGAGGGCCTGAGTTTGAGTCCTGGTTGATTGGGACTGGCTACATGGGTTTCCTCCCCGATCTAACAATGAAGAGTTCTAGTAGGGTTTTTTGGTTATGTGAGTGGAGATTCTGCTGGTAACTCTTGATTGGTTCATTCCTCGAGCACCACTCAAAAGCCTCAAACCATACCTAGATAATTTGCTTGGTCTGATACTCCACACACTTTTCATCTTCTACATGAGATGCCAGGACAGGGGTTTTAAAAAAGCAGCAGGCAGTTAAATTACATAATGAAACTTAATAAGAACATTGAACCTCATTTACCAAACTCTAGCAGTAGCACACATCAAAACCAGCTGGGAATACTCAATTTTTTTAGTATAACAGACATGTCAGAAAAATCCATATATCAATGGTTTCTACAGGAGAAAACTGATGAACCAACAATGACTTACCCCTGCTCCTGTTAGAATCACAATTCTCTTACAGGTTTTTAAGAGAAATAGCACATCCTTTACTGTGTTGATGTGCTCCAGCTTCTTCCGTTTTGGGGGTTCAGATAGAATCTTTGCCACAATTCCCCACAGTGTATACTCATCCAAATTTTGTGGAATGATAGCATCAGATGGCAAAAGGTCTTGCAGAATTGTCAATGGATTTCTTCCTAGAGCCATCTGCCGCTGAATCCATGAAATGGGACCTAAAATAAATGGAAAAAAAAATTAGTAAAAAGTATGAGCAAATATTTCTGTTCAGAATAATTCAGCTTTGAGAAAGAGTAAATGAGACTAAAATATAATAATTCTTTTCATGTTACAAGTTAAATTTGAAATGTATTTATAGTTTCTTTAGTAAAGACAAATAATGGAAGATATTTATTAATCCAGTAGTGACTTTAAATGGTACAATTTTCTCCCTAAATAAAAGTAACTTGTTTATTTCATTCGGTGAAGTCACAAAGTATTTCATAATAGCAAATAATAAATAATATATTACAGTAAATTTTTTTTGTAGTAAAGACAAATCTGAATAATAATCACTGAAAGAACAAATTTAACAGTACTGATAGCTCAAGTTACAAAATAACATAAATTTTATAAAAATGAAATGGATTAATCATGATTCCAGCTTGCTGACCTAGGCTATAATTCAAAATGTCATTAACCAGTGTTCAGTTTAGGAGAACAACTTTCCATTCTTTTTTTTTTTTGTTAAAGACAATCTATCAATATAAACGCTAATGACATTCATTTTCAGATTGAGAAACGGACTAAGTTCAGCTAGTCCCTCCCAGACTTACAATGTAATGGTATTACTGAGCTTTCCTTGAAAGTTGAATCAATATTAAGTGTAAGTCAAATTTAACAAATAAAGATAGAGAACCTGCAATAGGTTTCCATGCTTCTTCTCCCAAGCCAGGTAAGTCACTGATTTCACTAACATTGTCTGAAATATTTCCATCTCCCTACAATAAAAATAAAGAAATTTAGTAATAAACTAAAGCAAACTTGGCGTGAAGTTATTTTTTCTCTAATCTAATTAGGAAACTTTGGTTAAGCTTTTTGTTCTTGAAATATTCATAAGAACTGTGTAGTGTGTTTTTTTTACTTTCTTTTGGGAAGGTTAGCTGCCAAGTGTAATGTAATTTACTTTCTAACAATTTACTTAAAAAAAAAAAAAAAGCACAAGCGCTTTGGAAAGTACATTAATGAAATATTAATTTATAGATACTGTTTTTTTGCATAATAAATTTATAAAAATCAATCAGTGATAGAGTTATATTTTTTTAATTATCCAGGTTTTTTTAACTGCATAAAGCTAAAAAAAAAAGTTAATTTTTTTCCAACAAACAAACTGCAAGTTTAAAATAATCGATTCACGGAGGCCAAGATCAGAAATTTCACAGCGTACAGCATCAAGAGACACGACACTCCTCTCATCTGTTTCTTTTATAGGCTCTAGTAGCTCAACAACACAACTGACCAATACCTTCCACAACAACATTGTTAACAAAAAGATTCCCCCATTTAAAACTTTTGTTGTAAACTTAAATTCCATTTTCCAGTCTTCTGCACAAACAGTTGAACAGATCACCATTTATTATACTAATTAACAGACATAATACTAAGAATATATCATATTTTTCTGATGTCTCAATCTTGCCAGAACAGCTTTGTACTGAGAACAAGTTTGTCTGTCTGTCTGTCTGTCTGGTGTTTACTTGGAGCAAATCAGTTTCATGCCGCCTATTTTGGTTTTCCCTCTACTGAGACCAACCTGCTCGTGTAAGAACTCGAGGTCTTGCACACAGCTGGGGGATGAATATTTGGTACAAACCTCATCTGAAAAATACCAATGGGAAAAAAAAATGCAATCAAGAGTGAAAATATGTACAAAATAAAATTGTTACATTTCTTTTGTCGTCAACAGAGATCTTCGAGTCTACAAGTTTATTAACGCCTGAAGCACATTATAAAAGCTGAGCAGGCGGCCAGAAGACTGACTGACTGGTACTGACTGGTAGACGGGTAGAGATGGGATGGGATGGGATGGGGGGGGTCCGAGAAGTTCCTCCTTCCCATCCATGGTGCGGATGCCTGCCCGCCGCCGCCCATTGCGAGCTTTCAGCCTTAACCGTGGCGGCGGCGATCACGTGATTTCAGAAGACGGTTCCGTGGCAGCATTAACAGGGGGGGATATCTATCTCCCCTCCCCCTCTCCCTGCCCCCGGCAGACACAGGAAGTAAGCGAGCCCGGCCTTGACCAGATGCAAAAATAGCCAACAGGCGGCGCTTTTGAAAACCCCCCCGGTCGGCTCGCCGGGGACCCGAGCCATGCCGGCCGGGAGCCCCCCGCTCAGAATACAGAGACAAAACTGCGGCGAACGAGAAGAAAGCACCCTCCCCTCCCCCTTCCCTCCCGGGCCGAAGCCACCGCAACCGTTACCATTTTCCAATTCAGCGCCGTCCGGGCGGCTCGCGTCCCTGCTGCCCACACTTCCTGCTTCGAGGTCGCGAGGGGCTTTCCCGGTCTTCGCCTGGCCCCTCGTCCCCTTTCCGGAGAAATCCCCGTCCGAGATGCCGACCTCGGCGCCGTGCGCTCCTCGAACGGGACCCTCCAGCTCCAGCCTTGGTCGCTTCACGGGCAGAATCGCCGAGGAATCGCCAGCCCTCTTCTCTTCGGCCATATTTGATGAACGCTGCTACATTATGCGCATCGCCTTTGCGCATGTATGTCCCGCTCCCCCAGCCTCATTATTTGTCCGGTGCCGAATAGGGAGACAAACACCGCCCTTTACTAAATGGAACGCGTTTCCACCGGCATCGACGGGTAATTCTCAAAAATTAACATACCGCTGCCTGGTGTGGTTTGTTTGTTTGTTTGTTTGTTTTTATTTTAAATAAACGAACGAAAGTCACCGTCGGCTGGCGCTTAAATGAATTCTCCCCTCCCAGAGAGGAAAGTGCAAGAAGACAACATTCATTGATGAGAGGATCCGGAGTGGAATAATGAATGAGATGTTTCAGTACGAACGGAAGCCGGAAGACGACTACTATCATATTCTGGGCTGCGATGAGCTATCGACGGTAAGCTGTTAATTCAGCGGAGAGAGAGAGGATGGGGAGGAGGAGGAGGAGGGTGTTCTCTCTCCTCTCCATGCCTGTATGTCACTTCTAATTAATGGTTCTCACTCCCCCTGTGGAAGTCAGCCCTCGATGTCATGCTCTCCGCCCTTTCTTTTCACCTCATCATCAATCACAGAGAAATTTAAGAGCTCACTCGCACGGTCAGCGATAAAGTGAAACTAAAGCAAGAGGAGGAAAAAAAAAAAAGAAAAAAAAACTAAAACAGCATCTTTAATTAAAGGATGCGGATAATACATTTGTACACTTACATCTCTGAGGGGGTCTGCTGTGGCTGTGTAGATGTAACTGATGGTATAAACCTGATGTATAAAGTGAATGATTGTAGCTTAGTGCTTAATTAGTACAGTGACAGGTTAGATTGGTTTCTGTAAGTAATATGTAAGTAATTTAAAGAATTTCTTTACAGGTGTTATATGCTGTACCACAGACTCCTTTCTGCAGATACTAAATACTATTCATACAAGGTCCCTTTAGTATTTTAATTAACATTACAATGATCGATCATTGTGCTGTAAGCAACCTTATGATGTAATTAGAAATAAGTGATGATGATCATTTAAACTTGAGTAATGTTAATTAAAATAGAGAGTAACATGACTTCTTACGCACCCTGTATGTGTAGCAAACCTGATCACTGACTGACTGATACTTTCCCCAAAGAATGGGAAACTGGGAATCATTCCAAGCAAGGATGGAAATAAATTGTGAAATTGGCTTCCATACCAGATTTGATTACTCTTTGAAGTGTTATCAAAGGCAGGTAAAAGGCTTTGTTAAAAGGTAGAAGAAAGCCATTATTACTTAATACCCAACCAGATGAAAGCTGTGCTTAACAGTGTAGCTTCTCTAAGATTGCTCTATGGGTGGGTTCTATCTTACTGATAATTGCATTTTTTGACCCGTAGGATTGAAGCCATGTTTGGTTTATTATAGGTTGATGTGATTTCTATTCATTTTCCGAATCAGTCCATATGTGTGGTCTTTCTTTAGCCACTCCAGTTTTCTCCAACATTAAATCGGAATTTTAAAAGGTTTTTCCTCCATATAGGGCCCACGGAAGGGATTCAAGTGTTACAATTCTGAAGCCAGACACTAGCCACATGGTTACCTCACCTGGTTAGCAGCTCTGATGTCCCATATCATTACCTCTCATTAGCCTTGGAAACTCTGGTGTCCTTATGCCTCAGAGCTGGTCAGGTTATCACAGTAGGAATTATACATGAATCTTTTAAAAATTTTATTTACAGTTTTGTTACTAAAAACATTTTGCTAATATAGTGTCGTTTTATAATTAAAAACTTTAGTATTGGAAACATCGGATAGACAAATGAATTTGTTGCTGTCCATTTTTTTTCCAAAATCTTCTATTATCTTAAAACAATTTTTATGTTTGTGTAGTGTAATTATGTGTTTCTAGAAAATGACACCAGACTAAGAGCAAAAAAAAATTGCAGAAGCGAAATGACAATTTTTATTATGAGATTGGTTTTCTCTTATTAAAATCTAAACATAGTTGTTTCGGTAGTTATATACAAGTTTTCACTTCAAAATACTTATTGTTAAATCCCAATCACAGAAGCTGAGATAAGTAATTTTCGCGAATTTTCACCTCGTTCCATAATTATGGTTTACAAAGGAAGGGGTGGGTGGGTGGTATGCCGAGTGCCACTGGAGCATGTTTGGGAATGCTAGATTCGCGACATGATGCACAAGGGGTGATATGGTCAACTACCAGGTCCATTCACCTTTGGTCATATTACAAGGGGTAGATTTTCTTGTCTAGATTGAAAAATACCCATTTTTTTTCTATACTTTAGATGGCTCATAACACTAATGCTGTTAAAGAACCTTATCATCCTATATTGTAAAAAAAGCATCTAGTTTGTTTTTTAAACAGTGTAATGGAGAAAGTAAGTTTTTAGCAAAAGAGAAACTGTAACGGAGATTTCCTAATTCAAAAACATTTTCAATTTGTTTAAACATTATTAATAAATCTTTTATATAAAATACTGCACTGGTAGATTATTTGCATATAATTGAAAGTATTAATTAAGAATTGCTATATTCTAATTTTATGCTGATTGGCAAACAAAAATTCTATAATAAGAACGTCTGTTAGTTCAGATTGACTGGATTAAATTACTTGTGGTTAATTCTGTTTGTATTAAAGGTGACTTAACGAAAAATAGTTTTTTTAATAAACTTGTTTTCATTTTATTTATTTATGAGTTAAATATCTCAGCTTTATAACATCAAAAAGAATAAAACCATTACCACATGGAAAATGAAATTAGAGAGTTGTGGCTTTTAACTTGTAATGCCCTGTGAGGAACTTCTGGCTTTCTGAGACGGTGAACTAGACAAGAACATGCTTGTTTGTGTTGTTTTATGAGTTTTAATTCCATATACTTCACATATTGCTGCTAGGGACATTCAAACAAAACTTGGCTAAAGCAGCATTGCTATAATGATGTTAGGCCAAGTTTCTTTTTATCGAAAGTTCCTAATTTGTTTTTGTTTAACACCACAAACTCCAACTTCCATTGCTTGTCACTCTTTAGTGGAATCAAGTTGTTCACTTCCTGCCAGCAAAGACTATAAAATGTCTAATTTTCTTTGTCTTTTTTATGACTTTGCATTAACAGTTTTCTTTTAAATTTTCAAATTAATTCTTATTTATTATTATTATTATTTGCAGCAAGAACAAATCCTAGCAGAGTACAAAGTTCGAGTTTTCACTTGTCATCCCGATAAGCACCCAGATGACCCCACAGCAGGTAGATTGTTATGTTTGGGACCAATGGGATTTTTGTTCGGTAGTTACAAAAAAAGACAGGGAGCTATCATGGCTTATACAAGAGCTCCCAAGGGAAGAGAAATGGCCACCCTTGATTTTTAATACATATCATCACTACTAAATACACTAATTTATTATTTCCCTCATCAACATTATAAAGCAATCCTTGCTAGTGTCTTCATAAACAAAAGAAAGTGCTTGTCTGTACCTTTTCTTTTTAGCACAAAGATTTGCAAGACTCCAAGTTGCTAAAGATACGCTGACGGACCAAGAGACACGTCAGAAATACAACCAGTGGAGGCGATCAGGTGTGTCTATCTCCTACACGCAGTGGTGTGCACTCAGAGACAGTGTTCACGCGGTAAGTTCTACAGAGTGGTCAGTCTTCTGAATGGCAGTCTGAGGCCGACACAGACTGTGGCATAATGCTGACTATACTAAATTGAAGAATTGGCTGGCTATAGCAATTATCATGATGATACTGCAGGGATTCTTGTGTGCATTTCTCCCACCAATGGTTTTCGTTTTTTCTTTCTTTAGTAAATGTGCCTGTGTTTGAACTACTACATCTTCAGGCCGTATTTTACTTAGTCCTAAATGAATGTGAAGTGGATTCCTGTGGTGCTTCTCTTGCCCTTTTAAATAGGAGGAATTGAAAACTAAGGGTCTAACACAAAAGGTGGCAATCCAAGAACAGTAGATTTCAGCTACAAACAAAGGGAATAGAAGATTTGACTAATTAACTGGAGTGTCAACCATAAATGTGAAGTTTTCGTTGCCTTTTGTAAATTCTTGGTCCATCCCCATCTTGAACACCTTGTCTAGGTATGAAGTCCTTATTTGAGAAAAGATTGATTTATTAGTGTTCATCATGGCTGTACTTTAGCATATTCCAAATTCCTGTCACCAGGGAACAATCTACAAGGTTTGAACTTGTTTAGAAAGGAAACCTAACAGCAGTTTTTCAAAAAAATAATCAGAGGGTTTCAGCAAGTATTTTAAAATGTTAATAAAACTAAAACAAATTTACTCATTAATTGTGGAATTTAAAAAAAAATATAAACTTAGTACCTTCCAAATGTTCATAGGTGATGCTCAGATTGTGTTTCATAGGTGAACAAGATGGAGTTGCATGCTCTTATCTCTAGTCTTTTTTTACCTTCACTTCAAGAAACCTCAAAAACAAAATAGCACAGGCTGGATTTAATTTCTTACATGCATTTGATAATTTATTATTAAACTTTTTTTTAACTCTGAAACCAAATTATAAATAGTAATATTATTAGGGAATGATTCAAAAGCCTTGATGACTTATTCCTGTTTTGTAAAAACTAAAGTAAAGGTTAAAACTATGTGGACTATATTTGAAATCTTTTGTTCATGTACATAATTACTTACTAAATGATTTTTTCCATTGTCTTTATAGTCAATGCACTGGGCATCCAGACATCCCCAAGCTATGTTAGAGGAACCTGGTTCATCATCCAACTTGACCATTCCATCTGGAATGCGTAAAGCACGTACCCCTGAAGGTAGGTTGGTGGGTGGTTGTGTGTATTCATCACATTGGCTTTTTGAATATCAGGTCAATATTCAAAACTCATACTAAATAGAAAAAGAAAGTTAGCTTTAGATAAGTACAAACTGAAACATTGCAGATTTTAGCCTAGAGGCGGATTCCTCAAGATTTTCTTATGTTTAAGACTTAATGTTGATTGCTGTCACTTTTGCAACATAGTTGTCCATGAACTTGGCGACACAGCTTGCTTTCATCTTCTAAATTCATGTTTTCTGAAGATTGTTTACAAATTAACAAATATCATTAGTTTCATCCACTAAATCATTCTCAGAAAGTCCATCACAAATTTGATACTTGATGCCCTGAATTCAGTAAGAGATCTTAAAATAGAAAAATTATGGATGCTGTGACTTATGAAAGAGAATCCACTTATTAAAACATGCAGAAGAAAGATCTACAGTACTTTATTCTGGTGAGGGGGGGTCTAAATTTTTGTACTCTCTCCGCAGTACCTGCTGCCAACTTGATGAAAGATGAGAAAATTTTTTTTTTTTTTTTTTCCCCAGAAAGACATTCCACATACTGGAACAACAGCGCATGGGAGCGGGAGGAGACGCCATCACAGCTGCTGAAAAAATTCAGGAATTACGAGATTTAACTGTTACACGAACCCGAGGTTTATTTTACCAAAAAAACAGCAGGAACCAAAACAATTTATGGTGACAAGCTTTCAAGAAAAATTAGATGAATATTTTACTTTATCGTAGCTTGTGGTTATCAGCTGCTTTCAAAGAGGCAATCTGTTTTATCTATTTAAAATAACCCCCCCCCTATGGTTTGCATTTTACAATGTTTAATTTTGAGAATTTTATATTTCTATGCGGCTGGTGTGAGTCGGTGCCTCTTGCTAGACGTGTGACGTCTTTAACCGCTGACCCCCCAAACGCTGTTTCTGCTCTCTGATTTCTTTCTTGGTGTGTGTCCACACAGGGCGGAATAAATGATTAAGGGGAAAGAAGACGGGGAGCAGTCTCGAGACGTAAGAGAGCAGGTCTAACCCTGCTCAGCTTAGTAGGACGTTTGCTAAGAGTTTATCGGCAGTCGAGGACCGAGATCCTGGATGTGACAACAGGATGATAATTCACTTCTAACTTTTTCCAGTTGTTAAAAAAAAAAAGGGGGTGGGTGGGCTATGGTGATTTGTCATCCTTTGTAGCGCTGTATTGTGAAAACATTTCCTTAATCAGTGGCTGGAAGAATCTTATCACAGATCAGTACAACCTCCATATTTCTAAAGGGAATTTGGCCTCTATTAGAAGGGACTTGCTTTGCAAGGTCTTTAGCTGAATTAATCTATTTATTGCCCCCCCTTTTTTTGGATAGTTTTGTTTTTCAAACTAAACAACCTTAATACAAACTGTTTAAGTTAACTTGAGGACACAAATCTAATTTTTAATCTTTGAATAAGCCTGTAAATTACCATTGTCTTGCATAAACTTTAATTGTTCAAAGGGAACCCGTCACATTAATAAGTAGAGCATAACCAGAGGTAAAAGAAATACTGATGTTTGGCAGATTTTTGTGTGTGTAAATACATTAACTATTTATTTGTCAACCTTCCAAGTTTTTTGACAATATCAGATAAAAACAACTTTTTTGTTATTTTTACATTTTTGAGAGTTTTTCTTCTTTTTCACAAGAATTGTTATACTATTTCCGTTATTCTAAGATCCCATTAAAGCACAAGCTGTATTACGTAATAAAACCAGTGTATGACTGTCTCAAATCCCCATTTCCATATTGTTAAGAAAAACCGGCCAGATACAGATTTTAAAAATCTGACCGCATGGACAGGCTTCTCAAATACTCATTCATGGTGAGTGTGACAAGTGTTGTAATAAAAGAATATTTGGGGAATATTTTTCTCAGTTAATGATTCAAAAGAAACCTGTGTATGGCTTTCTATCTGTAAAATGTTTTTATTTACATTACTAACTACCCTAAAATAGGTAAAATCTATTGCGGAGCTCCTCTCCTTAATAAATTGTCCCTACAATCATATCTTAGTGACCACCACTCTAAGCATATTACAGTCTTATTATTCTGCCAGATTTCACCGGTGACTATGTGGACAGACTAGATGTGACAAATATGAACATGTGCCTGTCGAGAAATGTGTTTTTACCCAATAGGTTGGCTGTATACGTCAGGGTGGGATTTGCCATTCCTTTGTCAAGATTTGTTTAGCGTGCAGTTGTGATAATGTACGCTAAAGTTGTTTTCTGCTAGAGCACGCAGTTATGGAAAATAACACACACACACATATATATATATATATATATATAAGAAAACCCAAAACTGAAAAAAAAAAAAAAAATATGGCAAAAAATAGTAAATTATACCTGAGAGATTTCACAGGTTAAATCGAAATCAGACATTTGCATCTACTGTCACAGGAAATAGTTTCTAAATAAAGAAAAATATAAATCTGATATCATTTATAAAAAAATCCAGGCATATTCTGAAATTTCAAAATTTATGGATTAGCTTATCCAGGCATATTCTGAAATTTCAAAATTTATGGATTAGCTTAATCTTCTTTGTTACTTTTAAATTTTATTCCATAATTATTTAGTGTGATGGGGATAATTTGAAGTGCATCTTTGTTCGTACACAAAGGGAAACTGAGTAAATACGACATCACCGGGACTTTCTGATTAATAGTGGAAAGAAATTGCAAATAACCTGGAATCGTCTAACTGCAAAGCCAGGGAAGCTTGGTAAAAGGTAATTTTAACTGTAAAAAGCAAGTTCAGAATACTCAAAAGACAAATGGACCGGTTCTTTTTAATAGTTCAATTTTTGCTAACAATACCGTGCATTTCTAAACTGTCTTACAAGACCACGTGTTTTAGATACTGCCACAAACTCTTTAATATAGTTCTCCCATCGACAGACCACCAGTGACGAGATAACAATTTTGGCTCACTGAAAGAACCGTCTTTGAAGACAGGTTCTGCTTAGGGATATTGTGTGTGTGTGTTTACAGAAGACTTATACATTTATGATTATTTCTGGCAATACTTATTTATTGTGATTTGACTGACTGTTTTCATTGTTATCAGAGGAAAAAGTTGTTATGCAGTAAGTTTGATCTTTACATCCTTGTTTGCTGATCACTAAATAAAACAGTTATCGTTGCTTTCTGTGTTCGGAAATTTTTTTTTTTTTTTAATATAGATGTTCACCTGCAGTACATCATTATTATGATTCACCGCAAACTCGGAGTTGGCTTGTAGAGAATCTGAAACCACCTTCCATCCAATAATTGTTCCCACAATGCAATGCCGAAGAGCACTTTCTCAAATTAAATGTGGCTGTAACTCCTCTGCACTTGCAGTAAGAGATCTGCCTGCTTCACCAAATGTAGCAGGCGTTCTAGAGTTTTCTACTAGGGCTGAGCAGCGTATTTTCCCACTGGATTGCTTCGAGAGAATGTTTTCTAACTTAACAGTGGATAAAAGTTCTTATGTTATCACAATCCCCAGCAGTTTGATACATTTTGGCACTTATTATAGAACCCATTTATGAAATAAATGGACAATAAGAACAGATACTAATATTTATTATCAGAAATATTTAAGCAAAGCGAATAACAATCAACAGTGAATGAACTATTAAAAGAATACTTTGCTTTTTCATACTTGTAAGACTAGAATTGATTAGTAACAGCACTAATGTGGTTATTCTGATATTTTTATTGCTACTAATTGTGAACCAAACAAGGTTTTTCAGCTAATATTTTAAATTAATTTAAAAATTGTGTACTACAGCATACAAAATGCAATTATGGTGTTTTACAGTCTTAACCCTGGGGTACAATACTGAATGCTCCTCAACTGTCCACTCAACTATGGTGGTTCATTTAATGTCACTGCAATAACTGACTCACTTTCCATGAAATGATCTGTTCTATCTGTTCTTACCATTTTACAACCCAACTTATTTGTATATAAGGTACACAACAACCAGCCAACCACATTGGGAATTGGAGGGGCATAACATCACAAATTATGGCCAGCAATAAAAGTACAAAGTTTTCTTACGGTTAATTAAGGATTATTAACTGTCTAATTCACTTTGTCACAGAGATATAAGCATATTGCTTAAAATCTGAGTTAATGTCCTGCCACTTCATGCTTTTAAAACTATATTATATATAGCAACATTATCTTTGCATCTTAGCTCTCACCTGTTTTTGTTTTTAAAGTCAGTTGTCTAACTGAAGAGAATAAAATGTTTGCATAAGTACAAAACAACCAAACTATTCAACAGGATTTCAGTTTTGTCTACAAAGCAAATAGTGTGACGAAATTAGCTACAAAATACTCGTTACGGCCCGGGGTTTTTTCGATATAACTAGTTCTGCACTTAAAACGAAATTGGAGAATACCATCTAGATTTTAGACATCTTCACACACACACAAATATTCTTTTTGTTCCTCTGTGTCTTAACCACATTCAAGATGGAGCAATTGAATTGGTAGGAACTTCGGTAACCAGTTCGGAATTCTTCACTTTCATTCCAAGCAACTTCTTCAGGGTTGGACGGAATTGAGTACTAGATGAGGAGAACACGTAAAGAAAGAAGTTGATGATGAAGTTGAATTGGTAGAAGAAGAAGAAGAATGCTCGGGTCCACTTGAGTCGCAATTTAGTTTTTTTATACAGGGTGTAGGATGGGTCTTTTGGTAAAACCTCGGCATAGCCTTTCCAGATGAGCTCCACGGTTTGCAGGAACCCCAGGGGTACTATGAGAAATACGTAGGTGAAAGACACGGTCAGAAGCAGTTTGGTTGCTTTGTCCTCCTTTGAGGATGAATTTGTCAGTCGTTTCCGGCGCGACTGATAAAGGACCCAGATGATGCTGGCGTTGAGGGTGGTGATGATGAATGTTGGTAGCCAAGTATTAAAGGCGACGTAGAAGTAAATTATTTCGGGGAAGATGGCCCTGCGAGTCTTGCAAGCCTTGTACCCATACACGGAGTCGCCCTCAAACCCCGATACCCAGATCTTATGCATGGAGAAGACAAATATGGTTCCCGAAACGACGGCGATGGAAATGATGGCGCGTCGAGGGGACATGGACTTGGCTTTCAGGGGGAACTTTATCAAGACAAAGCGCTCTATGGTGAAGGCGACAATCATCCAGACGGACAGGAGGTTGAAGAGTTCCACTATCACGCCGTGGAATCTGCACAGGTGCTCGCTCCGCTGGAAGTCCCAATTAACGCCGATATGCTGGCCCCGCAGAACGCCCACCATGAAGTTCATCAGCAGCGTCATGCAGTCGTAAAAGGCGATCACCGCCAGGTAGGTGTTAGATGTCTGCTTGCGCATGTGCTTCTTGGTCAGCACAGCAACAGAGATGCTGTTCAGGACTAACCCCGAGATGATGATCAGAATGGTACCGTGATGGAGGAGTCCTCGCACGAACCGCACGAAGGGCTGTAATCCCACCCAGAACACACGCAGCTCGCACGGCCAGGTGAGTCGGTCCGTCTCCGTCAGGTTTCCGTCTAGCAGCTCATCAACAACATCAAAGCCATAAGCGCAGCTACTGTTTTCCTCAGCCATTCTTTATGCTAAAAATGGGGAAGAAAGTACTTACATAATAACTGACCCCTCTACTGCCAGTAGATCTGTTTTCACAGTATCATCAAAAAACGCACAATCCGACTTAACACCGATGTGAATCACCTGATGCTAAAATTTTCGGTACATTAACTGAGGATTAATTACTGAACACGAGTCTATATCGACGCAAATGCCGTTAGGCCGGTCTCTTTCAACAAAGCTTCGTCTCAGCATCCCTATACTCTGACATCTCTTTACCTGCCGATCGGCTGGTTTCCTTTATAAAGCCATCATTAGCCTCGTGGATTACTCGCACATTTCCTTATCTATAGAGTTGTTACTTCCGGGGACATCCGAATGAAGTAGCACCCATTTAAAGGCGAAAGCCCTGACTTTAGTAGACGGGTAATGCTTCAGATCATCCTAAATCCAGTCGGTCTATTCGTACAGATAAATATTTACTCTATCACGGACAGATTATAATGACGATAAGTAAAATCCCCAAACAGAGTTGACAGGAATGAGAAATGCTAATATTTTAGAATCATCATTCTGAAGGAGGGACCAACATGGCAAGGAAGACACGGAATAGATTGCACTTGCTACTCCGGGCTGCAGAGGGCCTGGATGTGCATCCATTGATCACTCAGGGGATCCAGACGACCGAGACCTAAATTAATGAGATGGGGTGAACCTAGACAAGGTCACCGTTAATAATCTGATGATTCGTGCTCTAGATGATGCAAAAAGAAGCTTCTGTCTTATTCTTTAAAAAAATTCGAAGCATTTATTGTGTATCCAGCTGCACCTTAAATGTATCTATGGACGTTCAAATTATTCCAGCAGCTGTCCGCATATCTGTAATTTTAGTGTTCACTGCCTAATGGAACAGAAGGGGATAAATGCCAATTTAGTTCTCCCATCCTCGCCAGTAAGCAGACAGCTCGTAGAGACCGCGAATTATGCATATAAAAGCCCAACTTTCGAACTTGAGTGAGAGAAACATTTCAGCAACAGCAAACGAGCCAAGATGGACGATGCCAAAGGAATGGGAATTTTCGGACCCGAGCTACGTCATGGCCGCTGTCACCGAGTTCTTTGAATCCGTGCAATATCGGAATCTGCCGCGATGTTCTGTCTATGACTATACGAAAGGCTATCTGGCATTAAGTATACACGCCGCGGTCTTTGGAATCTCTAAGGCAGCAGTAATGCGACAGTTTTGTCGAGTTTAATATTGCTGTTCTTTTTTACAAAAAATTGTTCCGAACACGTGCGATTTACCAAGGAAAACCGTGGAATATAAATCGATAGCTTAACAAAGCAAATGCGGCTACAGGTAATCGATGTACCAAACATTCAACGGAATTCGGGTTCTCTCAATATCATGTCGCTGCCTGTACTTTACAATAAAGTTGAGAAAAACCTCGATAAAAAGATTTTCCCATAAAGGTAGAGTTCATGATAGGTTTCTGTAGAGAGCTTGGCCTAACGGTTCTCACCTGACTCAGAACACCTGGCACCAGCCTAGAGGTTCCCAGATGATATTTGTGTTAAACTGGTTTGCATATTTAGTCGACGCACTTTCAGGGGTTATGGCGGTATACAGATTTGTTACAAAGGTTCTATTCCGCGCCCAGCCAAAAAAGTCGCTAAGGATGGGATTTTAAGGGATTTGGAGGCCCTACCGATCTCCGCGAGAACTGTCCACCAATGGCCGTCTCCGTTGGACCCCAGGAAGATCTGGTCCGATGACGGTTCCAGAGGTTTGAACCAGATGGTCGGACTTGTGTACGGCGATCAAAAGAGCGGAGAGGCTCCATCATACTATAGCCTCCCCCCGAGAAGGAACAGGTCCTACTTATCGCAGCCAGGAAACAATGGATCGGCTCGTTTACCCGGACATCTCGGCCAATATGCTAAAACCATACTCTAAGGACCGCATTCCGCCAGCTGACTACTGAAAGTGATCGAAGATAAGAGGAGGAGGCAGCAGCTCACCTTTTGAAAGTCGGCTCGGGATCCTGGGCAGAAACTTTCCAGGTCGGTATTTATAAGGCGGCGTCGACTCGTCCAGGGAGATCAATTCTCTGGCTCCCTATTATGAAGGCGACCAATCGGTAACCAGCGCGCGGGCACCTCCATTACCGCCGAAAAGACGGCTAAATTGGCGACAGAGCCAGTCTGACGGACACTGCTCGATATATATTTGCTTCTGAGTGAAAGGAAGATACAAAGCTCTCAGTGGCAAACTCTAAATGGGATATCCTCCTGCTCTCGCACAGGATATCATCTGATACGCTAACGAACCTTCTGCTTATTTTATATAGGAAAGCGTCTGTCTGCGAGAGCACCAAGAAGTTATAGTTTACCATCCGTCTAATTAATGGTTCTGGGGAAAAAACGAACGAACTTCCCGGAGCTGATACAGACGGGGTTTATTCTAGGAATATTTCGCAAGATCCGCGACCGGGCACTGACGTCATTAACCCTCTGCCTACGCAACTGCGGCGTCCCGTCGTTAAAGACCACGCACAGGGATCAAGTGCCGCTGCTATGACAACCAGATCTGTTGGTGGTCGTGTTCTTAAAGCTAAAACCGGGCCCGGAGACTTTACGCTGGTCAGTGCGGCTTATAGTCTGACGATATGGCGCCGTTCCTTCTTGGGAAGGGTTAACTACCCGCGGGATTCCATCTATGGAATGTACTCCGTTGTCCCTGGGTACAGGCCCATCGCAAACAAACGCTTCTCGGCTGGCAATGAAAGCAGCGTTCCCACAATGCAATGCTACAAAGAATAAACAACTGGTTAGTCTTCCCCTATCAATAAAAAAAGTTAACCCTACCCCCACGCATCATCTATTTTTTTCCCCTAAAATTTGTAAATCTCTCTGCACCAGAGTTCTGCTGTAGCTGAGCCATCGCATCTGTATTACTACGGGAACGTTTGAATATTTCATGAATTAGCTGCTACGATTTCATGGTAGGAGATTCTCAGAACGTGAGTCTCTTTTCTGCCAGGCATATCTCTCAAAACAAGGATAGCTCGGGTAAATACTCAACATCTGAACTACGGGTAGCTCCCACAACCACCTCCTAGAGCAATAGTCCTTATTTCCAGAGATATATAAGTACAGTATTTCTGGTTACACATCCATCCTTCTCTTTAAGGTATCCTTGACTGTAATCAGCACTTTTCAGGAAGGTAAAGTGATATTCCAAGAGCAAAATGGACGTGTCTTCTTCAGGATTTAATTTTGCTATAGTCTGTGCAATTAAATTGGTTTTAAACACCGCACCATAGCCAATAAATGCTTTAAGCGTAGCAAGTTTGATCTTTAAATGGCTTTGAAACAATGCGAGTGGACAGAATGACCATTTTGTTTAGCTTTCACTACTGCCGTCCATTACTCTGACCACATAGGGTATTTTTGTTTAGGCTTATTTCTTTTGTCAAACCTTACAGGGCAAAGGTTAGGATGTTTAAATTGGTTTTCAGCCTTTAAAAGAGTTGGATGAGAGCTTGAAGAATGTGTTGGGTATCATCTCTGGTGGTCAAGGTGCAAACCAGAACAGTTACCCATGGAACATCTACCAATAGGTACCCAAAACCTTACAAGAATTCTTCATTATTAGTTGTAGGATGAAACTTACTCTGCCTAACCCTAAAAGATGCAAGGCTGCAGTTAATCTAATTGTAAGTTGTTTAGCTCAAGCATTTTAATCAATTACAAGTCTAGTTTTCTTACCAACGAAGAGCTTTGTTTTAAAGTGGTGCAATAAAATAATCTTGGTACATGCAGGGTTTGTTTTTTAATAAAAGCAGCTTACAAAAATTCATCCATGTATTATCTTCACATTGTCAAGTCATTAGTAGCATGCTACAGGGTTCATTTTTTGGCTACTTTATTTTCTTGATTTATATAAATAATTTTGATAGATGTGAATATTAAAGTGTGTGGATAATACCAAAATGTATGTTAGAGTTAATACTGAGAGATAAGTTTTAGATAAACCTGAAAAACTTATTAGATTGGTCAGCAAAGAGGAAGAGTTTAACATTAAAAAAATGTAAGTCACTGCAATTACATGGCACTAAATCAGACACCATAAAAGGCTTTTGAGGGACAGTCATTAGTAAAATCTAAAATAAGACAAAGAAACTATTTCAGCTACAAAGTTAAGAAGAATTCTAGTATTAACTATTTTTTCAAAGATAAAACCAAAAAAAATTCTAGTTCCATTGCACAGGTTTTTAGTTCATCCACACCTCAATTATGTTGAGCTGCCAATGTCAAAGGGTGGATTTTGACATATTAGAAAGAATTAGTTCATAAATATTACATCTATCTAGTTTGGATATCAGACATTTAATATAACAAGAGTTTTGAACATATAGTCCTTGCAGCTGCAGACCGGATAATGTATAGAATGGTAAATGGATGGAATAAATTATCAATGGTTAATAATGAGTAAACCAGTTTGAAAATGCAGACAGATAGGTTCCCCCTCACATCTAATGACTCTGAATAAACCAATGCTTTCATATCTCCTTATAACTAAGCTAAAGTAATCCTAAAAAGCAAGCTTGATGCTTACCCTATTAACTCTAAAGGATCAATAACCTCTAATGCAATGTTTCTCAAAGTGGGCTGAACAAATTTTCTTTTTGGTATTGTAAGTATATGTCCCTATTCAGTATTTAACTGGTTTCTTATGAGTTATTGTAAGTAATATTGTGGTGGCAAACCACCACCTTCCTGGACCTTGAATCAACCACAGTACACATAAGGTGTATTAAACTTTGATGGGCCCCAATTACACGTCATGCCATATCTTCTATTTTCCTTATTTAGAGGGGTTGCGGTAATATAAGGGATCTAAAGAGCCATAGGTCAAAAAAGTTCAAGAACTCCTGCTATAGTGCTCTGCACCAACTTTTCCAATAATAATTTTTGTAATGGGTTTCTTACCCATACGTTCGACCAGTTCTGCACAGACGGTACCAAACCTGTCAGGAGTAATTATTTGTTCAGTTGGTTTTTTTTGCACCAGTGGATATTTTCATCAAAATATTTTATTTCTTAAAAGAGAACCATTTCCCCTCCAATACCAGAGAGAATATATAAACCAATTAAAAAAATATCCATACATGAAGCATTGTGCAGTTGCATTTCTCTAGCATCTACCACTAATTAATGACAGCATAGTTTCCAGATATATATATACACACAACAGTTCCATCAATGCATAAGCAATAAGGTAACTAATTTACGAAAGTGATCTTCCACATTCATTAATAACTTGTTACTAAAATCCTAAGTCTTTATCTTTACCAGACTGAATAAAAAATTCTTAATTTTTAGAAAATATTTAGCCACAACTGCTACCACTATACCCCCTTAATGGTGCATAATATTGGTTCTCATAATAAACAAAATATCATTCACTGTTTAATTTGTTTGTAAGACTGAAAATATGATAGAAGCAAGCATCCTCCTTGGATCACTGGTACCAGTGCTGTGGGAAAAGAGAGACAATGAATTCTCTGATAATTCAAAGTAACCTATACTAGGGACCATAATTATGGATTAATGGAAGTATCAGCACAGCTTGATAGCAGAATGATAAAAAACCCATCAGTGGTTATTAATAATGATAATGTAATACTGAAAAAACAATTTCTTTTCCCTTGAGGCTTTCTATAAGATTTAAGCCTTAATGTCTACATCCATTCTTGTAGAAACTGAAGCTTAAAAAAAGTACTGCATAACCTCACTCAGTAAAGTAGCTAGTATCTATTGAGTACCTCATGGTTCAGTTCTTGGGCCTATTCCTTTTCTCATGTGCAAATAGATCTGGTTATCAGTCTCATCTAGCAATATTATAAAATTTGCAGATATATTAAATTGTTTTAATATCAGGACTGTTACAAGCCTAAAATATTTGACTGTTAGTGTTTCTTCTTAATCAGGACCACACATTCCAGTGAGGCAGCTTTGGATGCTTAGTTTAGCCTAGACATTTTTGCAGTAATATGGCCAAATTCAAAATATTAAAAAAATATAATTTGGAGAGATTGCTGTTGTTGTTTTTAAAAAAATTAATGGCATATTAAATATTACCAAGTCATAATTTTAAAAAAATCAACCATATATGGAAGTGTTTTACCAGGTTACAACCTCCTTAAATACTTTACCATGCAAACAGTTAAAATTTTTCGAGATGGGATATGCACTCCTTAAAACTTCTTGCAAATTTTTAATTACAGACCACCTTCCAAGATGGATGCGCTGGGACTCTATGGTCCCAGCAGACTAATACATGACTTAGGGGCACTGAAGACTAAAGCAGCCCATCACTCTACCCCACCTGTCGGAGTACTGGCTGCACCATACTCCTGTACCAGGGTAGTCTCTCTCTCTCTCTCTCACTCATCAATGTACAAAAAAACAAAAATTATCTGAATGCGTAAACAATTTTTGTTCTTCTTTTCATTCAGCTTCACTCCCTACTAAGGTGACATAAAGAACTATTAAAGCTGTTCTTTGTACCACTAAAACAATTGTTCAACGGCTGCCTTTATGGTCACCTGTGCAATTTCAGCCCCAAGAAATCTCTCACACCTAGGCAAATTTCAAAAATAGCAGCTCAAGTTTGTATCCAAAATATTTAACCATAGTTAAATAAGTTAGTCCAAAAATTTTAATTCAAAATACAAGTACTGTTTGGCATATTTTGGTGAACAGTTGCTTGAGATATCATTATTATAGAATATAGAAGTATCAAAAAAGCCAGTTTGTGGTGCAAAAGCTGTTAAGTTTATCTCCCCTTTTTCTTCTTAGAACTGTCATATGGAGTCATGAGGAAGACAGCTCCTAATTTAATGAATTACATTGTTTAATGTAAAGAAATTTAACCCATCTCCCACGTATTCTGAAAAATAACCTTAAAGTCGAATCTGAAGTTGCCATACCTCTACTTATTTTTAGAATTTGCACGCCTCAACCTTACGATTATTAGACAGTAATCATACTGACAAAAAAAGTATTAACCATGCCCACAGATAAAACTGTCTATAATTACATGCAGTACATACTTCCACAATAACTTCATTAGGTGGGTAATCTGCTGCGAGCAGACTCTGTATTTGTGGAAACCTGATAAAAAATGTGACTGGTCTTGTTTCTTAGACATCATCACTGTACTTTTAATTTGCTATATCCTATGTTGATGCATGACTAGACTTCTTATCCGCTTTTCCCCCCTGAACTTACTGAACTTCACAAACAAACAACTTCCCCAAAATTACTCTGGTCTTTTCATTGCACTAAACAGCAAATCTTACAGCAGGTTTTAATCCGGTGTAATTAGGGATCACAGGTTAAAGCAATTACATTGGATATCTAAGCTTCACACAGCTTTTGGATGATTACTGTTCTCTCTCTCATATTTCTACTTAAATTGTTGTTTAAAATAGAATAGTAAATCAAGTCTTTTGTTGTACTAACATCAAGCTTAATTATATTTCAGCCATAAAACTTATTACGTGATTTCAACCTGTGCGCTCAAATCTAAAAGAAGAAATGTAATTGAAATTAATTTTTGGATTCTGATCTAAACAAAGCAATCCCCTGCTAACTAAATGGGAAAAACTAATTTGCAGATGATCTTCCCTAAAACAATTCAGGGAGTTTTTTTTCTAGTTTAGAACCTTTTGCAATTAATATAATTATTTCTGATAAAACTCAAGCAATCAATGCCCCCGCCATTTAGATTCCTGTCCACAGCACCAGCTGACCAAACAGCCAGCGCCACCTGTCGGCCAATCCAACATCAAACTTTAAACATAAACCTCAGTTCTTTGACAGCTTAAAACAAAAGCACAAACTGTTACACAAAGGCAGGTATCTATTGTGCAAGGTCACCAGGGAGTATAAGTATTATTACTATTCTTCAGTAATCTGTTACATTAGCAATTTTATTTACTTAAAAAAAAAAAAACAAACAAATAAAAAAAACAAAACCGTTTTCTAATACTTCCAGCCCAGCCAAAATCATAGCCAATAGCATTATCACCTGTGGGTCCCCATGTTCAACCACCCCCCCCCCCCCACAACCAGGCTTCCTCATTAATTCAGTGCGCCGGTCTTGGACAAACCACTTAGTTAAACAAATGAACTGCAACTTCTCCAGGTGATAAGCTAATTAGCAGTTTTGTTAGCTAATTGCCCATCACAAGCACAGAATTGCATCTGTTAATTTTCCATTTAGAATATTTTGCTGTAAAACTCATCCGTTTACTTCCACTAAAATAGGAACACATCATGAAAAATTTTTTTTAAATACGAGAAAGTGGAGACAAAAGTAGAAAAAACAAAACAAAGATGCAGCGATTCAGTTGCTAAGATAAATTATAGTGTGTAGCCAAGAGAGCTAAACAAAAAAAATACTTTTTCTCAGTCTTTCTAGCAGAACTAAAACTCTGAAAGATGTGTCTCGTCGTCTTAAAAGATATAATCCTAAGTTACTTGGCCTTCAGTACGTGGCACAGAAAAAATAAACCTCTACTCCTCTCTGGTGTTCATTTTTAAATAGTTCTGATAGTTCAACCAGAGATACTTTTCAGAAAATCTAGTGATTATTAATTTAAAAAAAAAAAAATGTTCGTGTTTTACCTGCTGAGAAGCACATAGTAGGTAATAATTCAGTTGTAAAAGAGAAATTCCAGAAATGATTAGTCTCTATAAGAGAATGCTGGTCAGCAATGATTGGAGAGCCCAGTCTTTCTCATCTTTGGTAGGTTCAATTCAATGCATTAATGATTGTTCCTCATCCGCAGAGCTTGTTTCCACCACAATCGCCTCTGATATCAGTGACAAAAATTGAACTTTATTCCAGGCAGTAACAATAGTGGAGCCAGTGAACACAAAACAGAATAACAGTTCAGACATTTACAGAAACTTTGAATATGGTCAGATAAAAAGTGGGCACTATACACCAGTTTGTATTTGAGGTTAAAGCACTTTATTATATATATATTCACACACACACGTCTTCATTTAATTCTAAAACCGGTTGAAGTTTAAGTAACAGCAAGATGCTGCAACAGTGTGTGCTGTAGCCATTGAGAAGGACATTTCATTACAGACTGAGACTCTTGTTGAAATAAAAATGGCTTATGAAGATGACTATCTGACAAAAGGCAAACATTCTCAGGAAAAAACTGTGCCAAGAAATCCAAGAAGTGGCCAGGAATGCTGAAGAAAACACAGCATTTTCATCATAACAACACACTGCCATACTGCAAGCAACGTTTTAGCAAACCCTTTCTATTCTTTCATCATGCTCCACACAACTGGGTGTTCCTGATGTTGAAGCTGAGAGATAGTTCAGTGTAATGTAACCATCAAATTCTATATCTCATCTAAAGATGGTCTAAACAGTGGAGGAAGCATATCCTGAGTTTAGGTAGACTTTTATAAGGACAGCAGCATTAGTCTTAAATTAAACACGCACGCACACACAAAAGCTTTGGCAAGTTTGGAAGTAAAGACATTTATGAGGAAAACAAAAATTTGTAGATGTTTATTTAATTTTGGTTATATTAACAAAAATAAGCAAATTGCAGTACCTCCATAAACAATCACAAAAAAAAAAAAAACAAATATAAACTATTTTATTTTAACTAAAATCTTTGGTTTACCAAAATAAATACATTTAGTACTTATAACTTTGCAGATTTCTGATAACTTATTTATTAAAATGATCAGGTGTTATGTTAGTCCAAACTGTAGAGTAGCACTGGCAAGCTGTCACAGTGTGTGGCATCAACGATTTTACCTCTGGTGATCTCATCCTACACAAACCAATAATGCGACTAAAGGACATTTGTTTTATAGAACATCTTGTCAACTTTGATTTTACAGTTTACAAGAATGTTTCTGGTCTTGTTAAAAGAAAACACCTAAACTAATAAATTGTATATCAGAATACATCACGCTGTTCAAAAATATTGGTACTCCAAGTCTGCAATTACAACAGTATAGTTTACAAAACATTGACGTAGCAAACGCGCACAAACCTTTCAAGAACAGACTTTTAAACCAAACATTTCAAACTTTTGTCTGACCAAAGTACCTTTTACCATTTGTCAGTAGTGCTTGGGGGGACTGCAAGTCTCGATAGTTACCTTAATATATTGGTCACCTCTCCTAAATATTACTCCTTCATACTGTTCAATTTTTTGTCACATTTTATACTAGTTCATATCTTTTCTTCTTTGCAGTGTAATGGGAAATATTACAAGCCATTCCTTTATCATGCTGGCTGCATCCAGCATATTGTAAGACTGAATTGCTTTTGTCCCAGCCATATTTGACAACAGTTCTTGCAGCCAACGCACTCTCTTTCCTTAGACAGCTGATGTCAATACAAAAACCACACAATTTTGTTGTTTCTCAGGTATTTCATACATTAGTAGCAAACCAATTACAACAGCCAAGGTTTGTTAAAATAAACAATTTATTATTCTGTAATTGTTTCGTATGCCTAATTTGCTTAGTCAGGTTATAATCTTCATTAAAACAAGAGAGTCAACTTCTGTTTCGCCTGCAAACATACCTTCACTTACAACGTGTGTGCGCGTGCATTTTTTGCTTTGTAGCCGGCCTTTGATAACAATTTCTTCTAAAACTTCTTGAAGTCATGAGATTGCAGTCACTTCCCAGCTTCGGTGTAAGAAAATCTCCTCAATCAACTAATATTCACGAATAATGAAGATGTTAACTCCAACCAATTTGGTAGCAGAAAGCAACGAAATCCAGCCTTGCGTGCCACCCACTGCCTCTCGAGCTAGTAACCAGTCTAAAACAGCGGGTGTGGACAGTAAGGAAATCTCCGTTAAGCGTAGGCTAATTTCTCTCTTGTACTCAATTCTTATTTGCATTAAAAGAAGAAAAAAAAACAAACTACTACACGCCCTGGCACACTAGAGGAGGACTGGAAGTAATAATAGTTTCCTCTAACAGATAAAACAAATCCCCACCCTAAACATGGCATCACTATTCAGTATGAACAGAAAGTAGACTTGGGTATTTCTGTTTGTTTCTTAGGAATTCAGTAACAGCATCAGTAGACAGAGACACATAGTAATAATAATAAATAATAATATAAAAAGTGTTGCCTTAGAACTACAAAACCAAAAAAAAAAACAAGCAAAATCTTAAGTTAGGCGTAACCTCAAAACACATTTAAAACTGTAAAACTCTCTGGCTACCACTGAAATGTTATTGTAACTAGCAAAAAGAATAAAACTCAAAATATAATTTGATATATTAGCATTTCATAGAAATATACAATCAAAAATATTACCAAACTGTTCTCGGCTCGAAAACTATTCCAAATCAGACTCTGATGCTTATGGAATCCTCTGGAATTCTGATTTTTAAATCAATTTCTAATATTTTCAACAGTTATTGTATGTACATTTGCTACACGATCCTGTATTTATATAAGAAATCAATCAAAAAAAGAAGAAAAAAAATGGCAATCCAAACCAAACTGCTGTAAATATACCTGTAAGAGACTACAGCATATTCTTGTCAGCGATGATAAACTGTTTTAATTCATGAAGAAGAATGGTCCATAAAAGAGACTGTAGTTTATGTAATTCCCTCCAAACAACAAATATGATCTGATGCCACATATAATACATTCAACTTTCTTATTTGTTCCTTTTCACTGTTGTGAAATGATATACAAAATGACACTTGTCAGGTTCCATTTATGTTTGAGAGTATATTATCCCAGAAATCATGCATGCAAGTTGTGTGAGAGAGAGGAGGTCCATGTGGAGGAAAAAAAAAAGCGTTAACTTAAGAGATTTCGTATTTCTTTGTGGACATGGCAAAGGAAATCCACGTATGATGGAGCACCATTCAAGCCTTTGTCCTCTACCAGAAAATGGTTGAACCACGGTTCCAGTTTGTCTCTCTGCCGAACAATGGTCAGCTGGAAGAGAGAGTCAGACATCTGTCAGACCTACAGATTGTATGCTGCAGTCACTAAATGCAATTACAGTAAAACCTCGATCTAATGGACCAATAGTGGGGATAATGCTGGGAGTCCGTTAAATCTGGACATTTACATACACATGCGCAAAAGGCACCCAAGCATTGTCCGTTGCTTCTGAAGTCCACTGAATGGGGGTCCATTAAATCAAGGTTTTACCATACAGTTCATCACAATGATTATGGGAACAAAAAACAACAATGTGCGACCAGAAGAAAACTGACAGAAACTCATTCAATCACCACCATGGGATGGGAGATACTTAGGTATGCGGCATGTGACCAACTAGTGCATCTTCTGCCAGTCCAGGGCAACACTTCCAATGCCATGCCTCACTGACCTTTAACAGCAACACAATCTCAATAATTTAACAAGGAGCAGGATAATGGTTGCCCATACAAATAACCCAGCACTACATTAAGGGAATTGTGGAGTGGTCTCATATAAAAATAAAGATTACGTACTGCTTTCTTCTTTAGTTTCCTCAAAATGCCAAAATGATTAAACACTACATTTACTTAACTCTCAAGAGGCATTATGGGTGATGAAATAAAATCAATTTGGATTAAAATCCGCTGATGAACAACAGGGTTAGTTCAAAGTAAACAGGTTTCTTCCAACTGCCTTCTTCATAGCTCACCAAGCATTTGAATTTGCACATAAAAATGAGTTAGCTTCAGAAAATAAACATTTTCATTATGGCAGCATTTCCTGGAGTCGGATATTATCATTCCCACCCACAGTAACCAAAGGGGATTAAATAATATCTAGCAAGACATAAGCTGTTGACAACAGGTGTAAATGGATGTTCTCAATTAGCTGAGAAACACGTGTATGTTTTCTGTAAGTACTTTCAGAAGGATTCATCATAGTTTGTTTGCTTGTTCCACAGTTAAGTGACTTGACCCGAGAAACTATTTAAGAATTTTATCATGCTTTTCAAACAATAACAACAAGATTTAGAAGAAAACAGTTTGGCTCACAGTAAAAATCAAAACAACTTTTCATGTGTAATATAGAATAGATGTTTTTATGTGTGCCTATCACAAGGCAAGCTTGGTAACAGTGTTTTACCTTCATGTGTCGATTTCTCTGCAGGCGTATCTTCCTGACAACATTGCGAACTTTCTGCGAAAGAAGGTTGTCCAGGTTCATCAACTTGCACTAAGAAGATGATGTATGAACAAACATGAATAAATATTAAAATGTCAGTTTGATAACAATCCACATAAACCTCAGCTCATCAACTGAAGATCATCAAAAGTTAAGAGACTAAATCATTAGAAAAATTTACTGGAGCATCAGGCAAGAGGTTTGTTGCTTATAAAAGAACAGGTGTGTGTTTTAACTTTTATTATATGGAAAAATTCCTAGCTATCCAACAAAATGATGTTCTTTACACTAGCACCATTCCCAGTTCTGTATCCAAAAACAGGTTAGTGAATTTACTATAGCATGCATGGTCATGATAGCAACTGTTCTGCATCCCAACATGGCTTCTCTCACTTTTCTGAACTAACTTGTTCCCCCAGCATCAGATTTCCTTCCACTACTAATCAGAAAAAACTGGTAGCCACAACACTCCTTAACAGCTGCAAAGATAAGCCCACCATCCTCAAATGCCTTTTTGTAAAGGAATACTGGAATTCAGTGTTGTAGCTGCCCTTAGAACACAGAACTCACAAAGATCAGTCCATTGATGGCAAGAAGAAAGTTCCGTAAAAACTCATTGGTTCAAAACAAACGATTTAAGTTCAGCAATTTCAAGGTGATATCTCCATAGTGACAGAACTATGAAAACAGATTACTACCAATGCATTTTCATGCAACACAATACCACCAGGACTATGTCTTCTTGGCTAAAGATTAATCTTTGAACAAGACACTGAGTCAAAACAAAGAAAAGATTAACTATTTACCAACTAAACAATGCTTAAAAGTTCTACAATACTTGGGGTAGCCACTGCATTCCCCAGATTGAACATCTTTAAAATCGCTGTAAAAAAAAATCACGGCAAACTTCAGAGTGCAGCAAAGTACAGCATAAACACATTATAAAAATGCCTCTCCCAATGTAAAGCAAAGGGTGGCAAACTAAAAGCTTGAGAAATAAGACTTGTATCTTACCTTGTCAATGTCTATTTGTGCTGCACTCTGAACACCAAACACTTTCTGTACCCATTCTGGATTCACATTGTGGCCAAGCCACAGATACATGTTCACACCATTTTCTGAAATGTCAAGTGCTCAGGTAAATTCACTAAGCCTTCTCAGCTGATGATTTTTCAAAAAACAAAACTTCCATAATCAAAAGTGGAGACATTAAAAAATCACTTTCTTCTCCCTGTTAATCTGTAAATCATGAAGTACAATTGCCTTCTATAAGAATACCTAAAACCTGGTAGAGAGATCAGATTTATGAATTAGTCTGCTCAGAAACACTAATTCTTTTGTGTAAGCCAGTCTCTTAGATGATCTAAAGACTCATTGACCAATTCTAAACTGCAGAGTTTCACACACATGGTCAGATACTGGAAACCAGAAACAGTTAGCCAGCTGTCATCAAAGCAGCAATTTAACACAAACCACTGACATACTTACCCAAAAGGTAAATGCCGTTGTCTTCTAGCCTGTCCAGAGAGCATCTAATGGCAGTGGGCAGATAGCTGTCTGCATCAGACATGTCATCTTTTTCTGCATCTAGATGATGCTGAAAACACACAAAGAGTTTATTACTTAATAGTAAATGCAGAATAGCATTCAAAAATACTTAATTTTGTTTTTTGTCAACTGAATTGACTTCAAATATGGGCCAAGCAAATTTTAAAGAATTAATTACATTTCACATCTTCACAATTGAGGCAGATATAACTACTGATTTAAAAGAAAAAACAAACTTCCTTTCTTTCTCGTCAAGTTCCAATACATTCATTAAATGTAAAAGTCAATTTCCAAGGTTGGTAAAATCTCTTGAATTCCCCAATTAAGCACGTATCCCACAAAGCCGTTTATTTGTACAGGTGGAGATTTGTTTAGTATGTCTGACAATCGCCACTGCAAACATTACACACACATTGCTGCCATGCTAAACCTTTCGACAAATTGTTAAAAAAAATGTCAGTTCATCTATATCTCAAATTCAACCAGGAAATCATTCAAAATGGTGGTGAAAGAAAGAAAATAATATTGAAATTCCATGAGTAAAAAAGAATAAATCAGAATTTTTTTAAAGAATAAAGAACATTTTAAAGTATATGCAGTGCGTGGCCATGTTAAAATGCTTACTTAACAACAGAAACCCCCCATTTTATCTACATTTCTTTGAAGCCATTGATATTAGGATCCAGAACATAGCCTAGCCAGGATCAATTTGTGAATGTATTTGAGTAAGGTTGTAATTGGCTGTTCAGGTTAGTTAAACAGAGAGCGACTGCTAGTGACTATCAATCAGCTTTGTTCATGCCAGGTGTATGCTACTGCTTGACACCAGTCCAGACAGCTGTTGACAGTCATGAACAACAGCCTGCAACAAAATGTTGTGAACTTGAGCCAAAGAACAATTTAGCATCTGGTACCACATACGAGTGGGTGATAAAAATCAGTTCACAAAATCCAAGAATGGGCAACATGTCTTTGCAGTATTTAGTCCTCTTTTCTGATGAACGTTTTTCATGTACCTGGGTGTGAAGATGATATGGCCAATGGTTAAACATGGTGGCTGCAGTGAGACATTCACAGTGAAAATTTAATGTGCCAGCAAAACCAAACTAGTATTCATAAAAGAAAACCTTAATTAAGCAGCTTGCATTTCTCCTTGAGACAACCTCTTGAGTGTCTTAACAAGATATTTTGCATTCGGACATGTGCTACAGCCTTCCATATCTATAAAAAACTCTCTGGAATAGACAATATGGCACTCAGCTTCTATGCTGGGCACCTCAAAGCCCTGACAAACCCAAAAGAGTATATACATGGGACCCTCTCAACTGACAATTTCTATCAACACACCTGTTTCCCAGAAATTAGAATGCAACACTTTGACTTGCACCCAGTGGTAATTGAGAATGTTACTGATTGTCCATTTAACTGGGTGTATGTACTGCATATTACACCTGCTAGCCCCGTTCTTCTGTTCTTTGCACACATACTATAGCTGGCATCTGTTTCCAGAAAGACAGTGCATTTATACTAGCAGCTTGTAGTAAACATCTTTTGGTGTTAGACGGTCTTACCAAATGGCCAAATTTTCAAATATTGTGAAGAAAAACCACAAAGTTCTATGAGCTGTTAATCTTCTTTGCCATTCAACCAAAAATATTTTATTTTTAAGAATAAAATAAGATATGCTAAAGACTGATTACTAAAAATGAGATTCAGAATCTAAAGCAATTAATGACTTGGTTAATTGTCTTGGTCAAACATAAAAGGATAAAAATCCCCACATCAATATACACGCACATTCTTTCAATGAATGAATGTTACTGGATGACCCAGCAGGAAGTGTATAAGTTTACATGTAAATCTGTAGACAGTAACTGCATAGGTTTTGTACATTTCTGTATACAAAATGATAACAGTTAAGCATTGAATATGGTTTACACAGTTCACTAGAAGTTTGAGTGATTGACAGTCAGGTATCAACACGTTTTGGTTAATATTGCAAATGGCAAGGTGACGCAGGTTAACCTTGAATAACCCATGTACACTGAGTCAAGCCAATGACTTGTAATTCAGTATAACAACTTTCAATAAATCTAACAGGGAGCAGACCCTGAAGTAGATCTGCAGACAACATTGTCCCTGAACACACTTACCAGTGGTATGAGCCTGGGATAAAAGAAAACATTCGAAGAGCTAACACCCATAGCATTCACTAGCAAGATTAAGTAGCTTTTGTCATCTGTCGAAATTTCAGAACCTGTGAAAAGACAATGATATAAATTAAAAGCGAAAGCAAGTGTGTGAACTAGTATAGCAAGATTGTAAATGATTTGTTGCTGTGGAAAAAAACTTTAGTGTCATTTACCACAGAGATCGATCAACCTGTAATTTTCTCTGGTAGGGAACTCACTATGACTTGATTTAAAGCAAACAAAATAATGTGAAAAAAAACAAAAACAAAACTGCATTACTGAGAAATATGCTAAATAGTCCTGCAAATACTTGAATAGTAATAATGTTAAGACTTTGAATAAAAACAGCTTTTATTAGGATGCCATTCACAGGACTCCAAAAATACAGTTGCCAGTACTAAAGAAATCCAGCTGGTGCCTATCTTTTCTGATAACCATCAATGACACCAATAGTGAAAACCGTGACCAGGCTAATGTGAGGGTCCTACTAAAACTTGCATGGACCTGTACGGACCATTATCTTGAAAAGTATAGACAACTAAATTATCCAATGAAGCAATATTTCCATTTCAATCTCAAACAGCAAGAAAATAGATTTCATGAATCACATAATGTCTAGTTTTAAGGAACGAGTGAGTCGTGTGTATGCCATGGAAAACATAAGAACACGGATGGAAGATGTGAAAGTTTATTATTAGAGAAAGATGGTGACCCTCACAGCATAAAAACCTGAGGGAGCTTGTCCAACTTTTGATACAGACAGTTAAAAATTGCCCACAATGACTCAATCTGTACTGGACTGCACTGGTGTGCCTGCCTTTGGGTTCAACCATAATAACAAAAAGGATTGCTTTTGAACTTCCCGATCTTTTCTGCTCAGCAGGTAACTTGGGAAAGCCACAGCTCCTTAGATGATGGCAAATCCAATTTAACCAAAATTATTTTCAGAAAATATGTAAGGCTTCATTTACACAACAAAAGTGAGAGAAAGAGTGATTATGAACTCCATCATGAGCAACAAAAAGCAAACTCTTTGTAGGATCTGTCAAGCTGACATACATAGTAGAGGACTGTCCTGCTGAAACATGGATTTAGAAAAGCAAAGCAATCACTATTTTAATTTCAGTAATCATTACTGCTTAAAAATTATAAGAAAACAAAAATGAACACACACACACAACATTTTCCTATTATGAAATATCCATAGGTAAAAGATTAAAACAATCCAAACGTGTTAACAAAGTCAAAAGCCTAATCTATTTTTATCACGAAATTATTTGCACTAAAAGTATTCTCATATTAGTTAAGTCAGTACCAACACAAGTTTTAAATGTTAAAAGTCACCAGTGTTTGCATTAAACATTTGTTCTTTATTCCATAATCTTTTTTTCTAATCCAGTTTTGCTTTCTTGTTACTTAAAAAACAACAACAAAATTCTAAAAAAATGTACATGCTTAGGATAACTGACTGATACCAGCAAATGTTTGGCATTTAAAAAAATTACAAATGTGCTGGGTTTCATTCTCCATCACTTCACTACCCTTTACTTTCCAAAGTCTTTTGCAGTAGTACTTCACCATAAACAAATAGGATCTACGCTATCTCCATACATGTTTCTCCTGTAAGAATGGTGAAAGTCCTAACAGGTAGGAGGCAGGTGTGTATACCTTCTTACTGATCCCAAATTTCTATGCTGAATCTTGAATCCACTGGCAAGTGAGGAATGAGATGAACAGAGCAACTCCACAGTTGTTGCAGTAAACTGCTGAAGATCTGTCCTGTTGAGTTCCTTCTTAGTTGCATGTCTATACTGCATTGTCTTCTTCCACCTTCATAGCTAATAGATTTCCTCAGCCACTTGCCACTGAGGTCTTTGACACTAAATCCAGAGTCTGGTGAGATTTAAGATATTCTCAGACCTGTATAGAAGGTAGTGCCGAATTATGTTAACCAGTAGCAAGGAAATGACAAACACCAAACCAACCACCTGACTGTTAATATGCTAGTTCTTGAGTTGCAGAGTGGCTTTATTATAGTCATGTTTAATTATTAGCAGACAATCAAGGCATTACTCACCTCCCTGAATAGCATCACTCTTGCTGATGCAGTTTCCATACAAAGGCAACAGCTTCATACATTCTGGCAAGATAAGCTGGCCAGCAGATGATGGACTCGCACAGTTCTTCCTGTAGCAAGCCAAGATCTGAGCCACCTGGTTGGCCAAGTTCTCTCGCACCAGCTTAGGCGAACCATTCAGAGTGTACCTAATAGCTGTCAACAACAGAAACAAGGCTATAATGTGGAGAAACTAGTACAAATATGTCAAAAGAGCATTAAGACTACAGTTTAAAACTAAAGTTTGCCTTTATTTTTTAACATGAGAAAACATTATGTACTATAAATATCAAAACACGTTTTACCTAAGGATTTGTTCCAGACAACAAACAATTTAACAGCCATTCTGCTTGAATGCAGAATATTACACAAGACAACAAACAATGCTAGATTTATTTTTGTATGTAAATATTGTTTTCACAACCGATCTTCCCATAAGTGTAATGGTTTAGCAGCAGTAATTTTAATGTGTAGTTTGATTTAATAACATTCCAATCAGGTTTAATTCTAGAAAAAAAAAACAATAAAAACTATGATACAGACATTTAGAAAAGGTTTCCTTCTTTTAGAGTTAAATTTTTAACTGTAAGTTAGCCTTTTTTTTTTGAAGAATGGTGCAGCATGCAGTTAACTTTTAAAGTTGCTGTCCTGCTTGATTTATGAGATTTCTCCGGAATGATTAATCCTATGTCACAACGTACACAAAATTCAAAGCTCTGCGACTCATTTTGATAAATTAATCTCCTTCCATGGCTTTCAAAACATGCACATTCATACAACTAGAGCATCTGAACTTCCCATAAACTTTGCTAAATTATAGTACATTCATAAGTGTAATTTGTTAATAAGATCTAAATGTTTAAATTATAAAGATATAAAATTTTATTGATTTTTAAAATTAGCTTTCAAACATTTTTCACTCATTATTTTATTTTGACATCTCTTTCTAAGCCAAGGCTACTTTACTGAGGTTCTTATCGCCTACCTGGAGTCAAATGCAATGTGGCAATTCTGTGATTCATTTACAAATTCCAAACAAGATTTCTAGGTTACAGTTGGAGCTCCACTATTTTCTGTTAAAGCAATTATTTACAATGCACAGACAAGGATCTATCTTTAAAGTAAAAAGAGAAACTAATGATCATTCCATTGGCAACATACTTTGTTTGGACAGGAAGTTGACGAGGGTATCCAGCTCACAACTGCGAAACAGGTCTGCAAACTGTGTGCAACAATTCAATGCCAAATTGTGTATTCTCAGTCTTCTCTGTCCACTGACACTGGTATACAAAGTGGCCACCTGAAACAAAGTAATAATCATTTAGCAGGTAGAAACACATGCTGGACATGACTTCATAGAATTCTAAGACAGATATTTTTCTTTCTTTTCCAAGTTAGCTGGAAAATCTTACCTGTATGTAAGCACCGTCGCCTTCAGATAATTTATCATCATGTTTAATCTCCACAGATATAGACTGATCACAGTCGATGGCAGCCAGTTCCACATCAGTCGTGTTGGACATGTAGAAGTTACCATAGAAATCAACTGGACGAATACCTGCCAGAAAAGAGAAAAAACAAGTATCAGCTAGTAAAGATGAGACATCTGATAATGACCAAGTTTAATCATGTACACCACCTACATAATGGTAAATGAGGCAAAACTCAATTGAAATGACAGACAGATGTTTCCTAAATAAAGCTGGGTGCCACAAAAAAAAGTTAAAATATGCATAAATAGTAATAATTAACAATTTACCCGTGCTTGTTCTAACCCGCAGAATTGCATCAAAGGCCAAAGGTCGGGTTATGTTTCGTTTCAGGTCATCCATGAATCGTTCACCATCCAAATCAGCCTGCCATAAGAGAGATGTACAAGAGTCACTAGAACTTCTACCTGCATCCAAACAACTCCATGCATGTTCTTTGAAATACTGGTCATTAGCTCATTAGCCCCAGCAGTCGTTTATTCCCTCACCCTCTGAAGCAGCTTATCTGCTTCATTAACCTCTCCTTAAAGCAATATGACTGCCTACAGATCTTTTTACTCTTCACATCTTTGCTGTAAACTGGTTTTCTAACAGTGATTTGTTAGCACATATAAACAAAAAATGTAGGTAATCTGTTGTTTGTTAAATATGGAAAAAAAAAATGTTTGATTTGTACTAACAACAAAAAAAAAACTATTTATCTCTTGAATTTCATGCAAACTATATCAATTCAAGTGTTTGTCACTTATACACAAAATTATCACTATAGTTACTGACACTACGTAAACAATTTTTCAATCTTATAATTTATGCATGGTAGAGTTTGAAGCATGTCAGTCACCCTGCTGTGGATAATACTGTTCAATGTACTTGTTTAAACCAGCAGTTGTTATGAGATGGACACAGTGTAATCTGTTGTGGCATGGTTCGCCTCAAAGTGAATTTTTTGTCAAACCAAGCCCTTGGCATGATACTTGGAATAAATTTCTAAAAACGTAATTGGTTGACCAGTACATGTCCATTGTTGGCAACTGTAAGATGCTCATGAAAATTCTAATCCTGATGAGAATGGCTTTATTTCCATAGGATTTGTTGGTTTCCAGTGACTCTCCTGTCCATGAAGTTTTTGTTGTCACATTACAAGTTTGTTTCAGTGGCCACAGTAGCAAATATAGATGTAGGAAAAATAAGAAAAAAGAAGTCTAATTCATCATCAGCTGGGATTTGTTTCCTTGATAGAATCCTCCATGCCTGTCCTTGTTTTTTGTTTTGACTGAGGAATTTCAAACGTATTTCTTTAAGTAAGGCACCTAAAAGCACCACATGATGTGATCATCTCATAATATCTATGAAGAGAAAATCCAAGACTATGACATAGTAATAAAAATAAAGACCAATCATAGTCATTGTAAATGATTTTCTTAACCAACTGAAATGTCGCTTTTGTGTCTCATTCGACAAATCCAACATGGCGAACTAGAACACATTTAAGTGACACCAGGGGTCAATGAGTTAAGGAAATATTGCTGGTAAAAACTCTTGCTTACAGTCCAGTTGGTTGTTTTATGGCTCAATGACTAATTAAGCCATGCACTTACCTTCGCTGCTAACACATTTGTAATACCTTCAGCTCAAAGACACACATATGGTGAAAATGTAATCAGAGCCCCAAAAACACACTTAAGGCATCGATTGTGCCAGGTACTCACAAGATTGCATAGAGTGGGCACATAATTATATAGCTTATGCATCTGGTACATCAGGTAAATTTGTGTATTATCAATAATTCTTCTTTTGACAAAGACATTTCATAGACAAGAACTATTCTGTTCACTGAATCCGTGACTGGGTCACTTAGACAGCAACCTCAGAGGAATCAATAGGTGTTTCAATGGTCTTCTCTGTTTTCTCTAAATAAAAAAAGCCACGAGAAGATATCACAGGTGGCTGCATCGTTACCACTGTTATCAACAGCAGCAACAAAATTACTTTTGGCTGCAGCAAAATCACATGAAACGAGCCACTATGCTATCTATACATGAGGATATGTAAAAGATAACACTCGGTTCAGCAGTTCCCAGGCTACATGAAATTGAAACCTGTTATAAAATCTATGTAGCACTAATATTCATCTATGAACATATTGTTTTATTCAATAAAGAATTGTCCATTTAATTGTCTTTCACTTCTACATCATTTAATTGTATAGAGTAATAGTAAATCTACAATGTTTTATCAATGTTTCTAAATTTGCCTACACATCCAGTAAAAGATTACCTTCGTTTGTTGGTCACTTAATGCCGACTTTTCTAACCTGAAGTTTAAACAGATGACATCATACAGGTTTTCCAGGACAATAATCCTCAGAGAGTAGAACTTACCTGGAAATAGCTGTACTTATACACACTGCCACCAGTCAGCCGGCACACCTCGCTCATAGAAGCTAAGTCAACATAGGCGTTAGGGAAAAGAAAGAAATCTACACTGCAACCAGCTGTGACACATTCTTGTCCTAGCTTTGTGTAAAACGAGTTAAGTGGCATCAGAAGCGTCTGCAATAGAGACGAGAAACGTCGATGTTCTCACGGTTGAGACAGTTAAAAAAAAAAACAAAAAAACACAGACTGAAATAAATCCCTTGCTAAACTATCAGAAACTCATAGGATGTTTAGATGAAAAGTTTCATGATAATAAACTTTTCAAAAATAAAGCAGTGCAAATTAGCATTAACATTTTAAAAATGTTACTGGTGATATTAACATACTTATATCTGCTGCTTTCATTGCACAGTCATTGAGAAAGCTTCAGAGCCAGATGACATTTGGCCAAGAACATGGGGAGAATCCTTTATAAACACAGTCAAGCGTTTCAAAATGCCAAAAATTTTAAATGTACAAACATGGGATCTGAGCAATGACTTCGCATAATGGGCGAATCAATTTATGGCAATGACAGCATGCAAATGGGGTTTTTACAACACCGACCGAACATAAAATTTTGGTAAATATAAATATGATACAATGTTAGTGTCTTCTTCAAAATAGACTAATCTTTAAAAAACAAAAAAACAAAAATTGATTCTCAGCATAAAAGAGTTGCTCATAAAGTAGACGTTACTTATCTCCTCTTGAAAGATGAACAGATGAACTAAAAGGTTCAGGAAAGTGGTAGAGTTTCAGATGAGTAAACAAATTAAAATGGTTGTTCCATGTCTCAAAGGTTTTAGTGGAGTTATTTTACATTATATCTTCTTCCTGAATTAAACACCATTGGTGATGTTGTTGATAAATTAATTTTTTTAGCTATAATTCTTTTGGTTATCAACAGTTACCAATACCAGTGGTCACAGATATAAACTAAAGTTTCAGTAAACCTTGATATAAAATACTTTCTTGTAACAGAATTTTAAATGAATAAAAAAAATGGAAATGAGCAGAGATAATGTAAATCAAATTAAAAATCCCACTAGTGATCATTTCTTTTCCGAGAAGAGCCACAATACCTTCCAAACTCCACTCAAATTCAAAATACTCCAATACAACATTACATGCTTACTTCGGCAATCAACAATTCAGAGGTAGCACAGTATTAAAAAACCTGATAGTTTAAAACCACCTAAGATCAGTGCTGGATATCAACGCTAAAACAATTCTCAAAAGAAAATCCCACAAACTTTCTCTTTCTCAGTGCCCAGGAGCTTTCTGTCATCCCGGTTTTTCAGCTTTCCTGGAGCATCGGCAATGGGAAGAGATGTATGGAAGATGAATAGCTTGCCAGCACATCCGGTTGACTTTAAAGCATCCAGACCAGCTTGGATCACTGGTCCAAGGACCAGCTCTGTCTCCCGGGATTCAGCAAACATCTGAGGAATCTGGGCCAGAAGGCTGCAACAAGTTTAGTGTGGGCAGTATAGTCTAGATTTAAAGATATATAACACCTGGATCTGTTCAGGTTAAACACTAAAATACAGAAATTCAGTTTGTTTTACATTCTTTTTCAATGGCTGCAAGCTGAAAATGAAGAAAATCAAAATTTTAAAGTAAGTGGTCAGAATGTGATAAATCAGGGTGTTGTTCATAGCAAAAATTGCTGTATCAAAATTAAGGATGTAGTTTATTTAGATTGCCACGAAGTAAAAAAACAACAACAAAAAACCCCACTAATTTTCATGTTGTTTCAGCTGCAAAATCTACAGCCCAGTAATATAATGATAATAGTGGAGCATGAACCCCCATAATACACATCTGCTTACTGCTGATATAAGCAAATGAGGTGCATGTTTCTTATATTTTCTAAAAATTCTACAGAATTTTTATTATTGTTGTTATTATAAAAGATAGAATGACTAGTTCTTAAAACAAACCAAGTTTTCTCAATGTCACAAAGCAAATTTTAAATTTGATGAAGTATTTCAGTCAGAAAAAGTTTTTACCCCTAACAAAACCAGAAAGAAAAGGTGTGTTTAGCTATTGGTACTGATGGTGGTTTAGCAGAGCTCCACTTAAACATGCTTTTAAGTATATTTTATAACAGGTAATCCTCCCTTGATACGGAGAGAATATGCTCGTAAAAAGCTAGCCACAACAAGAAATTCTTTAACTCCCATTATTTGACCAGAGATGTGTTCCTAAGGAAAAAATCTGACCCCAAGACATGATAAAATCACACTCATTTATGAAACAAACCTCTTTTAAGCACACATTTAATGGATTATTTTATGGTAAATATTAATAATACAGTAATATACTGTACTGGTATTCCAATTAATCCCTGAGCTCCACCTAACGGAAATGGCGGTGACTGTGCGTGACATGTGAAATGGGGTTCACTTGGATGGGAGGGAGGTGCATTAGAACTGTGCGCCTCACCCTGTAAATCATCTTTAGGTTGTCAGCACCACTGGAGGTCTGTAGACAAAGGATACATTCAAAGATGTCTGTTTTATATGGAACATCTTTTCTTTGTGCAGATCCCTGAAGCAGATGACCATATTTGAAAACTGTAAACTCTGATGGTGACTTCTCCTTAGACAAACGCTTCCAAGACAGGCCTGTTTTGTCCATGTTAACCACTTGTGGTGGTGTGTAACCACATTCATCGATAACTTTCTCCAGCTCCTTAGGATATTTACGAGCCACTTCTGTATCAGCACCGGCAGTTTCACCACACATCTTAATGTTGTGCAATCTTTACTAGTAGCAAAATGTTTTGCTTCAGAGCTCTCACCTTGCGCTCATTCTGCAAATCATGATACAAACTTCTGGCCCTTTCGTGAATAATCTTAGTGCTTATTGGCGTATTACACTAGGTCTGATCTTCGATCGCCATTTTCCATCACACCTCCTCTGACAGAATAACTTACAAGCACTTGCCATGTTTTTGTCCTCATTGTTCCCACTGTAGAAGTAGCAGGCCCTAATGCTTTTCAGATCTGGCTAAATTTTCCACACACATCAAACCGCCCTAACACTTCTGGTTTTATGTCCAAGGTAATCGCTTTACGGGCTCTTTTAGCTCTGCTTCTACTGCTGGCACTTACTGGCCTCTTTCCAGACGTCTTTCAAAAAGGCTGAAGCACTACACAGTCTTTGAAAAAGTGTACGATTCAAGAGAGTGTAACCAAAACAATGTGAGCCGAGCACATGACAAACCAAACTGGCAGACAGCCCATCACAGTATGAAAAGCAGATTACAACAAACTGTACAGCAGAAGTGCAGTATGTACTATATTTTTATTTCCACTCCCAAAAAATGTTTAATTTTGAGATGCAAATTTACATTTTGTATAATGAATTTTTTGGTCATAACCTGTAATTTCCTCTATGGCAGAATTCCAGTTCACTAACTTCACGGACAACTACAGAATTGATATTGGCAGCATGGGGAGGTTCTTAAAAAAATTTTCTTCATAATGACCAGGATAGACATGAATGGGCTGTGATACTTTTACCATTATAGTCTAAGAGAAAAGGCTGCATATTTAAAAAAAAAAGAATTAATCAACATTACTAAAATCCTGGGTAAATCAAAATTTTGGAAAAATATTAGGTTTAAGTTCCAACAAAAAATTTAAAAAATAGCAAAAAAGCTGAAAGTAAATTAGTCACAAATTGACAAAACTACAAAGTAAAGATGTGGCTCGGTTTGCTATTGGTCTGATAGGATGATGATGATTGATGCTGAAGAGAATGTGCATGTCTGACTTACCTATCAATAACTGTTTCAGACTCTGAGAGCTTCACCAAGAAACCATCTAGCAATGGTACAAACATATCCTCCAGGTCAGTGACGACTAACATCTGTGGCTGTGCCAGAGAACCCTGCAGAAGAACAGGGTGTAAATATATTTGATACACATTATGACGAAAAACAAGTGGTTTTCACCAACGAAACAAGAAATTATCACTATACAGCCCTCATGCGTGTAATTTTTAATGAGTCTTCAAACTTTACTTACACATTTTGATGACACCAGCTACTCAGTTTTATAAACTTAGAATATTTCAAATATGCCAATTTAAAAAAAAAAAAATTCTTGCAGGCAGATAAACAAACAGACAAATTCAATAGCAGCTCTGAGATGAGTCGTGTCACTGATACAAACTAACCTTCACATTGTAGAAATGTAAATCTTTTGTGTATGTTACAAATCCCACTCTGATCTCAGATTCTTCTGCTCCTGCTTCTCTGTAAAAAAAAAAAAGGAAAAGCAAAGTAGAAAAGAGACGAGAGGAACAATAGATAGGCAGGTGAATTTAAAGCTGAAAACTCGTCTACTGTCATAAAAAAAACCCCAACTTTGATATCTATCCTTCCCCTTTTTGTTTTCTTGTATGAATCTGGCTACAGGGTTAACCCATGTCTATCCGTAAAAAATTGAAATATTAAAACTAAGCATTAATCCCATAAGTCTGTTTTAGTAAAAATCCACAAATCATGTACCTTGTTACTATAGCTTAAAAAGCCCCACGAGTTTGCATTTACACTAAAACAGAACTATGTATATATCTACTGAATTTATGAAAAGCATGGTGCACATTTGTCTGAAAGAAAGAATTCCGCCTTGTAAACCATAGTTTTTTTTAAGGACAAACATAAATTTTATCTGAACGACTTTATAGTAACAGCAGCTGGTACTTGTTCAATTTTCAAGTTCAGAAATCATTATTCATTAATACAGTAAACTCCCTTCTTAACAATCAAAGTTCATCTATTCTCCTCCCTCGTTTAACAAAATGAATTTTGTTTTTGCTTTGTGTGGTATTATTTTTGCATATTCCGTCTTTTGCTAAGTTTAACATATACCAATAAAGAACAGGCACTTGTCCAGTGGCTAAAAACATAGAAGCTTATCACTTACTTTGGTAGATTTACAAGGATGTCTTCCTTCAGCCGACTGCACACCAGGTGCACTAGACCATTCCGTACACTGTTATATGACACATCAATCATGAAAATAAATGCAGGTGGTTTGGGTGGAATACCATCCTGGAGAAACAAAAAGCAACATAATATAATAAAATTCTTTCTTTTTTATTTAAAATCTCAAGCAACATCAGGCAACTGAAAACTATAGGTAAATAAAATTAAAAATTTTTTCTAAAAAATCCACCTAAAATTTAAACTAGTAATTTACTTTGCTCTCTCAAGTAATTAGCAAACACATTATTTGAGCTTGCTAGACGTGATAATGAATATCACTCAGTTTCATGCACCTTGACACTAAAGATTTTTGCCGAATTACATAGCTTACTCTGGGAGCATGGTGACAAAGGAAAAAATATTCAAAATATTAGTACTTTAAAATCACAGTAAATGTACTTTAAAAGGCCTAATAAAACAATTATTAAAAGCCTAACTCTGTCAATAAGATATCCAAATATCGAAAAAAATTTTTTTGCTCATGGTATTATTTAGCAAACAATTATGAATTTAAATTAAGCAGTTACAAATTTCAACTACACTTTTAAATTGAAAGTAGCATAACACAAATGCAGGTATTTGTATAGATGGTCTATGGGATGTTAGGTAAACATTCTGTTTGAGGTATTTGTGGCTTTATTGATCAACTATGGCAACTTTTAGAAAATTCAATTAAATTCCAGAGTTTTTCTGAACGAAAGGCATTTTACTGAACTACTTAAGCTTTTCAGCTTAAATTATTTATCCCAGGACGTTTTCAAAGTTTGCATTTTTTCTAAATGTTGTAGCCAAAAGAAACTGATGCAAAATTCTCTACTTTCTTTAGAATGAGACAATCATTCACTGTCCCATTCTCAATAAGAAACTTACTTTGCAATAATCTTTAGTAGCGACAAATTCAAAAGAGCCCAAACATAACTCTGGTCGGTCGTACCAATCTATCCGCCTGCCTGTGTGATCCAAGTGTGCAAAGTATTCTTGGGGAACTGAAACCAGGAATTACAGATAAGTTTTGTTCATGACATCAGATAAACAAACACTCATCTATATCCATACTGCTGAAATTGAACGCCAACAGTTAATGGGCAGGAGCAGAGTGAGATCACAACATTTCAAGAATCTCTAATTCACAAAGGAAAAAATATGTATGTTTGCAGTTAGAGAACAATTTTAAAATGTCACGAATCTATTAACTAAACTAAAATTTGATTGATCTACATATGACTTCAACCATTCAACTCCTTCAAAACAGAAGAGACAGATTCAAAGACTGGCCACCACTAATGAATAATAATTATAAAAATGGGGCTTGGGTGACTTAAATATGCCCCACTGGCTCTAAAGGGAACACAAACAACAGATCTCAGACACTGAACATACTCCCTCTAAAAGTATTTAAATAAATTAAAAAGTACAAACGAAAAAAGCAGTAAAAGGAAAAAAACCCAGATATTTTGGGTAATGGAACTAAAAGAACAAGAGGTAAATGCATTTTGAAAAGTACCACGAAGCAGATTGAATGCCAGATATTTAATTGTACAATAATGCTGTTAATGTTATTAATATTTTTTCATGTTTGAAAAATATTTAAATATGCAAAATTATGTACAACAACAAAAAAACCCAGAAACGATGAAGTGGCAACAATTCTTGTTTATTAAGCTACAACTATTCAACGAAAACAGATTCTAATATTTGGAGTTTGGAATCTGAAGCTGATGGTACCTAGGAACTGACATAATGGTTCTTTCTTGGCAACACTATTAATGCATTCTATCCTGTTTCTTCCAAAGTAAAACAAATACTTCACAGTCGTTGAGAGAAAGTTTTCTTTCTAATCCCTCTATACTTGTGACTAAGTGTAACAATGCTAACAGAAAATATTCAGCTACGGAACCAGACTCCCTCTAACTCAAACTATGACAAGAAATTTGTAGTGTGAAAAAGGAGCCCCTACTCAACTCACCATCTGTTGAACAGTTACAGAAGACACACTGAAAGCTCCGGCCACCATCGATATACTGCATGGCTGGATTCATGTAGGCTTTGCACCGCTTGCAGCGAACCGGTCCAAGCTCTCCCAGATCCACCAGGGGTGGCATGTGCTGAAAGAGTTAAACCATAATCAGTGGTGTGAAAACCATCCAAGAGTTTGACAGAAAGCAATGTAAGTCTAATCAGATTCTGCAGTAAGCTAATAAGAAATTCTTTCACGGTTTTAACAATTCAATGCAATTAAACTGAAAAAAAAAAATTCAACTGGATGCATATTCATTTTAAATACAAAAAAGAGAAAATAAAAGATGAAGCTTCAAGATGTAAATGTTTCATTTTAGTTTTATGTCTATAAGTATTTTTTATATATAGTGTGTGTGTGCGCGTGCATATATACTGGGCATATTGTAATCAGCCAAAATATGACTTAGAACCTTTCTTTTACAAACTTCAACTTGCATTATTAAAATTGTTGCTTTCGATTTTTCTTATTTTTAGCAATACAGAATATATCTAATGACTGACTGATGCACACATGCAGTGTCCCAAAATTATGTATGCACACTTTTGTACACTACAATACAAAGGTATTCTGTCTCTCAATATTAAGACATTTCATTTGAAAGCTCACAGATGATGGTACAATGCAATGTGACATCAAACCCACGATGTGTGTTTTCAGTGTGTGGAAAAAATGACGAGGGTGAGGTTTTCCTTTGATCATTGCAAGTAGATAGTAATGGTACTGGAAATTCGAGGAAGTTGCTAAGATACAGCATCACCAATCCATCTCATAATTAAACAAATGAAGGATAAAGTTAAGCTGAAGTCATTGTACCAGTTGTGTGTGAAGGATGCTCTGCACAGATTAAAGAAATCATTGCATCTGCGCTAGCCAAATTCAAACATTCACTGTAAAAATCCACATGATGGTGCATTCATCAGTCTGGTACAACCAAGTCCTCCAAATTCTGAAGAATGCAACTGTTATAAGCATTGGATGAAGATGACCCAGATTAGTAGCTGAAATTGTGTGTGTTTTTAAAAAAAGAGCATATCAAATTCAACCTTCATTAACATGATCATGTGTACTAGGCTAGTGAGAACCTTCAACAGCTAGGGGTCAGTGTGGACAGGTGGTCTAGTACATCAATTTCCCTGTAAGCAGCATTGTACCAGCAAGATAGTGCTCTCCTACATTTTCATCCAAGCAGAGGCATTTTTGGATTAGCATTTTACTGGGAAGTGAATAGAACCAATGCATTGATCCTGGGGGTGTAGCAAGTGCACTTGTACCCCCAATATATTTTTAGGTAGTGAAAAAGGTAATGTTGCAGCATTAGATTGTATGTTATTTTGAATATTTTTACTCCTTTAAAATTATAAGTATCAAACTCACTTTTCACTGCTAGCACAATTTCATGTTTCATTTTTTTTTTTTAAAACATACATACAGTATCTCTCTCCTTAGTGACACCATTGTTGCTGCTGCTGCTCTACAGGGTCACAGTGACCCAGGAGGTGAGTAGAAAAGGATGAAGTGGACTATAAAGAGAGAGGTGAGCCACCAAACACCCTCTGTCTAAGAGATAAAGACCAAACTAATGATCACCAGGCTTTAGTGACATCTAAACACCCTGCTGAAGAGATCCACTAATCATCAATAGCCCATCTACAGCTCAAAGAGAATAACAACTTCAAAAACATTTGTCAAGTACTGTACTTTTACTACCTGTAAGAGGGCTAGCCTGTTCACTGATCTTGTAATCACATTGTTGATTTATTCAAATGAATGCTGACTGTAATACCATATATGAAAAGGTTTTTGTTTTAGAATTTTATGGAATACAGTACTCCATTGCTGACCTTTTCTCAAAAGTAATCTACCTAAAGTTTCTAAAATCTCAACAAGTTTGGAAGAGCTTCTGTCTTCACCTTCTACTTAAAAAGCTATACACAAAATTACTAGCCCAAATGTTGGAAGCATCCCAAATCTCAGGTCTAACCCTATCCAACCAAAGGGTCCTTCTACAATAAACAAAAGGAAATTTCAAGAATCAAGGTAGCAAACATTTCCATGGTTAGAATTTGATATTGCAAAAAAAATGCTGCTTTCTGTCATCCACATTGGCAATTATCAGAGCACAATATCAAGTGAAAATCAGATCAGGCATTTACCAAGAAAAGTTCTAACTTGTGGACCAGAGCTCAAGTAATAAACTTCTGCATCTGGTGTCAAGCATTAATATTTGGGATCAGCTAAGCTAACAACACAAATAAAAAAAAAACAAACTTGCAACAAAAATCTTCAATAAAATATTTACATTTCTATTTCTTGCAAGACAAGGAATACCCATCTAAGGTAGAGATGATGCCGATTCAAATTTCAATCAATCAAGGTCTGCACTCATGATGATGGTAATGTAATGTACTGACTGGACAAGAAGAAAATATGGAGTTTACCAGAAATTCAAGATGAAATCCTGGAACTTATGGCCCACTCATGAGTTAGAAAATGCACCCTGCACCTCCGAAAATAATAAATCTATTCCTGTGGATGGAATGATGCAGACCAGTTGAGTACCTGTCATGTTCTCCAGACTCTCTAATGTAGAGTCTGTTGAAAAACAAGGTATGGGTCACAAAACCAACTACCATCCACAAACACCAACAGAGATTTGCCGATGCTTCAACAGCTGTTTCTGCGAAAATGTGCCACTAACTGTTGCTCCACTGTCAGACGCTGTGCAGAGTGGATGCTGCTAGGGGAAATTTGAACACCCTTTGTAGTGTATATTTGAGGTTTCTGATGTATAGAGCAAAATCCTATCTAGCAATGTCTTTCTTTACTAGGGTACAGGAAAGTGTACACACATTTTTGGAACACCCTCTAGTGGGAGGGAAAGGTTTGTTTGTTTGTTTGTTTTTTTAAAGGGGCTCCATACTCAAGATTATCCAAACATACTTAATGTTTTAATCTAGTGTAAATAGACGACTTTTGATTCGAGTTTGGCTGGCTGAGGGCTCATCCAAATCCAGCAAACCTTCTGGTCCACTATCGCTCTCTCTCTCATGTGGTGTACACACACCACACAGTTTCTACCTGCCTCCCCCCTCACTAGTGTGTTTTCGTTAATAAATACAAGTACATTCCAGAAAAAGTACATGAATTGTTGATGAGACCCAGGCATTCCTCAGTGACTAGTCTAGCTCTGCTCAATCATTCTGAACATGTCTGTATAAGAAATTGTAAAGATTTTCAAGCATGTGTTATTTGTCCGCAATTATAGCTGGCTATATAACATTAGGTTCAATCATCCAACCTTCCTTTAGAAGTAGTTTCAAAATGAATCCTGGAGTGATACAACATCTTTAAATGGCAATCAAAACCACTACCGGTTTGGTTCTATGGTGAAATATCTAAAATGTCTGACAATAAGATTAAAAATTGTCAATCCTCATCATGAGAATCATCTTACCTCTTTTGGATGAAGCTTAGCAAAAGGTGTAATTGTCAAAGCAAATGGAATATGAGAATTCTTTAACATGTCTGATGTGCAGGGAACATTATACATCGTGCTCCGAATAAATCTGGGATTGCAGTTGCATAAAATTAGTTTTAATTAGCAAAAAGACAGAATTTTGTCAAGGTCTCGTTGCTAATTAGTGTTGACTAAAACCAAGTTTCAGAGACATTGGTGATATTTGAGCTTTCTCAATGGTTGCTTGTTGATTAATTTTCTTTATGTAACCTTTTCTTAAACTTTTAATCATTATCCGTAAGACCCATAAGGCCAGCAGCACTCGTACTGAGTTGGCCAACCAAACTTCAAGGACTTATCAAAAAACACTGATTTATTTTCATGTCTCCTAATTCTATCCAAAAGAAACTAACAACTTTATATCCACACAAGATCATAAATATAATTACAATGCATTCTAATTAAACCATTAGATGATAGGATTTTAGGATTAAATCATCCCAATTTACTTTAAATTATACGTTGTAGTGAAAGCACAGTTCCTTCCAGTAAAAATGAAATGAAAATGTGCAGAGATTTCCTTAAATGTACAGCTGTTAAATCCATGTCACCAAGCCCAGTATGTCATGTACCAACCTGTAGATTGTAGAGGTCTCCTCCCCGCAATTATCTGGTATGGAAACGAAGTTACAGGTGTGAACTAGATTTCCGTTTACTTCACATCTGTTTTATTTTACTTCATGATCAGTTTTCGCAATTCTATTCAGGGAAATGAATAAATAAGAAAATTCAAGGACTTTTCAAGACTCTGTGAACTCTGGGTTCGATGTGTGCACGTGCTATAGAACGCCTAGGAATATGAACTATACCTTGATCCTGTGTGAGAAAGTTAGTGGTAATCAGGGGAGGCACTGTGCCACTTTGATTGGTGGAAAAAACTCCGCTTTTACTTCTCCTGTCATCCTCAATTACTTGAATCTGTGAAATTAAAGAAAAACAAAAAAAAAACATTTTTTTAAAATAAAAATAAACATGACAAAGATGTGGCATTAAAGTGCTATCCCACAAGAATGCACAATGGATCACCAGTGTCTACATGTGCCAGGTGTAGGTCTACTATTACCTCATGTTACTTACATATCTTATCTAATGTTGCAACGATGACTCAGCTACAAATTTAGCAAAACCCAATGAGTGGCCAAATCTTTTTAAAATAAAAAAACTCCTAGTTTGGAATGTCATAAAAACAAATGCACAATATACTGCATATTCTCTATTTATCACAACACAACATGTACTGTTTAGCATTATTCCTATTTCTTAAACTGATGCACCAGCTACCTTTTTGTTGACCACCTTCTGCAATAAACAAAAAAAAAAAGAAAAAAGTATTTGTTCACATTAAAGCAGTCAGATGGCTTTCACTCTCGAAGTTCTTCGCCACTCTATATTTATGCAAGTATTCCCTGCTGCATCTGTTTCTGAATACCCTCAATACCACTATAAACTTCTCTGCAACTGATTTCTCACCTATAGTTTCAGCTTCTGTTAGAATTACCGTGTGAAATCCTCTGCAAAGTTTTCCAGACATCTCATTAATCAACAAATACAAACAGCTAGTGAAATGTACCAAACCAATGTCAGGTTGGTACAATTGTTTTGCAGCAATAAATTGAACCATCAAGACTTGCAAAATTGCTGGAATAAAAGAACTCCATCACAACATAAAAGAATGCACTTACAGGACTAGGCATCTGATCTGGATCCAGTTTCCTAGGTTGCTGGGGTTGCATTCCTCCTGGGTGCATCCCTGGTGCACTTCTGTACTGACTGGAACCAGGCAGGGTATTACCAGTGTACTGTCCAGGCTGTGGTGGAAACTGTCCTGCAGATGAACTAACTGGAGACATGGCGTGAGAGGAAGGTAATGACTGGGGAGGAACAGCTCCAATGGATGTGGGTGGGCCCTGATTCATCACACCTGGCTGTGAAGATGGCGATGATGGCAGGCCTGACATTCCTGGCTGCATCACTTGTCCAGATACTGAATGAGTCCCAGCTGACTGATCAAACCTTGGCACAGATGAGAAAGGCATACCTGGCTCAGGAGTTTGTGCATATCCAGTTACTGGTGGTCCTCCAGAATGCCCAGAGAAATTGGTAGGTGGTGGACCAGACATTCCTAAATGGGGACCCGTGCCGGTAGGCGGACCAGACATTCCTAAATGGGGACCCATGCCGGTAGGCGGTGGACCAGACATTCCTAAATGGGGACCTGTGCCGGTAGGCGGTGGACCAGACATTCCTAAATGGGGACCTGTGCCGGTAGGCGGTGGACCAGACATTCCTAAATGGGGACCTGTGCTGCTAGGCGGTGGACCAGACATTACAAAAGAGGGACCTCCACTGGTAGGTGGTGGTGCTAACACATTGCTCTATCCATGGAAGAAAAACAAAAAAAAAATACATGATTATTAACTAATTTATTATATATAATTAATATACAGGTCTGAAAAATAAGATAGAGAACAATACATCTTGCGACTCAACCGTTTCATAAGCCCTGTGTTGTGTCAGTGGAAGAACTTTAATATTCAAAATCTACATCGGTTTCTCAAGTTGAATTTAAGGTAGTTGGTTTTTCTGTCTAAAACTGGTTGCAAGCTTTATCGTTCTAGAACTCTTCTGATATTAATAATATAATAACTTGTTTCAAAAATGAAGAGATTTTACATGAGTCTCTTTGATCAGTCACTAATACAACTGTAGACAAATGAGACTTAAGGAAAACTAGTCTTTAATTCTGAATTAAAAAACAAACAAACAGGAATCCAATAAAGATTTAGTGTGTAGGCATTCTGTAAACTTACCTGAGCCAACCCAGAATGTTGTCCACTTACACTCAATGCTCCCATCTGATTAGCAATCTGGAAAAAAAAAAGTGTGGCGTTACTAAATTTTAAAAAATTCTACTAATCAAGACTCTCCCTTTTTTCTTAATGACTGTACTGTGTATAAGTGAATATTAGATTAATTTTCTTTATTAGAAAAAAATTCATGATTTCAAACTGCTTCATACACAAGTACCTAACAGTAATTCCACCTCCCATTATTTCACATAAAAGTAATGTAAATAAAGAAATTTCCTTAAATGTACAAGACAACTTGTCTTTTTATATTTTTTCTATCAACTATGAAAATTTTGTCAAACAATAAAATAAACATATCCTCTAAAATATTTTATTAATCACAGCTTTTCATGTCTGAAATCACCCACCCACCGTCTGCACAAAACTCCTACAATGGGCTGCAGCTTTTAAAAAATGGAATTTAAAATTTACTAAGGCAGCTGCATGATATACACTGAACCCTCTTTTTTATCTTTTTGTGGTGCGTGTGTATCTCTGAGGAGAAGTGAGTGGAGGTTGGTACCAAAATAACCCAGAGACTGAAATCAAAATCAAATTTTGGTTGATAGATGAGAAATCGAGAGAGAGAAAAAAACTGGTAATTTTTTAGGTAATCGAACTACTTTATCTAAAATTCTGGTCAGCTCATCTCATTTCCAAAAATGTTCACCTCTCATAGTGTAAAAGTGATGCTACTGTGGGTAAAGATGCCTTAACACCATTGGTTGATGTATGTCACATGACCACCAGGGGGGGGGGCATCACATTATAAATAACAGAAAATTCTGACAACTTTATTTCGAAACAAATAATATACACATACAAGTCGGATAAAGGTTATATCAATTGGATTTCTATATTAGCAGGATGATTTTGTTTTTCAAATTTATTAAGGCACTATATCATGTTTAATATTTTAATGTCTTGTTTTAGATAATCCCAAATTTGAAATTATTTATCTGATTTATCTATCATTCATGTAAGCAGTGAATCTTCTCCTTAAATTCCAAAAAAAACCCTTAAGGAAATGCACACAACCTTCTAATAAAACCTTAGTTTCTATTAACCAAAGGTATCCACAACTGAAAGAGGTGTACACCAATTACTTTGGTTAAGAGGTGGTTTACTGTGTTTCCTTAAACATTATTATTGGTGAGGATATAAAATTTCAACACACAATTTTTCTAGTATAACTATTTTTTTTATTTCAGTAAATATACTGATTTTTTCCTTTGCTTTCTGCTGCATATAATTACTCTTGTGATGACAATTTATCGAGTAATACTATTTCATTCTGTTTGCAAGCCTAATAATTTCAATCAATTGGATGGCACAAAGCATTAAAAAAATGTATGCAGAGACAACTCAAAATTAAATGTTAACACTGATCAAAGTGGCACCATAGAACAAATGAATATTATCATATATATTTATATAATAGTATGGTATATAATGCAAAATAATGATCAGTGTAACCACCATTTCATAAGTTACAGCAAGATAGTGCAATGCTGCATCACTACCTTGATGTTTGTCAGCAGACATGGGTCCACTGATTGGCCGGCTAGGCCTCCAGATATCCCACCAATGGGGTTCTCAGTCTGGGGGATTATCAAGAATAATGTACTCCTGAAAGCCATTTTATTTAGAAATGGTTAAAGGCGTGGATACAGGATTGCTTCAGCATCCATGAATTTCATTTAATTTACTTTATAGTTGAAAATATAGGAGAACTAAGTTATGAAACACTATCCAGTTCAGTCAAATTATGCTTCCTAGAAATTTTATTAGTGTATGAAGTAGTTTCTGCAGCACTAGCCACCTCCAGTAAACTTATGTCAGAGCCATTGCTGCTTAGAACAGTAACAAACTAATCTGAAAATCTTTTAAAAGTCCATAGAATCAAATATTTATTTTAGCTATAAAAAATTACATTTATAAATAGCATCTATCTTATTCCTTATAGAAGTGAACCCTGCATTCTTTTTACTTGGGCTGGGGTGGGGGGGAGAGAAAACCGGATATGACGTTCTAGCAGGGGCCAGTATCGTCAGCAGACAGATTATCCGCTAAAACTTACACCTCTGCTGTAGATTTTGGTTGGCAGTCGTATGGTTGAAAAACGTGGGGAGAAAGTGGAAAACGGCCACATTGGTAATGTATCATTAAACTCAAGCTTAAGCTGTCTGAACACTGTTTTACCATTAACTCAATAAACAATTACAGCAGGCAGAGTAGCTTATGTTAGAGAGAAGAAAGTGGTTAGCATACTCAAAGGAATGAAGCCAAACTAAGCGGACCCCAATCAAGAATCAACAACTGGGCCCCCAGGCTGCCTAGAATGATGATGATGATTTGGAGGTTTTTGGACAAGTTATGAAAGGTATCATGTTGCATTACCTAAATAATTAATTTTTTTTAAACAAAGATAACAATGTACAAATACTTAATGGCTGCGCTGAGTGCAAAAGTTATCACTACTGAATTTAAAATAATCTGATGGCTTCTGACTAGAATCCCTTTTGCAGCAAAAATTTTACACTGATTTGTGTACATCTGTGACTTAAAATCCTGAGGAATGGGTGGAGTGAGTGGAGGGTTTACCTGAGTTGCAGAAGTGGGTGGTGGTGGTGGTGGCGCAGGTCTCATCTGATTAAGCTGACCAATGGAGTGAGCTGCTGCTGCTGATGGAAGCATTCCTGGAACAGGTCCTCCACTTTGCATGCTTGTTGGAGGTAGACCCATAGGTTGGTTACCATGTGGAGGGCCCACTGAAGACATCCTAGAATGTTAACACCACCACTTTTAAAATGCTATGAAAATCACTTAATAACATCATCATCACAACCGCTCCTCTTTGTTCTCGAGTCTGTACAACAATGGCAGAAGTAACAACCTGCATTTAACTTATTTAATGACCATTCACTTGAGTGTAACAGTACTCGGCTGTAACGTAAACAAAATAACAAAAAATTTCTCGAAAGGAATACTGGAATCCACAGTTTAACATACATAATATTACTACTATTTATAATGTGGTATCACTGCTAAAATCACTAATCACAACTTCCAACAAGAAATAACAATTTTTTCAGATCAATACTTCCGAGATTATCATCTTGGTTTTGAGTTCTTAAAATGAGATTAGAAAATAAAAAGAACCTGTACAAATTTCAACATCTTGCATATGAAGTTAGAGTTTGGCAGTAAAGCTATGACACCACCTATGTTTTACAAAAGTAGCAAAAGTTTGAATTTATCTGCGAGCGCATAAGTATGGAGAAATCAAGTGATAATTAGTACTGAACCAGTTCATCCGTGCCCTTTGTAATGTGAACACACACAGATGGTTATAAAATTTTCAGCAGATATATCAAGGAAACAGTGAACTTAAAAGTATATTCACCAAACATGGCCAAAACAACTTAAACATTAAGATATCAGAAGTGAAGAAGAATAAATGTTATATGTTTAAGTAGAAGAAACAGAAATATTTAAATACATTCAAATAATCAAATCTTTAAAAAATTATTTTCAAATTTCTTTTAATTTTACTTACATTTACTACATTAATATTAATAATATGACAGTTTGGAAAGCAAGCTCACATCTATTTTTTTTTTTTACCTATTTAATGAGAATGGCCTTCCTATTTGCTGTTGGTTCTTAGGAAATAATACTAAATATTAACTGTTTACTAATTCAGCTGCTCCACTAATGTCAATGTAACTCTTCAGATCAACATTGTGATAGTATGTTATTGCAATCAGCTTGCAATGCCACCACATTACTCACTACTATACTACACTTTACATTGAAATTATTTACACTTAATTAAATTTATATAACTTCTGATTTCTTACATTCAAAACTATGTAGGTTTCAGTTTTTTAAAAATTAGTTATTAGGAAAGAAAACAGTAAATGTGAGAAACTGTTTTAGAAAATTAACAGCCTTAACATCAGATTTTGTAAAGAACAGTTCACAAAAATATTTGTAAGCATTAAAAGTGAAAGTAGTAAACTGGAGATGCAGCTTGGAGTTGTCATAGAATAGTTGTAACCACAGCTCTGATATTGGGATAGAAGATAAATTTCTAAGTTACTAACCTTGGCAAACCACTCAAGTTGTCACCAGATGACCTGGGATATCCACCAGACTGGGGACCATTTTGGGTGGGTCCACTCATTCCAAACTGTCCCCTGGGTGGTTGCAGTGGCATCCCTTGCTTAACAGGAGCACCACCCATATAGGGTGGTCCTAAAACAAACAAGCAAACAAAAACATCGCACCTGCACTAAATAGCAAAATGTTCACGCAAAAATTTTAAGAAAGAAAGAATATAAAATTGCTATCTCAACCTGAAATGGCTGACCAAGAAAAATATCAGTTCTACAATATTATTGTTTTCTTCTAAGAAAATGAGCTCCATGTGAGTTTTGCTGTTACTTGCATCAAATTTGGAACAGATGTAGCCAGGGATTGAGAGACAGCAAATGCTTTGATAGCCATCGCAAAAGAGCCAATAACTTTGTCTAGAGAAAAATGCTAAACTGAAGGCCCTCTCAAAATATATTATGCAAAAGCCCAATATTTAACATTTGAACTAAGACAATTTTTGTCTATTTCTCCTACAGGCAAACTCAAATATTTCTTTGATGAACATTTTTCTAAAGTTGTACTGATAAACCCCTTACATACTCAGGAGACAACTTCAGTTATCGAACAATAAGCGACTCATCAGCGTCTAGTGTTTCAACTGGGAAGGAGAATTATACTGTCTGTTTTTGTTTGGTTTTATACAAAAACAAATTTTAACTTTGTAGAGTTAAACAGCTGTGGCATAGCTCTAAAAATGTTGTAATTTGTTAAAGATGTTGCTATTCCAATAGCAAATATTTAAATATAAATTTTGTAAAGTTTTTTTAAACTGGTCACTTTGTTGAAAGAAATCAAAATTTGGGGACACTATTAAAACTTGTGTAGGCAGGGGGGGCATCAAGAAAATACATCTGAAGGTTGGTTAATTCAAAAACCAATAAGTAGTCTGGCACCTGTAATAGTATTGATGCAATACAACCTTCATCCCCAATTTATTATATCATTAAAAAAAGAGAATAAATAAAGATTTCATCTAAAATTTAAGCGTATCTAGACAGAAATGACACAAACAATAGAGCCTCACCCATTGGCACCTGTGGTGGAGGTGCCTGTGGTCTTGGTCCCCTACTGGGACCATTGTAGACGTTACTTCCTGGTATGGCTGGTCCAGATGGTGGCACTGAATCTGGGGGACTACCCACATATGCTGGCGTCATGTTTGTGCTGAATCCTCCTGGATATTGACCACTGTACCGTGGATTCATGGTCATCCAGGTGTACTGGAAACTGTGGACAGATAAATAATGTAGAGACCATGAAATCAAAAAGACCTGCCGAAGCAAAAGCATCTACTTAGTAGAAGTACAAAGAATTTGAAGATGCAGAGTTCAAAAGGCACCGTGTTTGTTGTGTAAGAAAAAGCTAAAAAAAAAAAAAAGGGGGGGGCATCGATAATCACCCGCAGGCCTTGAGTCCCATATTATGCCAAATTTCCCAGAAAAATCAAAACAGACCGACAAACATTTGGCTAAGCTGCCATTGAAATATTAAGAGAAAAGAGAGAGAGATGTATGTTTATTTTTTCCTATTTGTATTTCATCATAATTGGATTTTTTGGTCACTTCCTAGCAATTTCAATAAACCGAACATTTTCTAATGACAATCTCAATGTGGTCAGAAACTGCTCAAATATACAAGCAGTTTCCATAACAGTCTAAATTACCTATGGAGGAGAAAAAGTAGTCTGCTGGAATGCATTTCTGACACCAAGGTTTCAGAGGTAAGATTAATTATCCTGCAAGGCTAAGATTTTGCAAACAATTTAAAATGAAAACCATTTAACAAAAATGAATTTTAAAACAAAATACTTTCTTTTTGTCTTTAAAACAGCAATGTCTTATTTTACAAATTAAACATTCAAAAATAAACCTGTCAAGAAAAGTGAGAGCATATGGTATTTTAATTTGTCAATTCAACTTACAAGTTAGGAACAAATAAGTAATTAACTTGCATGTGCTATTAAATTCAAAAACAGCTTATCTTTCATATATGAAAATGCCGAGAAGAATGTAGATGGTAACCAATGAATTCTGGCAGTTGTTTAAAAAACAACTGTAGAGCTACTATACAAAAAACATTGATGGAATGTTATTTTAATGAGATGAAACATCATTTCACTGCAGGTAGCATTCAGGTGTTGGCTTCAAAGAGACTTTGCCAGTTAATTAAGGTACTAATTTAACAAGATATCACTGTCAGATCAATCTGCTCTTATCTGAAGGAGGCAGAGTTAAAAGTCTCTTTCCATCCCTGAAAGTTCAGACAGTTCTTCTTGGATTTTTAATCAGAATTTAGTTGGATTGCTGGTCCTTCCCAAAATGTACCTAAGTAATTCCAAAACAAAAAAGATGTTATGCTTATCTGAGTTGACTGAAGGAAGCGATTTGCTGTTGAATTCTGAATTGTTTTTAATTCAAACTTTTTTCCAAAAACATTAATTCTATTCCGAGCATAAGACTAGTTAACTTTATTAGATGGTAGCTTTCATTAAGAAAACAAAGTCATGATTGTTAATAATACAAAGGAAAATAACTGTTTTCCCTTCCTTTATTTCTTATAAACCCCCAGTTGTTGTTAAAAAATGATTCCATTTGTATTAACATTTCATATGCACTTAAGTTTTTAACATTGTATTCGGGCTGGTGCCTTCATAACTCTTGGTATTATGAGGAATATATTTAATCGTAAATATTATGATTTCATCAATGTAACTGGCAAAAAACAACAAAAGTACTAATATCAAGTCCTTGAATACACCACTGGTAATGCTCATATGTATTTGCTAAAATGTCAATGAATATTATTGTCCCCTATTGACCCTTAACTATACTGATTTCCAAAAGCTAAGCAATAAACAAACAAATTTCTAAAATAATTAAAGTTTTAAACAACAAATGATAAACACAAACTCCTCTTCAAATAACTTTTATCAAAGAAATATGTAAATTACAAATAAATTTTAGGGGTGTAATGAGAAACAAGTAGAACAAAATCAGGAAATAGAGGAATTCTAATATAAAGAATGTAAACAAAGATGGATTAGAGATTGGTAATAGGGAATATGATCCAATTACACCTTAGTCTGACACAGGAATCCAGAATGTTGTCTCTATACCTCACTGTAGTCGGGATACTGCCCTGAAATAAATGCAATACTGTACATCCACACAATGAAATTCCAGACGAGATCATCTCTCTTCCACTATTGTAGTGATCTCTTTCTACATTTCTCATGCCCTACAGATGAGTAACACTATGAAAGAACAGATCCAGTCATTTGGTGTCCAAGCAAAATGTTCATAGCACCAGTTCATTGCAGCAGATCAAGGGGATACACACCACAGGTCATCTCATGTAGAGCACTCTTTCATGCTGCCTCCTGCGTATGATTAAGGCTGATTTGCAGAGAGATCAATAGCAAGTTTTCTGTCAGTGTTGAAGTCTTGCTTTTTCAAGCCAAGCAATCATCTGCTAGAGTTGTGACCCAGTCAACCATAAAATGGTCTTTAGACAATATCTCAATGCAAGTGAAATTGTCTCAGTAGCCAAGAAAACTACACATTTGTTCACATTTAGTTATTTCATCATCTGGCTCTGTAGCCGTCCAGCCGCTATCCCACTAATAGCCCTCCACCTTAGAGAATTTTCTACCTTGTAACCCTGCTCTTCAAAACAAATATCCTAACAAAGCCTAAAATAATATGAAACAAGCCAGTTTTATGTTTTTTTGCATACCAAGGCTAAGTGACGAGTTTCTACTGAAGCACATTTACATATTTCTCTAATAAAAGCTGTGTTACATAAGGGTAGTCTGTGTTGAACATTTGCTAAATAAAACCCCACTCATTATGGAAATATTTTTTTTTCTTTTGTTTGTTGCTTAATTTTCGGAAACCCGTTCATTAGCCACTTCTAAGTTTGTCATATTCCTAAGCTCCTATAACCTTATCAGAAACATCACATCACATATCCATGCGCCTTTAAAAATCCAAAGATTGTTTGTCGTGCCAATTATCAACTGAAAAAATAATTTAGTCTTTAAATGAATTGTTTCTAAAATCCCCCAACCCCCCACATAAACAAATTACAATTTTTCCCTCATATTTTCAAGATAGGGGTAACATTAGCATATTTTGATTTGGCTGGAAGTTTACCTGCTTGCTTCTAAAAATGATAAATGTTTTAGTTAAAGGTTAGCTAATATCGCCAGTTAGAAATTATTCAAACTTGGTTCATAACTGATCTTGTCTACCTTAAAATAAACAAAAAAACGGAGCTTTAATCGTTTGTAACAGCTCCAATTTGAATTATTACAATAACGAAAGATTGTAATTGCTCTTAAAATAGCTAATGGATTATATATGTGTGTGTGTGATGATGATGATGCTTTTCATTTATACAGAAACTCAATGATTTAGAGTCAGTTAATTCACATAAAGAGAAGGTTAATGATGATGATGATGATAATAAACCAAACCACGTAAGTAATAATAACAAAACTAAAGACAGCAACCTAAGATTTAAGGGAACAGGAGAAGTTTGTGTAGATAGACTCGTCTCAGGTTTTCAATTACGTAGGTGAAATAGCAGGAAGGAAATGGCTACACGTACATATTTTATTTAAGAACATCTTGAAGAACACCAAAGCAGATCTTACTCCCCACACCCCACCCGTGTAAGGCTGGAATGACAGGACCGACGGAACAGACGTTGACTGGACTGGACTGGGCAGGACGACAACAACAAAACAACAACAACAGCAGCAGACCTTTCGCGGGAGTACAGGGCAAGAATGGGTGAAATATTAGCCGGCCGTCCCCCGATTTAGGGGAGAGCTGCAGGGCCGAGTCCCGGTTTTCATTAGCAGGCGTAAAGGGGCCGCCCGGGAGGGGGAGGGGGGGGAGTCGGGGGGTCTCAGTCGCTCAGGAGTCGCCGCACATCTCTTCATCCATCGGGATAGAAAAAAGGATGAGGAAAGCGAGAACAGACCGAAAGCCCCGCCCGGAGCGCAGATGCCACGAGCAGCAGCAGCAGCAGCAGCAGGAGGAGGAGGGGGAGGAGAGGGGGGGAGCGGGAGGAGGAGGAGGAGGAGGAGGGGGGAGCGGGAGCGGGAGCAGCATCTGGCAGCGGGTGAAAATTATTTACACCGAAAAAAAAATCGGAAGTGAGGTCCGAAAAGTGGCCGACCTGACGCCCAGGGGGAGCCCCGAGGAGGACCAGACCCCCGCCCGATGGGTCTTCAGACATACCTGTATCAGAAGGAAGGCTCGTGGGCGGGCTCAGGCGCGTATCCCGAGTTTCTGACAGAGGGGTTGACCGGGCGCTGCAGACCGACACACACACGCACATCTGCCACGTACCGCTGACTTCCGCCACCCGCACATGCGCACTTCGTGCCACGTAGGCAGGAAGCGAGGGGTGCGTCGGGATTGCCCGTCCGGGGGGACGCCGACGTGTTGTCGCTCCAACGTTCGTGGAACCAACAAAAAAAAACAACAACAAAAAAAAAAACAACATAATTAACGTTTCCCGCTTTCTATTGTTTGTTTTGTTGTTGTTGTTTTTTTTTTAAGGCGAGCGGCGATGCGGAGGTTGGTTCCGGTGACGCTGCTGACAGCGGCGTTCCTGGGTCTGGGCGGGTCCCAGCCCCTCCCCGACCCCTACTCGCCATCGTCGGCCCTGGGCGGGCTTCACTTCGGCCCGGCCAACGTTTCGGCAGACGACATCCCGATCTTGCTGTGGTGGTCGAAGACGGTTTTCCCCTATTTCGCCGAGGGGAGGAGCAGCTACCTGGTGTGGTGCGGCGGGGGCGCGGACCCCTGCTACAGCACCGCCGAGCGGGGCCGCCTGGCGGACAGCAGGACCCGGGCGGTCATCTTCTACGGCACCGAGACGCACCCGGACGACCTGCCCCTACCGCGGGAGACCCGTCACGAGTGGGCCCTGGTGCACGAGGAGTCGCCATTGAACAACCTCCTGTTGCTGCACCAGGGGTTTCTCGGGCTCTTCAACCATACGGCGACGTTCAAGCGGGAGTCGGACTACCCGCTGTCGTCCCAGTACATCCCGAGCCTTGAGTACCTCACCCGGAAGAAGCCGGTGCCCACGAGGACTAAGGCCCGACTGAGGGTGGAGGAGGGCTTGGCGCCGGTGCTGTACGTCCAGTCCCACTGTGACGTGCCGTCCTACAGGGACCAGTATGTGGCGGAACTGATGAGGTATATACGAGTGGATTCCTACGGTAGGTGCCTCCACAACAGAGACCTGCCCGAGCACCTCGCCGACCCCCTAACCTCGATGGACGAGGAGGAGTTCCTGCAGTTCATATCCAGGTACAAGTTCCACCTGGCTTTCGAAAACGCTCTGTGCGAGGACTACATGACGGAGAAGCTGATGAGACCCCTCCACGTCGGGTCGGTGCCCGTCTATAAAGGATCTCCTTCAGCCAAGGATTGGATGCCCAACAACCAGTCCGTGATCCTCGTGGATGACTTTTCCTCTCCAAAGGAGCTCGCAGAATTTCTGAGGTTTCTCGACTCGAACGATGGCGAATATGAGAAGTACCTGGACCACAAGACCGCGGCCGGTGTCACGAACGGGTTCTTGCGGGACCATTTAGAGGCGAGAGAGTGGAGAATCAACGAAGAAACCCATCCCAGTTTCTTCCGCGGCTTCGAATGCCATGTCTGCAGGAAGGTCAACGAGAGGATCGGCGTGGAAAGGGCGCGGGAACACGACCGGGCGGTCCAGCTTCTGCCGCCAAAGTTCGCCAACCATACTCACCTTGGATGTCCTCAGCCCCATCCATTTTCAGGAACTCCAGAAGAAACACCACAGGACGGCACGTGAGTAAACCAGACACCGTACCGGCGAATCCCTTAGGGTGTCCGCCCGCCTCCCTGTTGTCCAACACGTGTGAGGAACGTTCAAATGAAGCCCGTCCGGGTACGGTCACAACTATCCCACTTTCAGCCGGTTTTCATTTGAACGTTCCTACCCTGATTGGTATAAAAGGTGGGCGGAAGTGTGTCGGGGACAGGTGCTCGCTGTTTGACGACAGTCCTTCCTGAAAATAGCTGCAGAAGACAAAGACTAGCATTCGAGCTTGATTCGGACAACAGCAGCATAAATTAAGGTCGTGTCTTGCCTTCGCTTGCAATCGCAAAAAGCAAATTAACCCTCTCAATACTTAATTCACTTATCAGTATTGTATCCTTTAGGTTTCCGTTGTACTAAGTTGGTCAGTATCTGCTGTTTTTTTTTGTCCTGTAATTTCAAACTTTGGGTGTCGGAATTGACTTTAGAATTTTCTTTTAAACGAAATAAAAATAAGAAATTCTTTACAGTTGTAAACATTCTGTTTGACGCCATTGATTCAAGAACTATATTTTTAACATTGCTTTAAAAAGCTAAATATAAAGTCAACAAAAAACCTACTTTTACTTTGATGTCTTTTTATGGTATATTCCTGTATAGGTTTGTTTATTCCTCGTTTTGATAGTATAAAAGGAAAGAAAGAGTCTTCTAGAAGCCGGTGTAAAGAAATGAGTTGTGGGCCATATCTGTGATTGCTTGCTTTAGTGAACACAAATAAGTTTCTTGGTTGTTAGAAGCGAGCAACTAAACCATTGTCTTTTCGCTAAAGTGGCAAAACCCAGCTGGATTGGAACCTTAATAACTATCATGCCAGCTTCTGGTAAAGTGCGTTGTCGGTTTGGATAAATTTGAGAAGAAGAATCTTGATTATCCTCTAATGCTAACCAAAACCCTGTTCACATGGCAGAGTTATCTGCCTGTCTTTTCAGTAGTTAAAGCTGTACATCTGATTATTTTTTAAATCCATAAAATTTTTTTCTTTATTTTTTAGAGTGCATCAGATTAACTGGTCGTCATTGTACTGGTTTGCCCTTGACCAGGTTAAGGCTGTGCAGAACATGCTAGCAGCTGGAGAAACAAATTCTTCTACATTCGAAGATTATCTAACAGATGTTTTACAAATACCCTCTTAGTGCTTATAGAAAAATTCAACAACTTTCTTGGAAAGTTTTCAGACCAAACTCACATTGGATTAAGTTTGCTTTGTGCAAAATAAACTATAAAAGTGAAAGTAGCCTGTAAATGAAGAATTTTTTCTATATTTGTTACTTTTGATAATATACATATATATATTTAAAAAAATAAAATTTTATATCTTTCTAACTTGCTTTGATTTCTTTGCCATATTCTTTTTATGAATTCTTTTATGAAAATGTCTGTTACTAAGAAGAACAAATAATCATTGCAAGGTTGATTTTAAAATCTGTAGTGGAATTTTTAGCTGTGTGCCGCTTACTCGTGCAAAGACACAGATTCCCCCACTCTGGTTCCCAGTAAGCAAGCATTTACAACACAAAATGCATCCTCCCAGAGTAAGCAATGGGATTCTCCATAGGATTTTATGCCAAATAAATGAAATATCCCAGATATCATTCATTCTGGATTATTTTCATGCTTTTAGTCTAGAAGATCAACATCACTTTACCATGATTAGGATCACATTCAAAATTGGTGTATATGGTGGCCAAAATTATTGATAAGCTCTGTTTGTCCTTAACTTTAATATACAATGTAGCTGTGCAATCTATATTTAAGAAGATATTTTGAAAAAGATTTAATGTAGTCTGGAATATTTAAAGTATTTAGAAAGATATTAAATTTAATCATTTTTGGATTTCAGACATTTAACAGGTAAGACTCGATAGATATTTTCAGTATAATTAGGGTTTTTTGAACATGGACTAGAAAAATTTTTATTTTTGTTTAAATTTTAAAAATACAAGAAGTCATGTATATATAGATTGGCTGAAGTTTCCACACAGCTTGATATTAGCAAGAAATATTTAGTAACAGAATTGTGAATGATTAGAATAAATAGAGATGATGAGAATCCATTTAATAATTTTTCATTTCTATGGAACTTTTGTAAATCAAAATGCTTCCCACTGTCTCATAATATCTAAACTAACAAATATATTTTATGTTAGTTGCATCTTTGTTTGTTCATGTGATGATGGTTATCTTTGAAATTTACTAAAACTAGTGCATTCTTAATTCTTAAAAAATAAAACAAATATTCTTAATTATCTGTAATAGGTTTATATTAATTAGATTTTTAAAAAATATGTGCCCTATATATTTATTGCATACATAATATATTTTTTTAAAATTCTAGGAAGAAGTCTTGCTCATCAAAGGATTATATAGGTGACAGATTAGGGCTTGGTTATGATTGTTGAGCATGTGGTCTAGATTTGACATTTTTTAGAGACTTATAGATATTTTATGTTGGTTGCTTCCTTAAAGGCTACAGTATTTAACAAGTTCTGTTAATCAGCTACAGTACAAACAATACAGAAACTGGTATATATGTACAGTAAACTTGATTGAAACGCTAATGGATGTACTCTACATTAAATTTGTAAAAACTCTGAATGTTTTACGATGAATGAATTTCACTGCATGATCATACAAAATTGCTGTTACAACCTAAAAAAAATTATTTTGTATTGACACTTCAGTAAACTTTCTCTGTGTGCCTCTTCAAGATAGACCCTAGGATAATTTTTTTAATTATAAGCCTGAACCTTATCTTGACATTTCTAGCACCTAGTCAGTAACCTGAAATTACCTAACTCATAATCTAAGATAAGCATATTTTTGAATCTACAACCTTTGTTTGAAGATGCCTTGCTATACTTATTGAGACTATATCAGTAACAAATAATTAATTTTTTAACCAAACATTCCTAATTAAGATCCTCCTATACATCAACAAGAAAAGTTATCTGAAACATTGATTTAAAATAATAATTTTTAAACATTTTTATATTTAGGCAATGATGAAGACTTCATAATTGATCTCCATCCAATACAGCAGGTAGTTTTTATTACAAATAAAAATTTTATTAATATTTTGACTGTGAAACTTTAAATTTAGGAAAATTGATTTTGAGTGAACCCACTTTAATAAAAAGATTTAATTTGTTAAAAAAAAAAAAGATATGGACAAATATGTTAAATTTGTAATTTTCTACAGTAAACTGTATTCAAGCAATCATCATTAATATACAAAATAGGAAGTTGGGAAAAAAGTCAGTGTCACAATTTTTGTGATAAGGACTACAAATGCAGTATCATTGCTTTAAATGTTTTTAAATTTGCAGTTTGATAAACGGAAAATAGAATAGAAATTTTAGAATGGGTCTGATTCTGAACTCTTTCTTGTAAACAGATTCACTGCAGCAGAGCAGCAGCATTTGTCCATGAGGGATGATAAAACTGAATCATAGTGCCATTTTGACATCATTGTCTGTTGGATCTTCAGAGAGCTACTTTATTCAATGTATTAATTCCCCAAAAACTGAACATGAAGGGATACAGAAAAAATATAAACAAGGTTGTAATTCTTTGCAGTATTATTATGGGGATGAGGGATCAATTGCTGATGTTGTGAGTGAGTGATGCATGACCAAATGGTTCGAGCTGGCATTTCAACTAACTGCACATCTTTGAGGTAGATGCCCAGGAGAGTTTGATTTAAGTTTGTGGAGTCTTGGAGATTAGGTCAAATGAACCGTGCTGATTTTTTTAACATTTGTCCTTTTAGCCAGTTGAATAATCTATTGGCATCATTCAAAAAATCAAATGATTTCATCTTCAAGGAGGGGAGAGCATGCATGTCACACTGTCCCCTTGCTAGGAACATTTGAGCCTGTAAGGGCCAATATTAAGTCAGCAAGTGAATTGTGGTCACTTTAAGAGCTAATTCCAGTTGGCCAAGGTTTTGTAGAACCCCAGACATGACTGTAACATATCAAAACTCCCTACAAGAGCTTTAATTCCTAGATGTGGGAGAATTATGAACACTGATCAAATTGGCAAGCATGATGAAATTTTTAATGTTTATTATGTACCCTTTCATTGTTTATATATTCTATAAATAAATTGGGATATTGGATGCATAATCACGAGATACCAAAATGATCTTGTGCGGCAGGAGAATTGAAGTAATATTAAATAAAACAACAGAAGAAAAGCAGGGAAATCTAAACGAAACTGAAGAAAAAAAATTAGGGAAGATAATAATTTGTGAGAACACGTTTAGCAGAACCAACAAATAGGGAAGCATAGTCTTGGTTCATTTGTTTGCATTGTTGCTGGCTATTACACTTTAAAAGATGTATGGCCATATAAGACCCTTCTGTCTGTCTCTCTCAATTAAGAAATACGCTTAATCTATGATCCAGCGAGTGTTTACTGTGACTACTATTTTTTTTTTTTTTTTTTTAACATTTCTGGAAGTATATTATGCTCGTAATTGCAGATCAACCGTGAAATTGTGCATTTATTGTTTGTTGTTGAAAAAGGGAGACAATTCATGGTTATCTGCAAAAATTCAAATTAGCCTTTAAAATGAAATATCAAGGGGAAAGACTCTTGCTAAAAACCACGCTGGAACATTGGTCTGCCGAGCTTTTGGTTCATGATCTGTAATGATGAAGGCATCGTATCTTTTTCAAAAGAACCTGGGCTATCGACGCAAATAAAAAATATACCAAAGGTAAAGAATGTCTCCAGTGCAGTGCAAATTGTTATTTTATTATTATTATTATTAATTATTTATTACTTGATTATTACCACTACTACGACTACGTTAATTTTTAATTGTTGCTAAATAAATATTTAACTAATAACAAGCCTTGTACTTTCGCTGTAGAGAGTTTAGCTGAATCGTTTTGTTATTTACTCTGATTATGTTTCACAATACTTCTGGTAGGAGGTGATCATAGAATCAAGAATGTTCTAAAAAGAGAAATCGTGATGCAACTGACCCCCCCCTCGCTCTGTTTATTACCGTCCCAACTTTCTACAATTAAACTTTTAAAGTAACCTGCTTATAATTTATTTCTTAACAATTTACTGACTAAAACTATGCACACACACACAGAGAGATGGGAGCGGGGGGGGGGGGAGTTTTTCGTTTCCGGTTCGGTTCGGTTCGTTTCGGAAAAGTATCTCTGTTGAGTATTTGTGTCAACGTAGCACTGCACGCACGCGCCTTCCACCATGTCGTGATGTTTGGATTCTGACCTGCTCGGATATATACACAAAAAACACACACACACACACACACACGTATATATATATATATATATATATAAAAGCCGAATTGTGAGTAATCACTGCTGCTTGGAATAACTATCGGTTCTAGTTCGTTTCTGCCGCATTCGGCGGTAGGCTGTTCCGATCCCTTCCCGCCCCAGTGCCCGCCCGGGTTCGATCCCCGCCCGTCCTCCCCCCCCCCAAACCTGGGTGGTTTGGTATCCGTACATACAGTTTATTAATGTAACAGCAAACCGAGGGGTCGGAGGATAGCTGGTTGAGGGAATCCTCTGGGTCTTAGGAGGGAATTCCATCACTAATAATGTGGAGGCCGGCCTACTCTCTGCTGCTGCTAGACTGTCAACAGGTCACCCTTACCTACCTTTGAGCCACAGCTATGTATGTATATGCAATTGTCGCTGTCTACCTGTAGTTTCTGCACGCACCCGTAGGACTTGTTGTTCATATATGGTTTACTTTTAGAACACGCCCCGCCCCCCGGGGGGATTCTTTACTAAATATAGTGATATGATTTTTGTAGCATCTCTGATTGTAGACAAAAGTCTGAACCATCTCTGACAGTATCTCTAATATTTTTTGTGTGTGTGTGCATCTATGCTGTTTTCCATACACAAAGGCTGTATCATGAGGGCGGGTGCAGAAACAGGATATTTTTCTGGAGGTAACTGAGCATTGGGATGCTACTTCAACTATACCGGAGAAATTGTAACAAAGCTTGATTACAAATTAGGAGCTTGCAGAGTTTTACAAAATTAAAACAGTATGAGCTTTAATCTGTGTGTTTTGAGGCAATGCGGCCACTGTTTCACCTATGGTTGATTGCATCTGTGATTTCAGGGTTCCCATATACACATTGCCACACTGAGCTTGCTCTGCCAGTCAGCTCGGGTTATTGTGTGCTTATCTCAGCCAGACACCCACCTTAACCTTCAAACTGTTTCAGCGTTTTTGGTCCTCAAATAAAACCTTTGTGTGCTGGTGACTTTCATGGCTGTACACCCTAATATGCAGTATAAAAATGCTGAATGTTGTCATTTGCTATTCACTATGGATTTAAACAAAGGCTTTATGCATTTTTTATAATGGTGATAATACTACAGATTTCCTATGTGCATAATGTTGCAACATAGTGCATTTCTTGGGTTCAGAAATCTTCCTTAGCATGACATGACTTGGTAATTTTCCATTATTACAGATAAATATTATAAATTTGTTTTTCTTTGCAACTTTTATTCTAAATCCTGATCATATTCCTTTTCTCTTTTTTAGGCATATGCAAGTTATTGAAAATGGCAGAAAATGACATATCTTAAACAAACATTTGCCTCCTTTAATTAAATCAGCATAGAGTGTATACATATGTCTACATTGAGCATTTAAACACCTGTTCTTGTTTTATAAAACATATCCTTTAAACAATTTTTGTACATGTACATTCATTCCATTATTGTGTCAATACTGTTAGAAAATCACATTCTCAGTATCTGGTAAAAAAATATATCATTGTGTAGAGCTTGTAGACATTCTGGCACAGGATCTATTAAACTTGGTTACCTGTTCTTACTATTCCCACAATTTTTGCAGTTCTTCTTTCAATTGCATTTTGAGAACTTATCCAGATGCTCCAATCAAGCTTAATGCACTCTGAGATTCAGGGAAGCAACTGCAGTCCATTCTGCATCTATCAAGCAATAGTAGTGTCGGATGTATGGCACATTACTCTCCCTGCAGAATATTATAATTATAGTTGCAGATCCATCAAATACATGAAGAATGGTATTTAATAGGATTGATCATTTTTATCTTTATACCAAATACTGGCTTACATTATTGCTTCAGATCTACCATGTTTGACAGTTGGTTGTCAAAAACCTTGCCAACTTTTCTCCAGACTCATCTGGGTGATGGCATTTCTCTACATGCTTCCAATGGCTTCCATTTCACAGTACATTAATTTAGTAATGTTGATGCTGCAATATCTGAAAGGGATTGTTAGTCACTGAATTTGGTGGACAATTTGTGTGTCTAGTGATGGAAATACTTAATGGTGTTGGTTTGCAGTGGGCACATCTTTCCTAAACAATGAATTATTTACAGACATCTAAAAATTGATGCTAATATAGCTTAGGGGCCGGCTGATCTCAATTCACAGTTACTCGACCTTAGGTAAATGAGGAACTATATGAACTACCATGTGCTTCTAGTGTCTCATTTTTTAGAAAAATAAAACAACCTCAGAGAGACTTTTTATATTACATAAGTCTGGACACCCACTCCCCACCTCTCTTCTGGGAGTGCAAATTATTAGGGAAAAGCTCTGTTTACGATTAACATCCCATTATCTGTTTAAACATCTTACCTCTGCAATACTTTGTCAACCATTTTTTTTTTTTTTTTTATGCTATATAATTTTTAACACAAACCTGGAAAAAGAGAAATAAATTAAAGAAAATCAGCAGCAACAGACAAATTTGTATATGTGCTTATTTAGGTTATGACAAGGAGGCAAAAGGTCGTCATGGCTTATGCATGATTGCCGGGGTAGAGAAATGTTTATAAAATGATTGTATTAACAATTTACAATTATGTTGCTTAGGAAAAAATGAGAGGAAGCAAGATTATAATACTTAAAAGATAATTAGGATTTATATCTTTTGTACAAACTCTCCTGCACTGATATATATATATATATATATATATATATATATATAAAGCATTTGACAGTCAACCTTATTCACATATGAACAAATTTTTATTTACAATATACTACTTTGGTTGAACTAATGACTGATGCATAAACCTATGTCAACGTAGAAAACTATCATCCCAATATTCATTATCTCCTGTTAAAAATAGGGGTGGGTGGGTATTTACAAACTTTCAAACTCTTCCAGCCTTTCCATGTTAGTAGTAGTATTAACTAATACTGACATTTTGAATCTTTCTGTTTCATGAGTTTGTAATAAATTTTCATCATGCAAATTAAAAATTTTTAAAAATTTTTTACTTAGTTTGCTATGTCACAGTTTGCTGCTGCAAAAAGTCCTCCGTGGGCAAGATCAGCACCAGGTAAGTTTGGCTGTCTGCTGAGTGGAGCCAGCACAAAATTCTCTCTCTCTCTCGTAGTTTTGTAGAATTAGATGTTTTTTGTGGCTTATTTTTTTTTACAGTAGATTGATGTAAATGTGTTTAAATGGAAAAGATTTTGGAACCGACTGGAAAAGGGCTGATAATCTGTCAGTTTGGCATTTGAATAATAAGAGAAAGCTTGCCTAATTTCTTTTTTCAACTGAAGCTGCAAAGGACAGATAATCCAATATTTTCTGATGAACAAATAAGTCTGCAATTTCTAAAAGTTGCAAAGGGAAGGTAATCTGGCTTTATTTTGTTAAAAAACATTCATATAAAAGATATTTTGGATTAACTTGTTTGATTCTTTTTAAAGACTAATTAAAAAATAGTAAAATAACTGAACATCGCATTTATTTTATTGAGTTTTGAACTGTTCAGAAAGTAAGTTAAAACTGAAGTTTAGAGTTACAAACTAATGGCTTATAAATTAGAATGAATAAATAATTTTTTTTTTTCAGAGTTTATCACTGTGACTGCTGCTTCATCTATTGCTAATTCCCTAGGTCAGCCACAGCCACAAGTAGCCACTACATTGTTGCACCAGCAAGGTGTTGGCACTGCAACCATCTACACTATAGCAGCAACCACGCCCACTTTGGCTCAGCCTCAGTATGCAGCTCAGCAGCTGGCCACAGTCACTCTTCAGAGTCAGGTAATGCTTACTGACTATTTTTTGTTAGCTAATCCAGGTAACCATCTGTATGTTATTGTCATTAGATATGATTAGATGTTAACAGAAGTAAAAAGGGAAGTGCGAAACGGACTTTGTTTATCATTCGAGTGCATTAAGTATATCCATTGCTCTCTCATCATGAACTAATGAGTAAGCTGCTCAGAGACTGACTTATTTACAACTGAAATGAAATCATGGTAAACTTGAACAATTCTGGGAATCAGCAATAAATAACATGATTGTGAAACTTTTGTTCAACAAAATGTGGTTGAAGTCATAATTGTAGGTGCAACAAGTTTTTAAATTGCCTAAAATTTGCAGAATGGTGTGACTTTCTGATATACCGAAGATGGAATAAGTTAACCAAACTGGACCAGCCAGTGATGGACTGTGCTGATTAACGTATCCTATATGTATGAAAAACTCTGACTTCTTAAAAGGAACATAAAGAAGTATAACAAGATTTTGTAAAAACTGTTGGAAGGATCAAGAAAAAGTTTTGAAAGTAAAATAAATTAGGGAGTATTACCTTGAGTTTGTTTTTGTTGTTTTAATATTTGAAGAAACAAATTTTTTTAATAAATAAACTTTACTCTATAGTTAAACACCTTTTTAAAAAAAACAACTTTACTTCATTAATTTCAATGGCATATTACTTAAATCTGAAGTTTTGGTATATTTCATAGTCATTTCTATTATTTTTATTTTTTAACTGATTAAAATTAATAACTTTACAAAAGCAGTGCTTCTTTAAATTTATTATCTAAAATGTCAATGAAAATAAGTTATTTTAAATGGAGTGTGTATTCCTTTTGTTGTTGAATTTTAAGTATTAAAACAAACTAACAAAAGGCCAGTTAAAAATTGTTTTGCATTTATTATATTTATTCTAATTTGTAACCTTTAACAACTTAAGTGGTTTTAATATTACAAGCAAAAAATAGAAAATAAAAAGGAAAGGTGTACAGCTGAATTCTACTAGCAACAACATTACTCGTTTTCTAAAAAAATTGAAAGAATGTAGGTGAACATTAAAACCACTCAGAAAGAATTAAAACTACAAATGGAGTGCTTTGCTATGTTTGTACACTATTAACATCTGTACCTAATGCCATCTTTATATCATCTTTGCTTTTTAGAAATATTTATGAAATTATTTATTTTCTAATTTGAATTATAGTAATAACATGAGTAGTTTACAGATTGCTGATAGTGTGTCTTCATGATTTATGTAGACTGATATCAGTGAAAATAGTAAAAGCTGATGATGATGTAGTTGAAAGTAAAAAAAAAATGAATAAAGTGAGATAAAATTTGTTTACAATATAATTACTGTCTTAAAAAAGTAAAAGTAATAACTGACTGTTTTTAATGTCATCCCTACATTCTTTCAATTTTAGAAAAAACATTTGGTCATGTAATGTACTATTTCACAATAAATGTGACACATGCCTTGTGAAATACTTATTCCTGTATATTAACTCCATATGTAGACTAGTGTATAATATAACTAACAGTCATTTTTCAGATTAATTTTTTCCTGTCAAAAACTAATAAACAGACCAGCAGATATAGCATCTAGTTTGTTTTTGATTTCAATGTTTATTACAGTAAAAGTTGATATGGATGGGATGTTCTTTAGTTTAGTTATTTAGTTAAAGAAAGGAAAAAAATAGATGTATTTATAACCAGTTAATACAGCTTGTTCATGCTTAGAAAATATACCAAATTTTAAAATACTCAGTATTTTTGTGGTTACTATGCTAAGGTTGAAGTATGAAGAGAGAGAATGAGGGGGATCTGATAAGTGATGGTATGTTTTTGTATTCACAGCCACAAGCCGCTTTGCAACCTGCAACTGTGCTGCCTCAGCCAGGAATCGCTATTCCTACCAGCCTGGCAACTACTACCCAGGTGGCTAGTGTCAGCTACCCACCACCTCGGGTTACTCAGCCCCAAGGTCCCAAGCAGAGGGTCTTCACTGGCACTGTGACCAAGCTTCATGAGAACTTTGGATTTGTTGATGAGGAAATTTTTTTTCAGACAAAGTAAGTGTTTTTTTTGTTTTTTATTTAATGAAAGATGCTGGTAAACTTGCTGCGGAAGCACAAATAATCCTCTGTCTTAAAGAAGGAACAGCGATACATTTTCTAAAACTAAAGTTCCATGGTCTTGTCCTGTTTATCTGTTCTGATGAATCATTTGGCAAAATATAGAGATTCCTGCTGTTTCTTAGTTGGACTTCAGGTCTGATTTATGTTGCTGCTAGGAAGTAACCAAGAAAGAAATGATGATAATTTTTTTCATCTGAAACCATCCAACAACTTTTTACTTTTGGTTTCTTCTTAGCAGGTTCATTTAACCTGATGATGAAGTTTAAACAAAGCTAATATTTATTTTATCTGTTAAGTCAATTTGAAAGTTTTTTAACCTGGTTCTGATGACAGGTTGTGCCTGCTCCAACCTTTTATTTTTATTCTGCTTTCAGTTCTGTTAAGGGAAACATGGCCAAAGTTGGGGACAGAGTGCTAGTAGAAGCAACATTTAATGCCAACATGCCTTTTAAGTGGAATGCTGTCCGTATACAGGTTTTACCTAATCAGGTATAATTTTATTTTGTTAAAAACTTCAACATAAATCACGTGGATATTTAGCTAAAGAACATCACATTAGATTTGTACACTTAGAAGACAACGATGAAGAAATGGCTTTGAACACACACTCAGTTACGTTTTGGTAACAAAGTGGCAATTTCAGTAATGTTGCTGTTTTGCTTGATCAGTGAGGAATGTCAAAACAGACTTTGGGCAAATGTGAATGAAAGAGGTGGTATGAATTTCAGGGTGATAGTTATCATTTCTTACAGATGCCTAAAAGTGTATTAGTCACAAGGACATCTCTATTATAGGAAAGTTTGTTTTACTCCTTTCCTCTTTGGAGGATTCTCTCCCTCCCTCTAAAATTTTCTTTGTGCAATTATTTTATTTTAAAGAAAATCAAATTTTGTTTCAGCCGGTTATGGCATCGCCTCTTGTAGCGACACCGGGCATGAACCTTATGAAAATGACATCTCAGACCGTTGCAGTGACTGCTGTTCCTCAGTCAATGGGCACAGCTCCGCTGGGTCTGGCTGGAACTGTGGTCACACCGACTATTGCCCAGACTCCATTAATGGCAGCTGCTATAACGCCAACTATCACTCCATCCATCGCTCCGGTGCCTCCACCAAACCAGGCACTGACACAGCAACCACCTCCACCTCTGATGGGGCAAATTCGCCACTCACAACCAGCTGGAGGTAAGATCTCTCAAGATAAAACCGAATCTGACATCTCTCTCCTTTATTTTGTGTTCACTGTTGTGGCTGAAGTGACGTTCTGACAAGCAGCACAAGTCAGGCCTTCTTGCACAATAAGTAAGCCCTGAATGAATTTATTTTAACTCCCTTCTCCTTCCATGCTTGCTTTGATTCCAACAGTTATCTCTACCAATGCCACCAAGCTGACTTCAAGAGTTCTGTCAGGTCACGATGAATATGGAAAATCAACACGTAATTTTCTAGTGCAGTTTCAAGCAGATGATAAAATAAGAACACCAAAGCAAATGAATACATAAGTAAAAATTCAAGTTAAATATTAGCAAAAAAGAAAAAGAAAAAAACTTTTTAAACTAGAGAAAAACAAATAAACAACAGAAACAGTCATTTGTTTGTTTTTTGTTGGACTTGAATTTTAGTAACATTTAAAAGCTTTGTTGTAGTTTTATTGATTTTGACGGTTGTTTATTTGTATTATTTTCATTGTTTCTTTTTAAAAATTCTTTATTTTTGTCTAAGTTTGAAACCAAGACAGTCATAATAATAAAAAATGAGAAACAATCAAAGAGAGAGAGAAAAGTAAATGGAAATAATTTTTTACTGTCTGTCTCTATCACAGGCTATATGGGGATCCTCAATCTGAGTCAGTTAAATGGAAGCTCTTGCCACAATTTTCCCCCAAAAAGGTTTTATTTTAGGGCCTATTATAGAATGGAACAAACTGTGTTTCTTCTTTTCAGTAGATAAGAATGTTTACAAGTACAAAACCCTCTATATGCTAGTATTATATAAAGTAACAATGGATAAAGAAGTCTCTGGAAGTGATTGTTTTTGTTTTTTTTCCCTTTTATATATATATATATATATATTCATTTTTAAAATATTTATTGTAAGAGATTCCAAAGCTTATTTTCATTTATGTCATTCTATTGCTGTATGGTAGAGTGCAAGCTAAATTGGAAGAATTGGTTTTGATTCAGTTCTTTCAAACATTTAGGAGACAGCTAGCCAGGGTAAGTAAGAGATATATTCTAAGGATTGCATTTTTTATCCTATTGAACAGGGATAATTCCTGGTCCGGGAGCCATTCGTGGACCTTTGCAGGCTTCCCGAAGAAATGATGTTGGACGCTTTGATCGAGACAGAGAAAGAGAAAGAGAGAAGGACCGAGAGAGGGAGCGCAGGGATCGGAGAGATGTCAAACCGTTTCTTAAAAGATCTCGATCACCGCCCAATCGTCAGTCACATTCCCCTGTCTCTCGGGCAAGGAGCCCTGGCAGACGCAGAGTCCCCCGCATTGTACCTCGTTACGTCGTTCAGATACCTAAACTGTCTTTAGACATGTAAGTAAATGCTTGCTTGTTTGTTTCACCTCATCATCTCTTTTTATCTTGTTGTAGTTTGGAAAGTCGAGGAGAGATCAATAGCACAACACCAGAAGTAAATGTATCGTGTTACAAGTAGTCACAAAACTCATTTGGAAAAAAAATGCTGCGACATCACCATGCTAGCTGCTAGAAATTGAAAGTACGTTTATAAACGTTATGACTGGCTTCTTAGTTTAGGTTATGAGGTAGCATGGTTAATTTTCACCACATTTTTTTCAATTTTGGCTGATTTAAGGGAACACTTTACTTGGTTAATATAATAAACAGATTTAATTTACTTAACATAAAACAATGTTTATAATAACCCACCTTTCTTATCATTGATTTCATTAAATATAAACTTTTGATACTTCTTAAACATGGGCCACACCATAGCTTTCTTGTTAGGAAGACTACAAACAATTTATGTATCTCATGGTTGTGAATAATTTTGTATGCTAATTCATTGTGCAAAATGGAGTGCCTAATGGCATTTGAACAAGTTCTGATGTCACTGCTTTTTCTACTCTCATTTTTTAAAACCTCTGAAGTATTAATACGAAATATTTCAGTGTTCATTTGTTTAATATTTTCCTCAATTTCATGCTGAGAATTCAATTGTAGCCAGCTAACATTGAGAGCAGCTCCATTTGTTGACAGAAATGACACATGAAAATGCATTATGTTAATTTTGAATTTGAATATAAATATGTTGTAGAATCAAAATACTTTCTTTTGTTGAAAACAACCAGTTCTAATACATCTCATTTAATGCACTGGCCTAGTGCAGCAGCATAGTTGTTTTAAAAAAAATAATGGCTACATTGTTACTAGCATTTTGCCAAGATCATTAATAGACATTTTACATGCATATAATTACTGGTTAATGATTTTAATAGTTTGATAATACAGGGTGTTCCAAAAGTCTTGGGCACATTTTGACAATGAATATCTCGGAAACTATTAAGGATATAAAAACGCATCTGGTAAATTCAGAAAGCTTGTAATCTCAATTTTTACATGGAATGTTCAAAGATGTTCAATGTGAGCACCATTGGTCACACGACACACATCAAGCCTATAGTCCAATTCTTGCCAACGCGTCCCAGCATTGCATTGTCAATGGTTGAAACAGCTTCTGTTATTCGTGCCTTCAGCTCATCCACGTCTCTGGGAATAGGGGGCACATATACCAATCCTTTCACAAATCCCCACAAAAAGAAATCGCATGGTGTGAGATCTGGAGATCTGGGTGGCCAGGACATGAGATCGTGATCATTCTGCCCAGACCTTCCAATCCATCTGTCTAGCAGTTTTATGTTCAGAAACTGTCTAACCCTGAGGCTCCAGTGTGGTGGCGCTCCATCCTGTTGGAAAATGAAGTCACCAGACTCTTTCTCACTCAATTTATCCATTAACTAAAAAATCTGAAAAGATATCTAAAAAAAATCTTAATCTAAAAAAAATCTTAATATCTGAAAAGAAATAAAAAAAATCAATAGCCTTACAAAAAAATTAATGTAATTAGCTTTAAAATGACACAACTTTTATCTTACTACCATTCATAGTTAAATAGATATGGGGACTTCAAATGTGCCCAAGACTTTTGGAACACCCTGTATAATCAGTAGTTAACTAATCAAGTGTCAGCACATGCTGAACTGACTGCTGGTGCGTAAAATCTTAGTTTCTTGACTCCTCTATGTTGTTAACGTTGTTTAATATTGAACAAGGTTTTATACATTTTTTGCTAGCTCATTTTTGTAGTGATACCAATATGTAGTCTTTAAATAAAGGAAAAGTGAGAATGTAACTTTAATATCCTTGATAAAATGCATTTTTTAATTGACACAAAGTCACCAAAGCAGCTCTCTCTCATATTTTAGATAGATTAACCACCATTAGTAAATAGTTGCCTTCAGTCCTTGATGTGTTCAAAAGACCAAAGAACCTTTTTGACTTGTTTATATCAACACATTCGTGAAGTGCGGATTTTTTGTAAAGGCCAGAATTCTGAAATTAGGCAGATTTATGATTATGAAGATGCTAAAGAAAAAAATGATACATCTATAGCTTAAACAAATTTTTGCACCAAGACTTGCTCATCTGTTGAAAATTCGTATTCTGTATTTAATTATCTATAAGTAAAATTATTTATAGAGGGGCAAGAAGATTGTAAAATTGCACCCTTAACCTTTTTATTTCAAACCAATTGTCTAATATTTTTACAAAAATAGTGTTGATTGTGTCACACTATCAGTGGCTCATTCTGCGCATTTATCTCTTTCATGTTAAATACCAGATGTCCAGCCCACTATGACACAAGGTTTTTAAGTTATGACCCTTTGTAACCTGTGGGCCCTAATGAAAAATTGTGTTCTTTTACTTAATCACTTGCAGTAGGTAAACTGATATGTGAGATTAGTGGTTTAGAAAAAAAACCAAGGTACTTTATTTTGCTTTAAAGAATTATTATGTTATAACGGCAGCAAGCCTGGACTACCCAAAAAATGTTGGTGGATCTGGGTATAAGTGGACTGAAATAGTAGGGGAGGTTTGTGTATAGATTTGAAATAAGATGAAATAAATTTTTCTCGCTATTATTTAGAAGTGCACGAAAGGAAGATGTTCACCTGGCAGCCTTTTAAAAATAAAATAAATATCTATCTCTGTTTGCTTCAGGAAAGAAGCCAATGTGATCACCCTAAAGTCTCGGTATAACAATCTGTACATACCGAGTGACTTTTTCACTGCAGCATTTGCCTGGACAGAAGCCTTTCCTCTTTCAAGACCTTTCAAACTTGGAATGGAATGCAACTTTCATGTGATGCAAAAGGATGTAGAGCCATTGTTAACAGTTGAAACAAATCTGGAGCCTACAGATGCTGATCATTTGTACAGTGCCAAGGTAGGACAGCACATGAATCATGTGCATATTCAAATAGTTGCTCTGCTTTTCCCATCAAAATAGGTCTAAACAAGAAGCAACTGTATCTGTAAAACTATCTGAAATGATTGCTTTGCTCATTTTCCTCAGTTTTTGACAAAACTTATCATCACTAGAAGACAATGCATTCATGTAATAGCTATTTTAGTAATGTTTACCTAAATTTTAAATAAAAATTGGAAATAATTATGTAAGCGCGCACAGAATTTTCACAAATAATGAGTAATTGCAGCTGAAAGATGTATATAGTATATACACAATGCATTATTATTAATGTTTGACTGGAAAGTTGTTCCAAATACCCTTTAGCACTTTATACAATTCTTCCAAGGTGTTTGGTTGTTGTTTGACTTTTACAGTAGCCATATAGCCTCAATGATGTTCACATAAGGACCTAGTTCAGGCCAAGGCATTTTTGAGAGTGTTCCTTCATTCCATTTACATTCCAGATAGCTTTTCACCACACTGGCTGTATGCTTTGGTGGGGGGGGGGGTCACTGTCTTGTTGGAAGATGAATTCCTGCCCAATGAGATGTCTTCCTGATGGAATGGCATGATGGATGACAACCCCCTGTATCTGTCAGTAGTCAATATATCTTCAATTTTTTGTAAATTTCCAATACCTTAGGCTGATATGCAGTTCCACTCTTGTATTGATTCACCACCATGTTCCACTATAGCTGTTGTACACCAACTGTTTTACAGATCTCTAGTTTGCCTTCAAACTACTGATTATTGCCAAACAGTTCAGCCTGGACTAATCTGAAAAGAGCAACTTCTTTCAGGTTTGTTCATCTCACTCTTTCATTTCTGCTGCCCATTTTAGCCCTACTGTTTGTTTATCTTTCCTCAGCAATATGTTTATTTCCACTTCATGGCGATGTGCATCGTACTGTTCTTGAAGAAACATTAACACCTGCACTTGCAGCTAGGTCATTCGCAAGATGTCTACTGACTTATCATTTATGTATAGAATGTACCTCACTTTTCAAGAGTTTAGGCTTTTTTCTTTAAACATGCCTATTGTAAACAATACCATTTTTGCACACTCTTTTCAGAGTCTTGCATGCAGCTCCTTCTGAAACAAAGCTTGGCTGCAATCTGCTGAATAGTGTCTTCATTAACCAAGACTTTGATTTCCATACACCTGTGATATTTCTCTCCTACCAGCCACAATATTTACCACATTAGAATGATGTGTGCACTTTCTGATTGCTTGCATGACAATCAATCATACACATGAGATGTGATTCTATCATGTGTTATTTGCATTTTATACCCAGATTTTTCTCTGTTTCCATATTTGTCTACAAGGAGTGAAGTCAACCCATTAGTGTATCATATGGATTTTCATTCACAAGATGCATGATTTCTTTGTTACCTGGGATTTAAAAAAATCATTTTTTTTAAAACAGTTTTGTGATTCACATTAATTGTGGTAGTCCTAAGGTTTTCTGTATCAAGTTGACATAATAAAAAGGTCTTTCTGACAATACCATTTTACCATCGTATTTACCAACCACAGCATTGCCGACATCAGTAAATCCTTTAGTCAACAAAACAAAAAACAATGTATGTCTAATGAAATAGGACATTAATTTTTGAGCTGATAACAGCAAATCAGAGATGTCTTTCTTTCAAGTACAGACTAAATGTATAAAGTGAATTTTATAGTCACTACAGGTTGAGAATCCATTATCCAAAATTCTGAAAACTGAAAAAGCTCCAAAATCTGAAATATTTTTGGAGTGCCTTCACTGGAAAATTCCAGAAGGTTCTGGGAAGGTTCCTGGATGACTATGCGGGTCCTGATATGCTTGATGTACATGCATTACTCACCATAATTCTTGTGCTTTTTCTGTGCATTATTGTTGGTGTTAATATACTTTGAAAATGTCAGAGAGGCCTGCAAATACCTCTATGGTACCAGTAGGCTTACCTTTCTGATAGTCACATGTACATCTTTTTCTTATGGTTTCATGCACAAAATAATTGAAAAATATTGCATGAAACTACCTGTAGGTTTTATGTATCCATATGCAGTTATAATGTTGTGAATGAACTTGTGTCCAGTCCCCTCTTCCCATTGGGTCAGCTACCAAATTATGCCGGTATATCTATATTCCAAAATCTGAAAAATTCTGGAATCTGAAACACATTTGACCTCCAAGGATTTCAGGTAAGGAAATCTTGTAAAATAATTGTCTATTTTGCTTTATGTATATAAATAAAAAAGCAACAAAAAAATCTCAAATGTTGGTTGGACTCCAGCATTCCACTATTCCAGTAAATGATGTATCATAGAAAAAAATAATTTCTGACTGTGCCAACTAAAACATCCACATTTGCTGAGAGCAGTAAAATAGTTTGGATCATTGAAACAGCATTTCAGAAAGTTAACGGTCTAAATCAAGTAAACAGTCATGATGCAGAGGGCTGAAAATTGGTTAAAAGTCTAGAAAAACAGAGAAGTGTTGAACAAGTTGTGGACCAAAGACCAGCAAGCTGTGTGTGGTTAAAAAAAAAAAAAAAAATAGAAAAGCTTGCTGCAAAGTAACCCTGCGTTCCCAAACAGAACATTTCTGAAATGTTGGTTCATTAGCGCACACTCTTACTACCAATAAGGTGATGGGAAATGCCCTGACTAAGCCTTTACTTTCTCTGGACAACTTGTGCATGGCTCAGTACATGCTAAGATAAAAATTCAAACCCATTTCACCAAATTAATCCTAAAAATACCAAACAAAACAACTACAAGAGTATGTAGAGCATTTTTGGAAAACCCTATTTCTTTACCTTTATTTGCAGTTCTGTCACATCTTTTCATATAAGCTCTCTGCAAACTGTATAATTTGTCTTGTTTGTATTTAAGTTGCATACTTTGGCAACCATTCTGATTTGAGTGGATTTAATTTTTTTTCCAAGTTACCATTATTATTTCAAAAGGCATTTAAAATTTAAAAAAAAAATAATTAAATTCATTTGCTAGTTAGTTTTTCTGAGCAGATAATAATATGTAGAATTTCTGAATGCAAAACAGAATTTACAATAGATCAAATAGCAGTACTTACTGTTTTCTGCTAATCAGTCATCCAGGTATCGCTGGCATTTTCAGATGACAATATGTTTCCAGCTTGTGATGTAAACTGACTTCACATCTCAACTCTCTGGTATCAGGTCAAAATTATTACAAAATTGAAGTCCAAGAACGTTTAACATATATTGCTACTGTACTGATTTATTTTTCCAAAACGACAAATCACAAATTATCATATACATATAAGAAATTATTAATCATATATTTTCATGTCAGTTCTTCAAGGGCTGTCATCAAGAGTCAAAAAAGTGGTGATGTAAAAATGTTAAATAGTTCACTCTCAGTTGCTTTGTGGTCGTCTTGACAGAAGGTAGATGACATCGCTCATATGTGTCTAAAAAAATAACAAAAGTACAGGGTGAAAAAGTAACTATGCAGTGGAAACTTTATTATGTTTTTATTTCAATAGTTCAATACATTAACTTTTATTACAATAAATGCTGAAAATGAGCCCCACTCACGTTTAAGCATTTTTCCACATGTTTTTTCATATTCTCAAAATTGTTTTGCAGTTCTTCAGATGTAATTCCTCTAATGAACTTGATGACGTTTTGCTTCAGTTCATTGATGGAGTGAAGATTATTTTAAAAGACCTTCGCTTTCACTGCTCCCCACAGATAAAAGTCTGGGGGAGTGAGGTAAGGAGAGCATGCAGACCAAATTCCTTTTGAAATCAGCCGATTGCTGAACACTTCTTCCAGCAGTTTCATTGATCGAACAGATGTGAGAGCGGTGGCTTGTCCTGCTGGAAGTAGGCGTCTTCGATTTCTTCTTTGTCTAACTCACCAATAAAAGGATACAGTATATCGTTACAATAATGCTCTGAATTGATGGCTTTTTCAAAAAATATAGGCCCAATAATGCGTTTCCTTGATGTAGCCCCCATACACCGATCTTTTCGTCATGAAGCGCTTTCTCAAACAGTTCATAGGGGTTAGAAGTAGACCAAATTCTGGCATTCTGGCTATTAACATATCCAGAGAGATAAATCCAGCATCCATGAGAAAAAAATGTTTTTATCTAATATGTTGTTGCTGTTTACATCAATAAAATTCTTAAACCAGTTGCAATATTCGACTCGCTTACTGTGGTCTGCAGCTTTCAATTTGTGCACAACGTTCACTTTATACGGGTAAAAATTTAACTCCTTTAAAGCATTATGCATGCTCCCTTACGAAGTATTCACTTGTTGAGAAAGTCAACTCAACGATTTTGAAGGGCTCTGAAGCATTGCATCTGAAATTTTTGACAGCAGCTCCTCGTCCAACACTTTTGGCCTATCCGATTGTTGACAATCTTCAACTTAACCAGTACACAGCATTTTTGTTTGGTAGCTTTGCATCAGGAAATCCTTGTAAAAACTCATTTTGAACTTTTGTGGTGTATTTACCGTTATTCATGTACACTTTCTTGATGAGAAAGATTTGTTTGATGTTTGAAAGAACCATTACACAAGAATCACGTTTCACTTTTGCAAATTTACTGCCAACTCCTGTTGGTCATTTTGGGAACTACAGTACAATTTCTCTCACAGAACTGCCATCTGTTGGTCATTTTTGGAACTACAGTACAATTTTTCTCACAGAACTGCCATCTGTTGGTCATTTTTAGAACTACAGTACAAAACAACAACAGCACAGGGAGAGGAATAAAAAATGATTACAAATAATTCCACTGCATAGTTAGTTACTTTCTGATCACCCTGTACGAATTTACTAATTCTCCTAAAATTAATTTAAAAGGGTAAATTATTAGATACTAGAGTACTAATGACTTTAATCTTCAGCATCAAATGTGTGAAGACCTGTTAAACTTGAATTTATCTTTCATGCCTTTTTTTGTATTTTTATTAGCAAATTATTTTCAAATAGAATCTAACTTTGTAAATAGACAATGGATGTTAAAGTGTTAATACATAGTGTTGGAAATATTTTAAAAAAGAAAAACATTTTAAATTGGACATGGTTCTATTCTTTTGTTCATTGTATTGAAGAGATTGACATTTATGCATTGTTCTCTTTGTTTTGTGAAACATAGGTGATGTTACTGTCTAATCCACGGCTGGAAGAAATCTTCCATAAATGCTGTGCCCTTGGAGAGGACACCTTAGAGAACCGGGACCAGTTCCAGCACCCAACACGACTCATCCAGTTTCTGGTTGGCCTGAAAGGGAAGAATGAACCAATGGCCATTGGTGGACCCTGGTCACCATCCCTTGATGGAGCAAACCCTACTGAGGACCCAAGGACGCTCATAAACACAGCTATTCGTACCACCAAGGCTCTTACAAATATTGATCTCAGTGGATGTACACAATGGTAAGAACTAAACCATTATATCATTATGATGATTGTAGCTATGCTGTGGTAAGACCTATTGCTATCATTGTCCTTCGCAGCCAAAGCTGATGCTGCCAGGGATTTTCCTTTGATGGCAGAACTTGCTCATGAATTGTTTATAGTGGTGTTGGCTTGCATCACACCATCCACACTTTCTTGCCTACTCTCTTATGCTCCAGTGGCAGGTAAGATGACTGGCAAGGGTTAAGGTGCAGAAAGGCCCTACTAGAACACTTCGTGTTTGGATGAAGACCATTATGTGTTCTCACAACAGTGGCTGTACAAAATGGTAAGAAATAAACTGTTATGTATTCTGACAGTAGTAGTTGTGCAATGTTAGTCTTATATCATTTCTGTGTTCTCGCAAGAGTCGTGCTACAAAGTGGTAAGAACTAAACATCAGTATTTGTTGTACACATTTTTACAGTAATAGCTGCAGATATCGTAAGAATTAAACTACTTTGAGAGCACCTCTCTCACTTTATTTGATGCTATGGAGGAAGTTGAATTCTTTTCTACTTGTTTTAAATTTACGTTTTGGGCAGTTTCAGTTTTGTAATAAAAAGATATTCAGTATCACAAGAATTTTATCAGGCAATCATCATAACATAGGCAGCACATTTCAAACGAGTAAATTTCGAATGCCCCTCATGTCGTCGTCCTTATTTCTGGAGCAGCCTCAATTTGGTGAGATTTAAACTGTTCAGATCAGGAACAAAGTTGGTTTTCAAGTAGGAGACCTGAGTCATTCTTGAGGGGAATGAATAATAGCCAGCATTTAAAAGAAAAACGAAGAGAGTCTCCACTGCAGGGAAACCAACTCTCACAGATTGAGCAAGTTTACCTATTGTATTCTGGGCCATGTAAACCACTTGTGTGTGACTGTGTTCATTATAAATAGATGACTGCAGATGGTGACATGCTTTATTTTTGTATTATTATTATTATTATTATTTTTATTTTTATTTATATTAACCCTTTTTTAAGTGGTTACTTCCAAAAAGTTTCAGAGGGGAACAAACTACTTTCTCCTCCCCCATATACTCTGCCACATCCCAACTGTTGTTTCTTCACATGCAGCAGTAACACATCCCGCCCTATTCCTCATTCTTAGTTCCTAATGTTGGTACCTGGACAGTTGTGAAGTGTTGAGACAGGTAGATTTATCCAAAATTGAATAATTACAGAATGAGAGCTGCATTTTGAATGATAAATTTACCATTTTTTTGTTACCTAATTTTAATTTTCTTTCATCATATGGTTTCTTCAGATCATTACCATTTTGTGCAGTTTGATACGAGAGACTTCTGTTTCAGTGTCTTCATCGATCCGTGATCTCTGCTCAGTGCATTTTTCCACCTTCATCATTGATCTTTGTGGTTTCCCTTGACAACTCAGACATTTCTTTACACCCAAAATGGTTTAGTCAAAAAGATTAGTAATAACAGTGAGTTGACGTACCAAAAAGTCGTTTTTTTCCCCAATGCTTTTTTCTAATGGAATAGAGAATAAGGCAATGTATTCTCCCTATTTTTTAAATTTTTTTCTGTACAACAATTGCCAATAAGGGAAACAACCCTGATAAGTAGGCATAGTGTTGTGATTGTCCTCTAGAAAATGTTGCCAGTCAGATGCCAGGAAGAGTTCAGCAATTCTGACTTCTGCAGGGAAGTCCCTACTAGAACTCTTAGTTTTTTAGAGAAGCCCATGTAGCCAACAGGTAAAGAGGAGCAAAAAAAACTTTGCCAGGAATATAGTACTACAGTACTTAAGTGGCTTTTAATTTTTAAATTTTATTGTTTTTTCTCTGATAATCTTGAGCCAAGACTTAAAAATATAACCCTGTGTGGATTATGCATTTTCATTAACATTAAATTGTTTAAAAGGCGGATAACATTATTTTTGTATTGTTTGACATGATTGTGAGTGTCAGTGTATATGTGAAAGATAATGTTTAGTGAAATAATCATCAACAGTTGGACGAGCCAATCCCAGTGACATTGTTAGGTTTGTTTGCATCAGTGATGAGAGACACTGTTGTTTGTCTGTAGCAAAAGTTCTCTGTCTGCTTTGCATGTTTGAAGTCTGCAATTAAGGTTTTTACTCCAGGTTTATTAAAACAACTATTTGTGCACACTTCTGTTGTCACTTGCAAAGAAATGAGTTTAAAGATTTTTTTGGGTCTGGTTAAGTTGAGAAGAAACAAAAAAATCAGGAATGTAGGAATGAATACATTCCGAAATATACTCTTAAATTTCTGTCCTAAAAAGGTTTGTATCTAGAACAACAGTAATTTATTTTATTTTATTTTTTATTTATTTTTATTTTTAAAATTAAAATGATACTAGCCCTAAATAAACTAATTTAAGTTTTGACTGTTGTAGGACAGTGCTTTATAAAGCATACACTCACTCGTCATGGTGGCTGGCTGCCACAGTAAGTCACCCATGGTTCTGGGGTGTGCTTAGTGTCTTGATTTCTCATTCTTTTGTATCAGTCTGTTCCATGTCAGTTATCTCTCCCTGCAGTTCAGAAGAGTTCCAGTAGGTTCATTCCTTGCTTAAGTTTGGTACCCAGCATGCTTGTGCAAGGACACAACACGTCTCAACTGGAATAGCACCTGCTTCTGCCATGTGTATGAAATCACCTTTATCTTGGTTGGCTCTCTCCATGCAAGAGGAAAGAAGTCACTGTGTACATTAAAGATAGTGCGAATGGTCTCATTTGGCGGTCTTATAACAGACTTCTTTTTGATGTTATATGTTAAGAACCTGCTCTTCGTAAGCCTTTTAACTGATACCACCATCAAAGTGATTTTCCTTCTGTCCTACTTGATCAGTATTTTAAGCTTTATTTATAAATAATTTTCATTTTTATTTAAAATGAGCATGAATTTTTTTCTTTTTTTTTCATGTTTGTGGGTGACTATTGTATGCTAAGAAGAAAAAAATTTTTTTTATTAACCCTTCCCTGACAGGTATCGGTTTGCAGAGATTTGCTACATCCGGCGAGAAGAGATGCACAAGGGACGCCTGCTTCCTTCTCGTGTTGAAACTGTTGTGATTTTCTTCCCAGACGTGTGGAGTATTATCCCGACTCGTCTTGAGTGGGACTCACTGCAGACAGCCTACAAAAGGCGCCTACAGAAAGTGCTGACAGGTGGCAGCAGCAGCAGCAGCAGCAGCAGCAGTGGTGACACCAAGGATGATTACACACAGGCACTAATGCTAATTTTTATTCTTTTTCTTTTTTTTTCGCCTTAGTGACGTGTGCTCGATCGAGTTTGCTTCTAAAAACATTTCTTTTTTTTCTTTAAAGTTGATCACAGCCAAACCTCCTTCCTAGGACAGCCTCTTTGAACAGGGTATTGGGCATTGGTTAAAAAAAACAAAATTATTTACTTACTTACTTTATTATTTTTTTAAAGAATGATCCCTTCCCTAAAACTACAGGACAAAGAGAATTTTTATACCCTATAACCTTGAGTATAAGCCTATAAATGTGTAAGCCCATGCGTGTATCATGAATGTTTTTCTAAGTTCATATTTACTTAAAGGCTTTATTCATTTTACCCTTTAGTAAATAAAAAAAAAAAGTAGGAAAATCATAAGCTCATCATTATCATCATCATCAAAATCACGTTTGGGGATCCAGTGGGCTTATACTCGAGGTAATGCAGTTATAAGAATTTCAGGGATCTTTAACTAATGAAAGACCATATGTATGGAATGTAGCTCCTGCAAGTGTAGCCCTGTTTCCTCATCTCATAATCTGCATAATAAGCTGAGTTTGTGGAAACCAGTGTTTGCAGATGGCTACAGATTTTCCTTTCAGAATCATATGATGTAGAACTCCAACAGGACTAATCAGGGAAAGAGAAATGTGGTTTTTATGTAAAGTGCCAGCGTAGTTTGTTGCAAAAATATTCAGTTAATATTATCTTCAGCATTAACAGTGTTAATGTTAAACAAAACTTTTTTTTCTTATGAAGTGTTGAGAGGTCAGTGGATGATATCGAAGCAGTCTGCAGTTAGTCAGCTCTATTGTCACTTGGAAATAATTACAAACATTTTTCTGTAGATTTACTTTCTTTATACCAAGAGCGAGTTTTTCCATGCAGTATTCCTTGGACCAGGATTTGTTTTAAACTGCGTTGTGTACATCACCATTTCCTCCCTTCAGTCTTCTGAACCTTTTTCAGACAGCAGTCATATAGACCACACCAACACCACTGACTCTTTTGTTTGCTCTAAATCAGCCATGATAAGTGTTGTGTGCAAGTTGGTGGCTAATGCTAAACGTCAAAGAGTTAAAAGATGTCAGTGTCCACAAGTGCAGTTCTGTAAAACTAGAAAGATGTCAGATTTTCTTTTGTAATTCTCTCTGCCCTATTTTTTCCTGCTGTTCCTTTTAACACAGATGCCACTGATTCTTCATAAAATGTTCTTAAAAGAGAAAACCTAAGTAATCATCATGGAGAGAGACTATTGCATTTTGTATATGCTCTTGTAATTTTCTTCTTTGCCGCTTGGGTGTTAGAAATAAATGTATTTTCTTTATTTTTTTTCCAGACAAGATTAGATATTACTAATTCCAACATTTACCCGAAACCTCTACCTTGCGCCATTAGTTAAAATTTTTTCTAGAAGTCGTTAACATTGATAGCCTGCTTAGTGACCCTAGTTCGTAGTTAGTTGCCTTTCTTCTGCTCAGGAGATAACACCACTTGAACCCCTACAATGTTCATCTGCTGTGAGTAGTGTGATGCAATGGCTTGCTGTGGTTTTGTATGCATGCCATCTCGCAGAATTTTCTGGCAGTAGGGTGGGGGGGTAGCAATGGTGTTGTCAGATGGACAATATCTTAGCATAGCAGTTTGTTTCATCAGCACTTGGGGGGTTTTTTCACCTGGCTGTGTAGACAGGCTAAACAGCCACAACTGGGGTCCCTACAAGGGAGCTTGGTATTTTGGTAGTTATGGACTACCGGTGCGGTTGGAATACATCGATAGCTACCACTGGGTCCTGGAGGACATTTTTGAACACTTATTATTTAAAAAATTGTGAAAGTGAATTATGATAAACCTAACAGGATGCTAGGAATAATTAAGCGGATCTCTCAGTGATGCAGTGCTTATCTATTGTAAACCTTGGTTGTTAGAAGTTAATACACTATTATTTATGTATATTTAAAAATAAAATAGAGAACTAAGTAGAGAAGCCTATGGCACCCCACTGAGGATATTTTTTTAGTCTGAATAATCACAATCTATCTATTCATAATGGTTATTTTCCATTAGTACCCAGTCCTTTACACATTTATATGAATCTGCATTGAAAACTTGTAACAGCAACCTCTCAAAGATTGGTGTAATGGGAATTACCTAACTTATCTTGTATTAAAGCTGTTATTTAAAGAAAACAAACATCATGTTTGTTTCTTCCTTGATTCTTGTTTTCATAATTTTCTCTACTTTTGATGTTAAACCATTTAATCTGTAATCACTACAATTACTTTCTCTCTTCCTTTAGTTGGTTATAAAAGCATTTTTCATCTCAAAAGGGATCATATGAATCTGATTGCTGATCTTGTTTTAATTTCTTACACAAATCAATGATATTTATAACTAATTTAAAGAATGGTTGACAGGCCCATCTTACAGACATGGCTTTGTGTTCCGACCTAACACAGTAAAAGCATTTCTAGAATATATAGTCTACTGCTGTTAGAAAGTTGAAATGGCTGATTTATACACAAAGTTCACTTTTCATCTGTGTTGTCTCACATCTTACTAATCCATGTTGTATTAGAAGAGGCATTCAGTTATTTCTCCTGGCTATAGCAAATGGACAGGAGACAAATCTATTATATGAAGATATTTTTTATCTGCTGTAATTGCTTTCTGATGATGCAAGGTTTGCATGTGTTGTAATATTTTAACTATGCATATTTATAGCATAAAGACTTAGGTTTGCATATAGGCATAAACACATATACACTTGTGGCCATAATTATGGTAACACACTTGTGATTTTCATATTCTACACAAAAATCACTTTATTAGTGCTTACAGTTACATGTACTGGTGCATTCAAATGAAGGCCAGCCAGATACAATCATGGCAGTGCTATTTTAGCTGAGTTTTATTTGAACATTCTTAAACATTGAATTGTTTACAAGGGGTGAGTATTGATTCTGACAGAGCAATCCCTTACATTTACTTAAGGGCTGGTACATGTGCTTATGTGTTAGAAAATCCATGGACGTAAAAAAAATTTTTTTGCCTCAAGATTAAGCTTAAATTCACAATTGTGGCTGCTCACGTGTAATGTATGACGTGTAAGATGTGTGTGTACAGTGGAATCTGAGTACACATTCCAGCAGAAGACAACATTATTATCATTATTTAAACTCAGAATAATCAAATATCTTTAAATTTTGATACACACCATTTGTTTTAGATGCTATCTTTTATAGAACATGTTTCTTTGTAAATCGGCAATGTCACGGTGAGCTTGTAAAACAATGTACATCTGATTAGCAGCTGAATCAAAGTAGATAAACAACTGGAATCATGGAATATTCATTTCCGTGTATCTAGTGGCCAAGGAAAAGATGGTTATAACATGCAAGTTATTCTTAGAATGCATCATTAAACTCAGCAGCTGCGCTGGTATGAGATCACTACTGCAGTAGCCACTTTGTGTAGTCTTAGGATGGAGGACAAGATAACTTGTCAACATAATGTGATGTACAAGTGTATATGTAAGCCCCCTCATTTTGGATCAATACATTTGGCTGTTTTATCAAATCCTACAGTGTCTTACTATTCGATATGACTTGGGTAAACATATTTGTTTATTGTTATCTATTATCTGTCTGTGATATAAAGGAATGAGCATTGAAATAAATAGTTAATAAATTTTCTTTATTTTCTTTCTACATTATATAAATTACAGCTAGCTTCATGCCTTTGATTAAATATGTGATAATTGAAAAGAAAATAACTCCTAAGTGCTCTGACATGCTTGCTATACCAGCATTTGATGCCAGTTTACACAGAGTCAGTTCTGTTTCTCTCTCTCTCTCTCTCTCTCTGTGCTAAAAAATTTTTGAAGCTAGCTTACAAAAATGTATGTACTCCATGCATATCCATCAGCATTGTTTAGAAAATCTTTTCTATCATTAGCAGTTCATCAGAAAAAGAAGAAAATGGATAACTTTTTGCAGTGGCAGTGATTTAGACAGGTTTTTCTCTGTGTTTTTGTTGACCCTGTTTTAGGTGCATTTCTAGTTCTGGTTTTCCACAGCTTTCTCTGTACGAGGGTCGAGCACACATCCCTTATTCTTTTAGGCGAGTGGCTACTGCTTTTCACAATTCATTGTCCTTGACACAGATAAAAAGAAGAAGAGATATAGCTTTGAAAGTTCAGAACATCTCGGTGTAGACCTGACTTGCTCATGCTTGGGAGGGTGGCATCTTCAAACGTGCAGAAAAGTTTTTGAAACAATGGCTTCATCTTATACTCATTTGTGCACTTTGCCACTAGAATTTATCCTCTTCAGCACAAAGTGCCCTCTACTGAGGATAACAAGAAGACACTTTTAGGTATATTATGTTTTTGGACCCAATTGTAAAAGAAAAAAAGCTGCAAAAAAAGAAAAAAGAAGAGGCAATGAAACAGAGAATCTGTACTTGTAACCTTTGCTGACTTTGCAGGGCACCTAGATCAGCTACTAGAAAACCAAACCTTTCTATCTTCAGCCTCAGTTGTATCCTGCTGAAATAGCATCACTGTAGCCCCTAGGTTTCATTTGAATGTTTCTGGTATTATGATGCGTCTTTTCAGGCGTGGAAATAGAATTTGGTTAAAGCAGGTTTCTTGACTGTCGTCTTACCGCAGCCTTTATGTTTGTTTAACTGCCTACAGGTGATGATGTAATTTACTTTGTGGTGCCATCAGTGAGTCCATGGGACCCCCTCGTTTTTTTTTTTTTTGGCTTATTTTTTACTGGTTGGATAATTTTAGAATTAAATGGTTTCAAAGAGGAGAAAACATATATTTCTGTTTGACGGCTTCCTTTGTAACTAAAAGCACAAATATCTCTTGCTTTGAAAGCTCCGTTGTTGCCTGCTTAGTTTCAAGAAGGTAGGTTGTTGGGATCACCCTACCACCTTTTAGAAAATTCATTTTTCTACGGTTGCTCTTTCCTCACCCACCCCCCAGACCTTCTTCCCTTATCTATAATCTGCAGCATTGTATTTTTAGGTAGTTTGCCGAAAGACGCAGTTTTCTCCAACCTCTGTGGGGATTCATTGTCTTTGCTAATTACTTTTGGCAGTTAACTTGCCAGTATTTTGTGGTTAATGTTTCTGTCAGCACATCAACCAACCTGCAAATATTACTGAGTGTGCAAAATATTTTCATTTTACATGGTCACCTGTTTCAGCAAGCGTCTGGAAACAAGAAAGAAAGAAAGAAATAAGGAACTAAGTTGGTTTTTTTTTTTGAGTATTGTCTGCGACAAACTACGCCGTGCATTTGTTGAATGTACTTAACGTGAGGAATTGTCAATAAATCATGAATTAAGCAGTATTACTTACCCCTCCCCCAAACTGGTAGTTGACAAGCAGACAGCCAGAAGCTTTCACTGTGCACCAGTCAGGTGCTCTGCGATGTGTTCCACTGTTGCGGTAGCCTTTTGTGTTTTTGAATGAATGCGCTGGGAGCGTTAAAACGGGGACCTGGGTTGGATGCCATTACAAAAATCTATCTTAGCTCGAGTCCAAGCCTCCTCCATTCTCAGATAAACACGGCGATCCATAACTGTAAATTAAGACGACCAATAAAAGACAAACTTCTGTTTTCTTTTATTTATACGTAAGAAATTATTACAAAGGCTCGACACCTGCATGCTGTCTGTACTTGATGAGATTGGTTTGGGAAGTGATTCGCTCTAGATGCCATTGAAGTGAATATTTTTCTGTACACAATCACCACCATTTGAATTAGATGACCCAAGTGCGGGATATTTCATTTTGGTCCTTTGGTTTCTACTAGAATTCATAGAGCTTCCCATTGTCTAAAGAAATAAGAAGAGAAAATTGTATAATAAAAAAAAAAAAGCATTCCTAAGCAAACATGTAACCCCTTCTGTATATGTGAGGTTTCTTGGTCACTGTCTGCTGGTATCAGGGTTAAATCTGCGTATCAGCCGGACAAAATCAGCCACCTGTCTTTGATGCAGGCAGGTGTCCTGAATGATTACACTGGAAGTAGATGATTTCCATTACTTTTTCTCACTTGCAACTAGAGATCCAAGATTTCCACCTGCATAAGACAATTGCTGCTATATACCAGACCATTTCTCACTGCAGGCTTGCTAGGTTTTAGTGGCATTGGGAGCTGTTTTCAGATATCAAAATCCATGGCTGTGAGAATAACTCAGGTGTTCAAGCAAAAGGCTTTTGGTTTAGATCCAGCAAATTTCTACATACTAAGTTTTTTAAATATAATTTTGATCCGTTTTTTCCAATTAATTATTCTTCAAATGTTAATAATTTAAAAAAAAATAATGTTTAGTGTAAAAAATATGATAAAATGAAACAGATTCTAAAAAATCCAAGAAGATATGGAAATGAGGTTAGTGTGCACTGAGTCCCATTTTCTAGTTCTTAGGAATGATTGGATATTCCTAGATTTTGGTCTCCATTCATGAAATGCTCCAGAAATTAAAACAAAATCATGTCATACTAATTTCATCTTGCCCCGATATTTCCCACTTTGTGACAACTATGAAAACTGAGCAGTATTAAAGTCTCTGTAAAGTAGTGCAAACATTGAACAATGACAACTGCCTATTTAAGACTGGTGTTGTGTGGGATCCAAAGCAAGTTGGCGTCCATTGATAAAGGAACGTTCCCACAATGCAGTGCTTTTAAAGCTGATTCCTGAAAATTTACCTTGGCACAATTTCATTTTTTAAAATTCAGTTGTAATTTATAAGATCTTTTGACATTGATGCTGGCATTTCTTCTTGTGTGGCCTGGCCTTAGTGAAGTTCAACCAGTGTTGAACAGTAACTTGTTTTCCATGGTGTTGCATTGTGGGAGCAGTATTCTTAATAATTGGCTAAAGATGAAAAAAATTATTGTATTTCTGTAGTATGTGGTTCTTGAAAGTGTTGGAAAAGTTCTGCAATTATATTTTAGCATGGTTGTATAAATCCTGGTCTCTAGTTGTACTTTTGGGTTGTACAGTGTTGCTAGAGTTGTATGTAAAATCACTTCCTGCACATGATGGTGATGCTCATTGCTTTGTGGGCTTGCATGACACAGACATTGGTGAAAGGTGCACTTTGAAAACTTCTAGGGGAAAAAAACCGTAGAAAAAGAAAGGGGGTTGAGACATTTAGTTGGAAATACTGATTAATTGATAATTTATTACTTAGCTACAGATAAATGTTTTTCAGATATTGATAGAAAAAGAAACCATCAGCAACAACAACAAAAAACACCAACCTATCCAAAAGCCAAAATGATATTTTGAGATGCTCCTGCGATTGACGAAAAAAATTTTTAAAAAAAGAAAATTGAAGAATCCAGTCTTCTCTCTGTTCATTTCTATTCTCATCTTGTGCTGATTTTACAGTCACATTGCTATTTTCTCCTCTGTCTCAGGATAAGGAAGAAGAAGAGGCAGAAACTGATGAGAAGGAGCCAACTCATTTCTCAGAACTGGATCCCAAGTCTATGAAGGTTTCATTTTTTGAAAATTGTTTTTGTAGAACGACAGTTTTATTATTATCATTATTAGTATTAGTTTTGTTTTAGATTCAAAATGTTGAGGCATTATTGGCAAAGCCGTGGGTGTACTTTGTCTAGGGTGTTGCAGACCCTCTATTGAAAAATTGTTGGAGTTTCTCTTTTTGAACTGTGTGCATGTAGGTGTTGGGAGATAACAGACAATTTCTTCTTTATCAGTTATAGATTTAAATCTTGTAGAAATGAAAGACAATGGACTTGCACCTTGAATGGTCTTAAAACTCCATCTCTTTTGAAGCTTATGTTTATAAGTGATAAAATACTCTTGTGGTATTGTAGCAGTTATCCTTTTAGAACCTGGTTATGTATAGAGTTTCTTTGTTTGAAAGTCAGTGTGCATTTTCTGTTTCTCTCTGCAGATTGTTGACCTGCGGCGTGAACTGGAATACCGCAACCTCAGTTTGAAGGGGTTAAAGTCTCAGCTAATTGCGAGGCTGACAAAGGCTGTCAAGATGGAACAGGAAAAAGAGGAGGAAGAAGCAGAAACTAAAGAGGTCTTTCATTCATTCTTTTTCTTCACTTATTACATAGATGTAATTTTTTTCAAAATCAAAATATTTCTAATTTTTAGAAAATGTCTTAAACTAAAAGAGATGCAAACAAATAACTTGTTTTTTTCTACTTTTTTAAAATGTCAGTTTCTCAGCAGTCTCATCGAAATTGGAGTCACATTTACATCCTTGAAGAGCATTTATACTTGATTGCTTCAACGTTTTCTCTCACTCTTTGGTACTTCAGGAATATTTTACTTTCTTAAATGTACAAATCCCGGTATTTACTGTAGGGGGCAACATATCTGATGAATAGAGAAATTCAGATTACAGTTATCTACAGGTATTTTTAGTTTGGTTAACTGGAATGGCTCCTATGTGAAGTGCAATTTTAGCTCTTATAAAGTTGTGGACAGACATTGTTGGTTACTGTGACAACCATAATTTATCTAAAATTGCTCTTTGCTTGATTATTCTCATGGTTAGTGAAACAAACTTACTCATCTAAAACACTTTACCATTCAATGACATCACAAAGAGATTTTCATGATAGATAATAAGTTTTACATCACTTTAATGTTGTTATCTAGTTTAGTGTATTTTTCAAAGTTATAAATTAACAAAACAAATTTAGATCATAAAGTATAAAGCAGTCATGAGCAACCTGCTGCCCGCGGTTCCCTGTCGCTCCGCCGCCCTGATGGAAGCGTGGACAATACAGGCTGGTGACAGAAGCTGGAACTCTAACTGTTACTGCACTAGGACTGATGCAATCGAGCCGCACTCCCATTGGCTAATGCCATTGTGGCCGGTTTAAAGACTTCAAGCTACCCCCCCCCAATTTCATGTTACCTATGCTAATTTGAAGTTGATTTCATCCTACCTCCCGGTAAACTGAACGCGATTTGAATGAAGCTACTGGAGGGATAAAGTGAAGCGGGAAGTAATCTGAAATTGCTACACTGGCAGCTAAAAGACTCTGACCTCGACGCCTGCGGGGAGCATGTGGCACGGACTAGACAGGGACTCAGGCCGGATGCGCACTAGCCAGCTCAGCTCTAGGCCAACTTGGGCACCAACAACCAGCAACGTTGTGTCATTTTTCTGCAGCTAGAAGAGTGACATGTATCATCACGTGTAGCAAATTTGTGTGCACATGTTGGGATTTTTCAGACCATCAGACATGGCCACAGAGAAGAAAAAGCGAAAAGTGGGAGGAATCACGCAAATTCAACAATAGGTGGACCTCAGAGTGTTTCTTCACCAGTGTTAAAGAGACCGCAGTATGCTTAATTTTCAATGAATCTGTGGCTGTCCCTAAAGAATATAATGTCAGGAGACATTATGGTACAAAGCATGCATCAAAATAGGGTACCCTTCAGGGCCAGATGCGGAAAGCTAAGGTGTGGGAATTTGAAAAACATCTTGCAGGCCAAAAAATCTCTTCAAGAAAGCCACTGCTGAGGCAGACATTTCGGTGTGTACCGGTTATTTGGTCTCCAAAATCCTGGCAAAACGTATGAAACCCTTTGGTGATGGCGAGATGGTGAAGGAATGCTTTGAAGCTGTGGCTGATGTAGCATTTCCTGAGAAGAAGGCTATTATTTCAAAAATTAGCCTGTCAAGGTTTACTGTGGTTAGGCAGGAGGGTTGATGACATGTCAAAGAACATTTTAGACATCCTGAAATGCATAGCATGAAATTTCAAGTGGTTTTCCATAGCATTGGACGAGAGTATTGACGTGTCCCATGTAGCTCAACTGGGTGTCTTCATTCGAGGCATTCATGGTGAATTTAACATAACCGAGGAGTTAGCGGGTATGGTGGGAATGATGGGCACAACAACCGGTGCAGATTTGAAAAAAGAGTTGATGAAAGTACTGAAACTGTTGGGGCTACCTTTAGAGAGGCTGAGTGGCATTGCAACTGACGGGGCCCCATCAATGGTTGGAAAGAACAACGGCTTGGCAACTCTCATCTCTCAAGAAACTAGGGCTCTGACTGGTCATGCGTTAATTTTGTGTCACTGTTTGTTGCATCAAGAGCACTTATGTGCAAAATCTCTGGGGATGGAAAAATGTTGTTGCAGTTATTGTGAAGCTGGTGAATTTCATCAGATCAAATGGATTGAATCATTGCCAATTCAGAGAGTTATCTGATTATGGAGATATGGTTTATTATGCTGAAGTGCGATGGCCTAGCCGTGGTCAGATGCTCAAGCGAGTTTATGATTTGAAGGAAGAAATTGAAGCCTTTTTAGATACGAAGGGGAAGCCAGTGAAAGAATTTGGTGATCGCGAGTGGATGTGCGATTTTGCGTTTTTGATCGACCTTACTCTGCATCTCAATGAACTGAATATGAGGCTCCAAGGAAAGGATCAGCTCATTCACGTCATGTTTGACCAGATCAAGGTGTTTGAATGCAAGCTGTCGCTTTGGGAATCACAATTTCGCTCCAATAACCTTGTTCATTTTAAAACGTTGAGGAAGGCGAATCCAGATGATTCTGCAAAATATGCAGAAGAAATTTGGCAACTCAAAGGTAAATTTCACTTCTGTTTTCAAGATTTCAGAAGATGCGAGGATACCTTCAACACCTTTTCCATTTCTTTCGATGTCTGTGCTGAAAGTGCATCTCCAGAGCTTCAAATGGAGCTTCTTGATCTTCTGGGTAGCATTGAACTGACAGCAGAATTCTGCGATGTGCCACTCCTTGACTTTTACAAGCTCTACCTACCAAGGAAGAGTTTTTCCTAATTGTCAAACCATGCTCCGAAGATGGTAAGCTTGTTCGGCAGCACTTACATCTGTGAGCAATTTTTTTCAAAGATGCAGGTGCTGAAAAACAAGCATCAATTTCAGCTGGGAGATGAACGCATGGAAAGCTCCTTGCGCATCGCAATGTCTCAGATGGAGCCGGACATAGAAAGACTTTTAAAAGAAAAAGAGTGTCAAGTGTCACATTAGGCTGCTTAAAAAGTAGTATAAATAAAAATCCTCATACAATATATATTTTCTTTTATTTTGGCATAAAAATAACTTTTATGTGCCACAAAGGGGGTGGTTATGGAGTATGTTGTTACTCACCAGGCTTAAAGCCTGCAACTGCGTAAGAAAAATGCTTGTAGCCCGCCTGAAGCCTACGAAGTTCACTTGCGGCCCGCATCCAGAAAAGTTGCTCATCACTGGTATAAAGGTTAGTAAGTAGTGACTCATAATCAGAAATATTATAATAAACAAAGCAAAGTAACTACAGTAAACAGATTTTTGTTTTATTGTAATTTTCTTATAGATATTATTACCTACTTTGGTCTCTAAAACTTTCTTGTGATTAATGAGCATTTAAATTTATTAAAGATTATTCGGAGTAAGGGAAATAACTAGCCATTTCCAGGGAGATCACTCTGTTAAATGTCAATTTTTCTAAAAGCCATATGATCGAGTTTCATAAATTTGCACTTGCAGCGGCTTTTCCAGGATTTTTGGAAATGAGTGGGTTGTTTTTTATACATAAGTTGAAACATTCATGTATTGATTTGTGTTTCAGAGCAAGGTGGCTGGTCATCTGCCCCCCCTCCATTATGGAACCCTTGTATACCCCCATTATATGCAACAAAAATGTGTAGAAAACTAAATATTTATCTGTGTATATCACTAGATTTTAATGAGTAGATAGACACATATAGGATTTAATATTTCTAATTTGTATGTGTAGAGACAAAGAGGACGCACTTAATTACTTTGTAGAAATTGATCTAAAGTTACACTAATCAGTTTTATTCCAGAACCCTTGTCCTGACTTTAAAAGTTTAAGGATATCTTACAGCAGTGAACTGGAAAGGAAAGGTGTGGGATATTAGCCTTGGTAACCAAGCAAGTTACCTGTGTTTTGTTGGGGGCTCTTGGGTAGTGGTCAAGGTATGAGCCAGTCAAGAGTTGTGTGTGGAACCTCCATCATCTGTACCCAGTAAATCCTACTAAAACTCTTCATTTTTAGATGTTGGAGGAAACTGGAGAGCCTGGAGAAAAGCCATGTGGTCAGCTAGAGAAGAAACTGTGCCAGGGAGGTATGCCAAACTGAGCTGACCTCACCTTGGATTCACACTTAGGCTTTCAGCCATGACAGTCCAGTAGCCTGCGACAATTCTTTAGATTGCCCACCATTATGTCCTGCACATGCATCCATCCACCATCTTTGGTAAATCATCTGCAGCTCTGCCCATCATCACCAATTGTGGTGCTTGAAATGAGTTGTCAACAAATGATCACAGTCAAATCTAGCCATGTTTTCAACTTGAAGCATAAACAGCCTCCTTATAGCCCCTATATACAGTACTGTAAGATTTTCTAAGCTATGGATGATTTTCCAAAGTCAATGGACACTGTACAGCACATGTAGGTGGACATTTAGGAATGCTGCAAGAAGACAGTATAACAAAGTAATTAGCATATGCAATGCAGGTGTCAGAATTTATTGAGTAACACAGGGTTATAAAACTTCAAATGTTTGAAGTCCTTTCTGGAAAATGCTGTACCTTATTTATTCAATCTTTGATAAATTTGGTGCCTTGCTACAAAATGATTCATCAAAGGGAGATAATCTAATATTCTTAGAGACTGCACATGTAATTGTTTATTTTTAAGTAGTTAAAATCATGAAAGGGCTGGCAGAATCTAATAAAAGATGGGGGGGAGGGGCTGTGATAACAGCCATCTCATCTAGATTCTCACTAAATTGAAGTATTGCATATTGAGGGATCACTGTTGAATAGTTTGTAAATTTTACCAAAACAGAAAATAGTTCACATTATTATTATTATTATTTTAAAAAGGAAAAAAAAAATAATTTTTTTGTTTTGTTTTCAAACAGGTTGAAGTTAAAGGGGAGAGTGAAGGGAAGACAGAAACTGATGAAAAAGATGATGATGTAAAAAAGGAGGTGTGTATAGAGATTATTCATTTTTCGGGTGATTTTTGTCGGGGTAGGCTTGTGTCTTGGAGTTGTTCCAATCTCATTGACCGGAGCATGTTGTAGTATTGGTGCTGTTCTATGAAATTTTTCTAAAGCTGCGGATCTCAGTTTATCTTTGTCACCGCTGTTTCAGCTGCTCGGGGGTCTGGTCATTTTGTTTTCTAGGAATATATTGTACTTGGTTTCATTCAGTTTCCTTTTTGCTTTTTTGTTTGTTTTTTTTTCTCTTGAATGAATATGGTGTTCTTTCAGATTAATTAAAATTCTGCTTTCATTTTTAGTTTCTGCATCAGGTTAACTCTCCTTAAACAAATTAATGAAAGATTTTAGATGATACAGCTTCAGTGTCCTCAGTTTGTTTTTCTGATGAATTTCTCAGCTGTATGCTACCCTTTGGCAGGTTTTGGTCCACCATTCACAAGACCTTCAAGATAGTGGGCCAAGAGAGAATATCAGCCCCTCATCATCCATCAGCTTAGCTACATGGTGCTCCCCACTTTATGTATGATCTTCTAAACTTTTGTTTTGCATTAATGTGCTTTATTTCCTTTTTCGAGGAAAGCATAGCAGGTACACATCCTCTATATTTGTCCACTTTATAAAATCCAGTGACCAGATCAATTTGTATATTGCATTTGTTTAATGACTTTTGTTTTGAGATTAAAATGTTTCTTTTAAATTACTATGTTGAACTTTGTACAGCATACTGAAAATTAATGTATAAAATCCCTTCAATACTAATTTGAACACCATAGATTTTGCAAATGTGCTTTTATTTTGTAATGTATCAGAAAGTTGTCAGTGTTTTGTTCAGACACCACTTGTGTTGTATAGAGCTTGTCACCATCTTGGAAAGGAGACTATCAAATTATCAGTGATGACCTAGTTAAGATTTTCTTATTTCTTCAATTACTGCTTTTTCCTTGTTTGTTAGGTACCTGTCAAGATGCTCAGTGGGGTTCTTTTTTGAGGCAATCCATTCTGCATCTTCCAAACTGGTTGCTCTGGTTGTATAGCATATTGCTCCATCTTCCTGCTGGATGTGTTAATTGTGCTCAAAGATCATTTGATCAAACATGGGCAGGGGGATTGGTGTTCCAAATGATGGATATGCAACTAGTGGACTTAATATGTCCATTAATGAATGCAATATCTGTTTTACCCCCAAGTCAAATGCCTCACCAACCTTTCTTAAGAACCCTTTTACATCCAGAGGATGTGAGTTGGTCTGACGACTGTGATGACTAGAGACTACTATTATGGTGACATCCTTTAATCACATATGTCAGTGGCTTCTGTATGTGTAAGTGTATGTATGAGCTGTTGCAAGCTATGTCCATGACCTGCAGCATAAACGTTATACCCCTGGGGGTGATGGCAAAGTCTGTGCGAGATGTCTTCAGGGCTATCTTCGTGGACTCCATACAGTGACATCTGATGGTGTCCAGTATCAGGAGCTTGCAGCGCAGCATATCATGTCTGCCCCACATGGTGTTCGCCCAGTCTACTGTGAGGGCTTCATCCATCTACCCCGTGGCATGGACCCAGATGTGGACAGTATTTGGGAATTGGTCCTTTGGCATGATCTTCCTCTTGAAGATGATGTATGGTGGGAGTTTACTTCTGTCAGCCATATACCCAAGCATGACTGAAGCAGGTCTTCTTGTGTCCAGTCATCTTCATGGTGATGGTCTTCGACCTGATGGGAGCCACTGTGCTGTTGTATGGATGGTTGATTGTCATGGGCATCTGGTTGGCATTCCCTATGTAACTCAGGGAGTAGCTGTGTTGTTTTCTCAGTTTGATGATGAACTGTTGGTACCTCAACATTTGATCTTCATAATCATCAGCTAGCTTCTGTGCGATGGTGGTCCACTGATGTATGCTCAGTTGGTTGCAAACCATAAAGCGTGCACACCATTTTTGAGATGCCTTAAAGTCAGGCATAGATTGAGTTTTGTAGACAGAAAGTGCATGCATGCGTATCTCTGTGATGGAAACCCCCCACACCCTGCATGTGCCTTTCAGTAACAAAAGAAAGTACTTCCTTCTCAAACTTTAGGTAGGCCGCACTTTGCCCCAATCAGCCTGTTTTGAACATAGCATGGCTTCTATCTTCTCCTGAGAACGTTGCCAGGACCTGATGTCAGCCTCGTTCACTCTGAACCTCCGGGCTGCAGCTCCATTGCTGTGTTCAATGCATGTGCATGGTTGATCATTTGGAGTTTATCTACGGAGTGTAGCTCATAACTCGTATTGGCGACACGATTGTGTGTAACAGTATGTAGAAACAGGGACTGAATGAAGATTATCTTCATGTGGAGTTTATATACATGATACCGAAATACCTCTGTCACTATACCATGGCATGGTAGGCGAGGTGGCGTAATAAACAACAGTGACATAGTAATTGAAATGGAATTTTTCCACGAAGACCTTTGAACGCCATGGCATAATATGCAAGGTATTCATGAAAACCTAATTTGTGCATTCTGGTGACTCGGTTTACCACATCACTACTGCAGCTGAGTGAGTGGATTTTTTTGATTTTGTGAAGTTATTATGTCTGTCTCATAAAATATCTCCACATTTAGTTTATTCCGGATGGCCCCACTAAAGGATAGACGTTGTAATTTCTCAGTTGGTTTTAAGTTGAATATGGCCATTTGTCTGTTGTATAACACCCATTCTCCTTCAGGTTGGCCAAATCTGATGGCGCCTGAGGTATGAGCTAAATATGCCTGCATATTATAATGGGAATTGTACGTTTTTGGGTTTTTTAATCAAAATTGGGGTGTGTATTATATATGATAGCATATAATACACACCACTTTACGGTGATAATGATGGTCAAACTTACTACATTTTAGATGGTACTAAAATTACTCAAAGATTTGTTTATATAACACATTTTGAATTATGTATATATGTGTGCGAGTACACTGTACAGACTTAATTTACCAAAAAAGTTGGTAAATGAACACAAAAAATTAATTCAGTTCATGTGTTGTTTGCTTCATGATGTGTCACAGTTTAGTGCATCAGTAACAGGATAATTGACATTGCTCTTATCTTAGCCTGGCTTGCCATGTTTTGATTGCCTGATAGTGATTGTGGTCAGGATGACGGCTGTCCTTTGATTTTAACTTGTCCCTGTTTATTAAATAAGGTGACCAGTTACCACCTTTATTAGTTGCATTGATTCTGCGTCCCATGTTCCCATACAAATTCTGCAGCCAGCACTTACAGATGATGCTTGTTGAGGTTCATTACTTTTGGATAAGTCCTACCCACCTAGATGGAGGGTTGATATCAAAGGATAAAAGAACATCAGTGCATTTTTCTCCCCCCCCCCCCCATTGTGACTGCCTGCAGCCCATGATCAAGGTGTACTGGAGAGCCTGAAGAATTGCTATTCCTGGGTGCTACTAGAGAAATTGCTTTTTTCTAGATTCAAGAACACAGTTTGCTGAATTTTTCGAACTGCCTAGCAATCAAAGGATACAATGTATGGGGGGGGACATTGAAGTGTGGGAAGACATCAATCAAAGGACAGTGCAACACAGCTGGGAAGTTCTGGCTGAAAGGATTAATTGGAGAACAATTTAATGATGAAATAATAAGAGTGAAGCAACGGAGAACTTCTGTTTTTGAAATACAGGGTGATCAGAAAGTAACTAACTATGCAATGGAGTATATTTGTAATCATTTTTTATTCCTCTCCCTGTGCTTTGTTGTTTTGTACTGTAGTTCCAAAAATGACCAACAGATGGCAGTTCTGTGAGAGAAATTGTACTGTAGTTCCCAAAATGACCAACAGGTGTTGGCAGTAAATTTGCAAAAGTGAAACGTGATTCTTGTGTAATGGTTCTTTCAAACATCAAACAAATCTTTCTCATCAAGAAAGTGTACGCGAATAACGGTAAATACACCACAAAAGTTCAAAATGAGTTTTTACAAGAATTTCCTGATGCAAAGCTACCAAACAAAAATGCTGTGTACTGGTTAAGTTGAAGATTGTCAACAGTCGGATAGGCCAAAAGTGTTGGACGAGGAGAAGCTGTCAAAAATTTCAGATGCAATGCTTCAGAGCCCTTCAAAATCGTTGAGTTGACTTTCTCAACAAGTGAATACTTCGTATGGGAGCATGCATAATGCTTTAAAGGAGTTAAATTTTTGCCCGTATAAAGTGAACGTTGTGCACAAATTGAAAACTGCAGACCACAGTAAGCGAGTCGAATATTGCAACTGGTTTAAGAATTTTATTGATGTAAACGGCAACAACATATTGGATAAACACATTTTTTTCTCATGGATTCTGGATTCATCTCTCTGGATATTTTTTTTGAACAGGAGGAGGAGGAAGCTAATACAACGCTATTGTTGGAAGTGCATACACAGGCACGTAGCTTATAAATGGCAATAATGATTTAAGTAACAAAAGGTCAAACTTTTTAAGATGATCACTGGCATTGTTTAACCGATTACCTACTTTTGCCTGTTTTTAATCCTCCATTAATCTTATATATGGGACCCTGCCATATTAATTTGGTCACCTTTATAAATTAATGTATCTGACTGGAATTTGCGGACTGGAAGTGTGATTGTGTGTATTGGTAGTTTAAGTGGACAAATAATCGGTGTAAATTATCACCATGCTGAAAACGTGAATTTTGTGATATTTCTTCATTTACCCCTCTTCTGTCCAATAAGAATAGAATGCTATGAATGGTTTGGTTACAGGATATGTCTGACAAGATCCTCGAGTATTTGTGGTACACACTTCTCTAGGATGAGTCCAGATTCCAGCAGTACATGACTGGTAGTTGCTAGTTGCATTGTTTTGAGAAAACTCTCAACTGTGATTTTTAACCCTGCTGTCTTTAGCCCAAAGTCAGGTATGGAGGCGGCATTGTCTGGGTGAAAAGACAGAACTGGTGTTTATCAAAGGATACTTCAATTCTGCTGAATACATTACCATTTTAAAGACATTTACCATTTGTATCCAAAAGAAATCAAGACATTTACCTTTTTTCTTGGGTTATCCAAATCCCTGATATGAATCTAACTGAACATTTATAGCATAAGGATTGACTGCTGCTAGCTGCTACCTATCCAAGTACTGTCATTATCATGGAATCAAAGGAAGTTCTGACACACAAACACATGGAAACCTGGACCAGATTGTGATACAAAATCATGTGGATTCAATGCGAAACTAGGTAGAGACTCAAAGGGTAGCTAAACCAAGTACTAACATAAATAACTTCACTTATCTTTATTCTTTATTTTTCACAACTAATATATTCCAATAAAAACAGGTGACCAAATTATTATGGCAGGACTTCAAGTATGGAAGAAGTGTGAATGGGGTGTGGTATTTATTAACTCTACTTTTTAAAGAAAATCTTAAGTATCCTAACACTGCACCCAGTACCAGTTAGTTTGGATAATCATTGTTCTTTTTATGTAAATATCACATTAAAATCCTACAAATTAATCTGTCTACAGATTTTGCCATAGTTCGACACATTGCGTATGGATATTTTATTTTTATTTTTTATGCATTTAATTATTATAAAGTTTATAACCTTAAGTCATAGGGAAGAAATTTTACATAAATATTGTCTGATGTGCTTTTAATTATTCAGCCAGAAGATGACAAGAAGAAAAAAGAAGAGAAAGAGAAGGTTGCATTAGAACGGAAGTATACACTTCCAGACAACCCTGTAGTCATTGTACATCCTTCTCCAACGGCTAAGGCTGGAAAATTTGACTGTACCGTGATGTCGCTTAGTGTGCTGTTGGACTACAGGCCAGAGGACAACAAAGAACATTCATTTGAGGTGAGTCTCTCTCTCTCAACCTTATAGTCACTATATTTACTTGGTCAAATTCTAGATCAAGGGAAACAAGTCTGAAATTTTACATGGAAAGAACAAACAAACTGGAAATGTACTTATAAATGAAGAAGTCACAGCTTAATCTGTTATGATGTACGCTGGTTTCTAAAAGTTAAGCAAAAATAAAATAAAATATTTTAAAAATGCTTAAAGTTTTATTTAACAAAGGATTAGCCCAATTCTCTTCATTTAGCACAACACTTAATCAAAGAAATATGTCAACAGGTTTCAGTAGAAGCTTGTAAATTAGTTTTGGTATAAAGACTGAAAAACAACTGGCTTGTGTTCGTATCAGTTTTGTCTCTGATAGGATGTTTGTATTGAACGACAACATAGAAAAATGGGTAGTCATATTAGTTTTGCTGATAAGATAGAGGCTAGACAGTTACAGACCCAGGTGGTAGAATGGCTAAATGTGAACTTGTCTATTTGAGACAATTTTAAGTGCACGATGATGATGTTTGAATGCCAGTTCAGGGTTGACCATAGGTCACAACCCCAGCAAATGCTTGCCTTGTCACTTGGATCATTGAATCAGAATTTCATCACCCATTCATCTAGCATCTGATCTTTCTGTGACTACATAGAGGTTGGTATCATTCTCAATGGTATGCAGGAGGCTGCATGAAAGAGAGCACTATGCAAGATGACGCATGGGGGTGTTGGACTGGTGCAATGAACCTGTTGCTCGGGACATGACTGGAGCCATGTTCTCTTTACTGCTGAGTCAAGATTTTAGCCTTTAGTGTGACTCGCAATGCCTATTCATCTGGAAAGAATGATAAATATGCACCAGCCTACAAACATAATGGAAGGGGATGCTAAAGTGGTGGAGTTGTGATGGTCTGGTCAAGAGAGGTATAGGGATGAAACTGGATCTCTGTCAGACCATGTGTAAGTGAAATTTTAGCTAACTTCATTTTAATGAATGATAACGCTTGTCCACTCATCCGATACCTTCAAGCCCCAACTATTACCTGTATGATATGGTTCTCCTTAGCTAAATCATATTAAGAATGTTTGGGATGCTCTAGACCATTCCATGAACTGCGAACTTCTCTGATAAAACTAGACTTTATTACTGACTGCTGTCATTGATAGGATTATAAGCAACATACAATGCCATCAGGGGGAAGCACATCCTTTGTTGACCACTTTTAATTCATTTTGTTTACATTTTATGTTAGAGTTTCTTGTTTTCTGATTTGGTCCATTACACTCTTAAAAATTATTTGTAATTTACATACTACTTTAATGCAAATTGTGTTACATGAATAGGAGTTTGTGTTGATCATCTAGTGAATAAAACTTTAACCCTTTTGGGCATATTTTGCTTTTCTTGTTTGTTGCTTAACATGTAGAAACCAGTGTATACTTAGACATCTCATTGGTTTGCTTATTTGGAACATTATCTGTCGCTGCAATTAAGTTTTATATCAGCAAAATCTCTCTTTTTCTTCAAAGCCTTACGTTATTTTACTTCATTGTAAATTTAAATTCTTACTATGTACCAACAAGAAACTCAAGAATTTATTGTAAAAATTACTTCTGTTCTTTCAAAAGTCAACTGAAACTGCTCGCTTATTTACCAACCATTCTGATTTCCAAAAAAAAAAAAAAAAAAGCACTTTAATTTAGGAATTAAAATTTTTAAATCTGAAAGCAGAATATATCCATCTCTTGCCAGTTTCGAAAGTTCAAAATTATATGCTTGATAAGGTCACCCATCATATGAAGGTTAATCTGCAATGGAACCATCCACAACAGTGGTTTTAATTGATGTTGGGACAGTAGTTTTCTTGAAAAACTTGATGACCCTGTTCCGTGCCCAGAACAGTTCTCAGATAACCACTACCCAGTATTACTTTGGATTCTTGCTTTTCAGGTTTCACTCTTTGCAGAGCTTTTCAATGAAATGTTAATGAGGGATTTGGGATTTCGGATTTATAAAGGTTTAATGCTGGCCCCTGATAAGAAGGAGGATGACAAAGAGAAAAGGGATAAAGAAAAGAGGAAAGTAGAAGACAAGTCCGTGAAGGTAATTTGACTTGTGCGTGCATGCATGTGTGAAAGGGTCATCAGAAGGCATTGTGTTTGTGTTGTTTATTAAATGTTTGTTCCAACAGCAGATTCATTTTTTCTATTGTTTATTTTGATCCAAAATCTTCCAGCGGTTTTCTTTACACATTTACCAAAGCAGGCACCTATAGTTTCTTGTAGTTTAACAGGTTTGAATAGGTTTCATAACACACTTGTATGAAAAAAAAATATTTTGTCTCAGTTAAAATTGTTCAAGAGCAGATCATGCCACTTTTAAAGTGTAAGGTTTCATAAAGAACGATATTACTTTGGATAACCGTAGTAGAAATTTTTCTGTGGATAACAGTAACGATGTTGACAATGATGTCACTGTGGATAAATGTAGTTAATAATGTTGCTGACTGTGACAGTGGTCATGACATTACTGGTTATGCAAGTCACTATGGATAATGGAAGTAGACACCTTTGTGTGGATAGCAGTAATATTGTGGTTGTCTGGGGATAACTGAACAGTTTCTGTAGATAGTAGTAATGATGTTACTGAGTTTCATGTGGCACTGGATGATAGCAACGGTGGCGGATTTATCAGCTACTTGAGATGTTTTCTCTTACACACTAAATCTCTGTATTAGTTTAGGTGCCACATGTTCAGTAAACAGAATGTTTCTTGTCTATCTTGTTTTACTCAGAATTTGCCTTTGGTAACGAGAAATCATTGTGTGCTACTTAGGTACTAAACAGGTCACGGTGAGAGGGTATATCCATGGAAACTTGTGATGCTGCTACTTGTAAACTTCTCATTTGTTTGATTTTGAGGTCATGCATGTCATTGTTTTTGTAGAGGTTTGTAAATGATAATTATTAGTTAAAAGTTGCTTATGATAATTTAAAGCTTTAAGGCTCAAACAAGCTATAAATGTTGGTATTATAGTCTTAAAATTGCGGACTCTCTAGAAAGTTTAATAGAAGTAAAACCCAATGATTTACTTGAGGAAAAGCAAGATGGCATTAGGTAGATGTTAAGTATAGCTAGAGCTACTATGTACTTTGTTATGGGTGACCCTGGAAAAAAGATATTTGTAAGCTTTATGAATTACAGCCAACAAATACTCTAATTAGTTTTAAATCAATCTAGAGGTTTGCCAAAGTGTTAGAATAGAATAATACTTATTATCAAAAGACTGACTTTGTTTGCAAATTAGTAATGCAATGGAAGCAATTAGTGTAAAGAAATTTTAATAAACTTCTGCTTAATGCACAAGTCAGTGCCAGTAATAAAAAAAAACAAAAATATCCCTTAAAATAAGATTATTATTATTATTATTATATTATTATTATTATTATTATTATTATTATTATTATTATTATTATTTGTATTAAAATATAACTAGTCTGAAAATAAGCAGACTTAATTTGACTTTGTAACTGAAAACAGTGTCTGACAACTTACATATTGATTTCAAGTGGCGATGCCATAGCTAGACCACAAACAATTTCATGCTGTGCAAAGATGATGTGATGTATGGAGAATGACAGTGCTACTTTTGTTCTCACTTCAAAATAGCCCAGAAAGTGGTGGTGGTGGTGTGTGAAATATCAGAACGAAAATGTTATTAACCATTTTTCCTTTGTATTGATAATGTATGGTTAGTAATTTCAAAATTGAAAACAAGTTAAAACTGTTGATTTCACCTTTTTTCTATGAGACATTGTGCTTTTTTGAATATTTTATTTGACTATGAAGTGAAAGGTGGCATACTCCTTTATAGAACCATTTATTTTTCATAAAACCACAGCCAAGGAAGAATGTGCCACAGTGTATCTTCCAATAGTTCAAAGGAACTGATATCATATTTATTTACCTAAATGGTGAAATGAAAGATGACCACATTTTCATATTAGCCCGACAAATCGAAACTGCTTATGTTAGAATTGGTCCAAAGTTTTGTTTTATATTTCCCCTCCAAAAAGACCTATACACTTTTTTTATATAGCCTGGTGAACAAAGACATAATGCTAGATAGAGTTTATACTTTATATCAGACGCCTCATAGAAAGCTGCTATGAAAAGTGTTCACAACATTCACTATCAGCGTCCATGACAACAACATTACAAAACATTGACATGGGCTGTCACAGGAATAGCTATTGAAGCATCAACAGTTCTCTATTCACATTTGTGGATGTAGCTGCTGTTTTGTGGTGCACATCTTGTCCTTTAACCCTGACGCCATTTGTTTTTTTTTACACTTTACTGAGAGGTGAAATGGAATAACACAAACAAACCAAATGAATATGTGCCATGCTCCAGATCTCTCTCCACCAGATTTTTTCTTATGAGAGGCATTGTCAACAGTAAGAAGTGTTTTATTCAGAAGCTCACAGATGATATAACCAATGCAACACAACAGCAAACAGACAAAATATCTTTGTAACAGTAGCATATGAGAGTGTGTATGCATATTTTGTGGACAGGGTGGTGAATTAGTCCTTTGGTAATCTGTCTACTGGACTGCTAAAGTTGAGGATAGGAGTTTGAATCCTGGTTGGAACTGGCTCAGTTTGGTGTACATACTTCCCAGACATGGTTCTTCTTGCTCTTACCAGCTGCTCATGTGGTTTCTTTTTTTGGACTCCAGTTTTCTCCTACATCTAAAAAATTGAAGAGTTATACTAAGGATGTTCCTGCCAAAGTTGGAAGTGCTAGGCCTCAATTGGTACTGATGTCATTAACTTTCGGTGTTCTTTGAAGTTACAGATATTTAATAGAACTACTGTTTTACTTGAATTTATTTTAATACTTGCAATTAAAAATTTTTTTCTAACATCATGATAAATATTTTTTTTTTTTTAAACTGAATATCTAAGGATATCTTGTCTGGGATAGTAATTGTAATAATAATGATGATAATAACAATAGTAGCATAATATATCCTTTCTTACAAACAAAAAGCACCATTGCTTTTAGTTTAGTAGAAAAAACTAGATTAATTGACAATAAAAGCCTGCTTTCAAAATACAAGCCCAAGTTAATGAAAATATGAGACTCTCTGTCTGTTCCTTAGATTTTGAAACTTAGATGTTTCAGTTACATCTTAACTAGCTGGGGGTACTTGCTACTGCAAGGGAAAAAATGGTTTTAGGCCAATGTGTGGTAGCTTAAAACCTTGCCTAGATTCTAAAGTACATACACCCAAAATTTGGGGCTTCCAGCTGCTACAATTCAGTCATGAAAGAGTAACAAACAAATGCACAAACACTTGAAAATATATATTAAATGTAATCTCCATTACATGAGACTAGGAAGTTTAATAATTTTTTCTAACCTCACAAAGTAAAGGATGTTCTTAACTCTCAAAATCAATCTGGTGAAAACAGTTAATGTCTCTAACAAGATGAAGACACTATCCTTTGGCTGCATGCTCTGGGACAGGGTACTCTGTATATTTGACAGGCCTGATCAGATGTCATTGCACTTCATACAGGTCATATATACCATAAACATTTGAAAATTGGAAGATAATAATACATAATAACAATAACATCACTACCTACTACTACTACTAATAATAACTATAATTTATGCATTAAAAAAATACATTGTACGTTAGTCAGTGCTGCTACTGCTTGCTGATACCTGGCACTGCTCTGTTTGGACCATTGCATCAAAATCTGGAGTGAGCGAGCGAGCTGTGGTGATCTTGAGTGTTGTGTTTAGGTATGCTTTAAGTTGAGAGCGAAGTTTAGACTTATCAATGTTCATTACAGAGAAGACCTGTTCACAGATGTACAAAAAATTTCAGTACAGGATAATCTGGTCTTAGACATTGATAAAACATGCTAACACCAACATCAGAAAACTTATCCTTCAACATTGCATTGCGTTGCACTGCAACTCATTTGTTTTCATTTGCAGCTCCCCTGGGACATCATGCACCCAGACGGAAGGAAAACAGTCTGTGAGAAATTACAAACTTATTTTCGAGCTTTCTGAAGTCAGAGCATTGTTCTTGAAATTCCTTTCATTGCTCAGCAATTTTTCCTCTGTTCTTTTCTGTGGGATTATCTCATTGAGACCCAGCAGGGAAATGTGCCAACTTACTCGTGGAAAGTTGCTTCCTTCATCTCAAGGCATGAATGCTGTCATATATTCTGTCACCACTTTGTTATGCCCCTGAATCTTTGTATTGAGCCATTTCAGGTATTTTGTAATATCCATCATGAAAACAAGATCTTGAAACCATTTATTCTCTTACAATTCAAGTACATCCTTTCCCCTCTGATGGATAAACAGTTGCATCTTACCACACAATTCAAAGAAGCATTTCAGTTCATCTGTCCAACTTAGCCATTGTACTGCAGTGTGATATGGCAGTTCACCCACATCCATAATAATATTCATTTACTCGGTTTTACTACACAATTCTTCTTGGTGCAAAATGCAATGGAAATTACAAAACTGTTGGCTTTTGTTGGCGGTTAAACATTTTTTCTCAAATTTTTGACGATTCCATCTTTCTTACCCACCACTGAGGGTGCCTCATCTGTGGCCAGACTTGTCGCTCATTCCAGCTCACCTAATCTGTTCAGAGCTCCCATCATACTGTTGAAAAAGTCATCAGCTATTGTTGTATTTTCCATTGGCACCAACTGTACAAACTCCTATGTTATGTGCATATTTTCATCAACTCTACGAATGAATACTGCAAGCTGTGCCACATCAGTTACATTCATACTTTTGTCAATTGCAGCTGGAGCAAAACTGTCATTGTCAGCTCTAAGAAATCTCTCAAATTTTTGTTTCACAAGCAACAGACATGTGTGTTCTAGTCATAGGGCCAGGCAGTGAACTGTGCATAACTCAAGTGATAGAGAGGTATCACGGAAATAAAGATGCTTTAATTGAAACGATCATCTGTTTTTCTTTGTATTTTAATCATGAAAACATTTTTCAGTCTTTAAAGTTGTACAAGAACAGTTTAGAATAGCAGAAATAGTGTAAATAAAAACCCAGTGAACCAAACCAAACGAAACATCAAATTATAGTGGAACTGAGGGAAGTTGCCAATATGTTGTCCAAATCCTGGTTGCTAAACCATGACAATTTTAAAATTATGTAAATATTAAGATAACAATGACAGACTACCTCCATAATCACATCATACAGGAAACTAAGAGTCTGGATGGAGCAGTTGATAACCAAATGCCAGCCAGCCATTAGCTGCATCAGCAGTGCAGTTGGTGAATATGATCTACCAACAAAATTTCAAGAGATAGAAGTTGCTATGTGTACACCTCTACTAATAGAATGAGAGAATTAGTTACTTGTAGATCAGCAGATGATCAGATGTGTAGTAAAAGAGAATCCATTGGATTCCTCAAAGGAGGAAATTAATGGTGATACATTAAGATGTAGAAACATTGAAAACTGGTGCCATAAACTATAAGATAGATGAAAAACTCAGAAAATCTTTCAATTCAATGCTGTCAGCAACCACTTTTTGGCATAAGTCTGCTGGATAGTTTAAAAAAAAAAGGGGGTACACAACTTGGAAGGGAGTTTGTGAGAGCTGTGAGGTGGATCAAAATTCCTGTCTGATCTTTTGGCAAAGCTGTGTGGAGGTACTCAATTAGATGATTTGTGATTGTGATTTAGTGTAGTAAAATAGGGGCAGTGACACCTTTGCTTTATAATAATGAAGAATGACGCTTTAAATAGTTTTGTATATATCTAATACTTTGTTTACTCTGCCTACCTTCAACCTACAATGATTATCATCTATAAAGTTAGTTATCCCAAGATCTTGCTGCTATACTGTTTAACATTGGAGTTGGCTATGTTGATAAGAATTAGCCTGGCCCTTTAAATGAACATTCTGACAAGAAAGAGATGCCACAATGGTTTATGTCATAAGGGGTCTAATACTAAATAAAATGCCCCAGTTTCTGCTTGAACACTGCACCAGAAACTATTTACCATTTGTCGGCATTTCTTAGATTATTGTGCCCGAATGGGATATCTGATGATTTAGCTGCTGTAACAGATGTTCATTGTTTATTTCATCATCTATCTTTTTTCTCAGGAGCCATTGAACAAGCGTAAGAAATTGGATGACAAAGAGGAAAAAGAAAATGATAAAAAAGTAAGTAACTTGTAATTTTTTTAAAAAAATACTTGATTACTTGAAAATTAATTTTTAAAGTTTACTTCTATTAGGTTATTACAAAAGTTTTTTTCGTTTTTTTTTTAACACAACAATGAGACTTCATATCGTTGCTGAACATGACATTTATTAATCAAAGTAAGTTCTGTTACAATCAAAACACTTCTGCCATCGAGTTATAAGCATATTTATATCATTTTGAAAAAAAATCTGGATTTCTGGAGTCGATAAACTGTTGGAAGGCAGTTTCATTTGCTGCTTGGTTGGAGAAGGATTTCATACGGAGGAAGCCGTCGAGGTGTTTGAATAGGTGGTAATCTGTTGGAGAAAGGTCTGGTGAATAGGCTGGGAGAGGGAGAACTTTGTACCCCAATGTGTTCAGTTTCTGAAGAGTCACTTTTGCAACATGAAGACAAGCATTGTTGTGGAGCAGTGTTGGGCCTCTTCGATTCACCAATGCCGGCTGTGGTTGGGAGAGTTTCTGATGAATGTTTATTTCACTACAGTACCTTTTAAGCTGTGATGGTTTTGCCAGGTTGCAAGAAGTTATAGTGGAAGACACCAGTTGCAGTCCACCAAACAGTGACCATGACCTTTGGGTAGAGGCTGGGTTTTGGAATATGGTTAGATGTCTTGTATCTGTTGAGTCACTGTGCTAATCGTTTGCAATTGTTGTAAAGGATCCATTTTTCATCACACGTAATGATTCAGTCAAGAAATGGCTCATTTTTGTTTCTTATGACAAGTGAAGAGCAGATCTCCAATCAACGATTTTGTTGTTGTTCATTCAGCTTGTGAGGCACCCATCTGTCAAGCTTTTTCTCCTGGCCGATTGCATTAAGCAGGAAACAGTTGCGGTACTTATGTCAAGCTCTCCAGCAATTTCTCTCACTTTTTTTCTTGGATTGCCTTCAACTGAGGCTTTCAGATGGTTGTCATCACAGCTGGAAGAACATCCACTACATTCCTTATCTTCGAGGTTCACATCTGATCAAAACTTTGCAAACCATTGTTGTACTGGGCACTCATTTCATTGACTGTGTCCCTGCCCATGCCTGCTTAATGTTATGAGTTGCCTCACTTGCTTTTTGGCCTAGTTTGAACTCGTGAAGCAAAATGGCATGAAAAACATTTCTAACCATACATAACTCAGAACCGTGAAACAGATATCCTTTCTATGATTTTTAAAAAGGTAGGTTTAGCATAATGTATGCCAAAGCACAAGCTACAAAACAATATATAACTTATCTACATACACCTCACAAGCAGGCAAAAAATGAACCCCAAATTAACATAATATAAAAACCGACAAAACTTTTGTAACGACCTGATAGAACAAGAAATGAAGATAGGAATTTTGTTTTTCTTTTTTCAGTTGGTAAACCCATTTTTGTCTTATCCTAGATTAGTGGTTCCCACATTGGATTCTAATCACCGTTTACCTGTGCAGAAGAAAGAATGACCACAAACTGGTTTTCTAAAGATTAAATTTTTTGTCTGACAAGTAAATATATAGAAACTAATTCTTATATCTAGAAATCATTCAGATGGATTCTTCATGGTCTGAATTCATTACATCACCTGTTATTAGCTGTTGACAAAGCAGTAACCATAACCTTTTGGCCAACCTTTGAAGCCATTTTGGGTTAAACATAGGAAGATGAATTTCCATTTATTTACTTGTGTGAAATCTTTAACATTGACATTATGGTATATTTACATTTGATTTGTCTTGTATAGTGTGACCCACTCAAAATAGAAACTTTGTAATGATTAGTTTCCATCCTCCGCTGACCAGTAGAACAGTTGGCAACAAGTTAGCTACTTGAAAGATCAGATCACATCTCTGCATTGGATCGACATCACTATTTGTGGAACCATCTCTGCTAAAAAAGGCCAATTTGTCAAACTATCTGTTTGAATTTGCAAACTTGTTTAACAGAAGCATAAAAGATGGTTGAGGCGTGACTTTTTTTGTTTTGTTTAATAGCTACAAAACTTTCTGTTCTATGGATTATTGCTGTCTTCTCATAGCAATTCTGGGCACTTAGTGAAAAAATTAATTTCCTAAATCCTTGTATTTATCTGGAGGAGACAGAAATTTAGAAAGGAAAAAGAAAAAAAAGCAGGTGTAAGCTTCTAACCAATTTTATTTCCTTGGCAGTGACATGGTAACTTCCTCTGAGCTACACTACACTTAATCTAATTATGTAAGTAGTGTGTTGGCAGTTATTAAGTCATCAAAGAGATTCCCTGAGTTCTGTCAGGTTATTAATGGCAGCTTTCATTGATTTGGCTGTCTGTGAATATTGGCCCTGAAAGGGAAGCAATGGAATTATTTGACTGCCAGGTTTGACCCATCTCATGTCTATCAGCTGCACATGAATTTATTGGCAGGTACTTCACCCCCACCACGTGAAATTCAGCTACTGCGAGTAGAAAATGGACATTCTTTGTTCTTTTTTTGTGATTTAATTATAATCCTTGTATTGTGGTATTATGGACATTTCTACTTCAGGACATTGATTGGATACCATGTTTATGGTTTGCAGTATGAAGAAAAATGAAAAGAAACCTTCCACCTAAGAATTAAAAAATCAATTCTCATTAAATCACTTTAGATGTGAGGAACTCCAGCTTGCTGGAGTATTTGTATGGCATATTTCAGCACAATTACTCTTATATTTTATTGTTTTGAAAACTTAATTTTTGCTTTTTTAGACTGAAGATAAGATCATATAAAAATCTATATAAAAATCTTTTTATAACATGTTTATCCATGATAATAAAGAGTTTGGTGAATTCCACATTTTTTATTAGCATACAGCGATATTAGGGCTATTCCAGTCATATTGAAACTTGAGATTTTACATGTGGTTTTTGTTCAAGCCAATGACCTGGCTGTAAATAAATGGCAGTGTTATATCAAGATCATAGCAATACTAATTTGCCTTTGCAATTTTTTGGTCAACTAGCATTTGTTCAGTGAGGGTAAAGGACCAAAATGACCTTATGGGGGTATCTCAACTGATGATCAGGCTGCTTAGTGTGTTACATTGATGTTTTGAGTTACCCTGGTCAGCTAGCATTCGTTCCTAATGAGATCCAAACAACTTTCTGAGGTAGTTTTAAACTAGAGAGTCTTCTCTTGCTATTTAGCAGCCTATTTTTCTTTGTTTTTAATGGGTGGAAATAAGCATGCTGCTATGATGAATTCTCAAAATTATTCTTTTTTTCTGGAGACAATTAAAAAAAAATTAAACAAGTTTTTCTTCTACCACAGAGTAGCATAACATAACTGGAGCATTGTTGGTTAGTAGTCTGATAATACCAATAAAGTTTGGTTTATTTCAGTTAATTCAAGAGATGAGAGAGCTATTTTTAAAGGTCTCCCTCCTCTAAAGGTAAAAAGAAACACTGTATTTCTTTGCAGCTATTTATATTGTTACTTTTAAAAAAAGAAGCATAAGGTCATTGAATATAATTATGGGTTTTTATTATGTGAAGTGGCTGGCTACCTCTTGAACAAATTTGAATTTTGACTTAGTTCTTTGGTGATCATAGTTTGTGAACTGGTTACCATTTGCACCATTTGGAACTTTGAGACTTGCTGGCTACATCTTGTAGAAGTTGGAATTTTGAGGCAGTTCTATGGTTTTCTTTATTACTAACAGCATAAATGCTGCAATATGGCCAAAGTCGAATGCTTGGCACTGCAAATTTTTCCTTAAAAAAATTATTTTTTATCCATCCTGACAGAAGATATATATTTTTTCATTTAATAAGAATGATAATATTAAATAAAATTAATGTTATTGTTAGTAATTAATCTAAGGTTTGCAAAATTGAAGTGTCTGTTGTGCAATTTGTTAAGAAATCTGAAGAAAATATTACAGATTTGTCTATGATTTTTTTATGTCCGTAGGCTTCATGTAAAGTGTAGTAAAGGTGTCATCATCAAAGCTCACACAATGTGGCTAGGTTACCTGTATAATTATTGAACTTTTCTTTTAGGTGTAGTGCCAGCCACACCACTATATTGCTGATAGAGTAATTTGTTGAATAAGAAACTATTCCTTTGGCAGCAAATGTTAATAACTGTCTAATTATAGTTTCAGGAAAAGGCTGTGGCGAACAAAAGTATGTAAAATTTAAAGGTACATGGTAAACAATGAGTTGCCATCATAGCTGACCATAATTTTCTTATTTGGATTCACAGCTGTTAATTTTAGTTAGAAAGCAAAAAGCATCTTTAATCCAAAAAGACAAAATTATAGGTTGTAAAATAGAAACAAGGCAAGAATTTAAATTGTAAATGCCATTCTCTCAAAGTAGATTAGAGGTCTAACTGGACAGTTCTTATGGATTTTTGGTAGCTTATATAAAATACTGGGCATGGATTCCACAGGTTGTGCATAATAATACATTGTATCAGCAATGGCAGATCTGTTGAAAAGAAACAATGTGTTGCTAAAAGAAAATTCTGCAAAGAGTAGTAGGCAATTGATCCTTAAACATCCATTTTTTTATATAGCAAGTGTGGATACTTACAGTTAGATGCTGACATTTTTTATTTGTTAGGCTTAAATGTTTTTTTTTTCTTCCTTATAGCTATTGAAAAATTTAAGTCCACTTTAAATAGTTATGATTTTGTTAGTTTCTTGGTTGTAAAAAGGTTTTGTTTTTTTGTTTTATTAGGATATAAAAGATAAAGTGAAAGTAGATGAAAAGATAGAGAAATTGGTCAGAGTAGAGAAATTTGAGGAGAGCAATGGTAACAATGAGGATGCTGACGAGGAGGAGGAAGATGAGGTGAGCATTAGCAACTAAATTACAAATGCATAAATTTTGGCATCAGGTGTAGTATTCTTCTGAGCATCCTTTAAAATGGGCTTGACTGCAGTGTTTCCTCTTCACATCTTGCCATAGAGGTAGATGCTGACTGCCATGTAGGCATCAGTACATCACAATTATTAGTCTCTTTGTGCAAGTTAGGTGGTGATTGAAAATTTTTCAATTTGTGACCATAACATAAAAGAAAATATGAATTGCTTCTGATTACCCTCACAGATACTTTCAGAACTAAATCACAAAATCAAGATTTACTCAGTCCTTGAATTTTCTTATTAATTCATTACCAAGAATAAAATTGGGAAAACAGATCATTAAAGCAGCTGTGAAGTAGAAAGAAATCTACTACTTACCTATAGCCTCACTTCCATTCTAGATAATTATGTGGTGAGGCTTTTCTTGTGTAACTTTCTGTAGTGTTGATTATTTTCACTTGCGGTCATGTAATGGCCATTTTTTTCCCATACTAATGAAGCTATTGGAACAAACACAGTTCTTGTAGCATCCCCTGTTGACTTCTACCTTCCGTAGACTGGAACTCAGAACACTAGCTGCGTGTGGGAGATGGATGTATAATATTGGAAACTGTAGCCAGCACAAAAAGTGCCCAGTGCATGCTAGTTTTTTAGACTGACCTAATCAACCTATTGAAAATCTCTTTTAGAACTTTTCATCTTTAGATGCAAGAGGAAAAAAACAAACAGTATCAGTGATACAGTAAACCAGGTAAAAAAAAAAAAAAATTAGATTTCTATAATGTTTGTTGAATGCGTCATTAATCAAGTGTCTGAGCTAACCTGTGTTTTACTGGATCAGAGAACTTAAAAGAGACAGGTATATGGCAAACTGTTCATTTACTGGCTGCTGGCTATAGTTATCCAATATAAAACAGTTATATAATTGTAATGAAGACCAGAAATATTTTTACAGGTAATACATATTCTAGTGAAACAATGTACAGATTGATACGTGACATACTGAGCATTATAAAATGAATTTAACAGCCGTATATTTAAGGAAATTTCTGCTAATTTCTTTCTTGTGTACTGGACGTAACTGGGCTTTACTACAAGACATGTTGTATAAGTAAATTGGAATAATGTAATCCTAACATATCTAATGATTTAATTAAAATGCAATGTAATTCTGTTTATCATCTAATGTGGATATAAAAACTGTGTTAGGACTTTTTATAACATGTCCTGATTTTTTGGCCTTTCAAAACTAAAATTTGTCCTTGAAAAGTCCTTGAATTTTGGTTTGACAACTTTGTATGAACCCTGAAAATGGAAGAGAACTATGCTCGCAGTGATGTAAACACTCAAATCAGTAAAAAATTTCAGTATTTCTTTTCATTGTTTTCCTGTGTTAACTAGGTTGAATGCTGTCATGTAGACTGTGTTAATTGTAAAATAAATAAGGGCATGTAATGGTCTTTCAAACAGCTGCAAGTAAATAGATTGTGGCTCTAGATTAATGAACTGTTTCATGTTTTGTTTCATTTGCTTTTCATGAACAGAATTATTCAGCATCTTCTAGTGGACAGCTCAGTCTGGGTGTCTACCATTAGATGTGCTTTTGGCATGCTTCTGTCTGTTTGTCATTTTGTGTGATATTTTTGTAGACTAGTGCCAGCTTATTGTTTATTCAAGATGAAATATTTCACTGGTGTCAGCCAGTCATGCATATGGCTATTGATTATTTTGGACCCGTGGACAAGTAAAGCAAATAGCTCCAGAGCTTCTCGTGAAATTATCTAACACCTAAGCAGTCAACAAATCCAAAGATAAAACAAAGGAAAAAATAATCAAAAGAAAAGAGAAATTCCACAATGTCAAGAAGGTTAACCGATAAAGCTGCGTAAAGAAAGTAGTGGGTTAGTTTGGACATTCCCTATCACCTTATTAGCAGTAAGTGAACTAATTAACCTAGGATTTACTGGTCTTTCGAAAGGTCTCTGAAACAGGCTTATCAGTCAATTTAACTACCAATAATTAATCAGTAGAAATAAACAAATTTACCCTCTAATTTCTGGAAATAATATATTACCAATAATTTTCCATTCCTAAGCTATATGAATTTGACATTTTTGGCAAATTAACATTTTTGTTCAAGAAAGGTCACGTGTGCTAGTGAGAAACATGATGCTTTTCTTCAACAAAACAGAGCACAACATATGCATGAACGAGATGACACCGATTCATATTTGTATTCATAAGATTCTTTCCTAAATTATGATTCTTTCTTGTAGAGGTATTTTAATGAAAGCTAAGTGAAAGTAAATTATTGCTTTGTTTTTAAAGTAGCATTCCCAATGTAGCAATGTGAAAAGAAGCAGTTAAAAAAATTTTATTAAAATAAGATAGATTTCCGCCATTGTATTAGGTTGTTACAAAATTTTTTTGTTTTTTTTTTAACAACAATGAGACTTCATATTGTTGCTGAACATGCATTTATTAATCAAAATAAGTTCCATTACAATCAGTACACTTCTGCCAACAAGCCACAAGCGCATTTATATCATTTTGATCAAAATCTGGATTTCTGCAGTTGATAAACTGTTGGAAGGAAGTTTCAATTACTGCTTGGTTGGAGAATGAGTTCATATGGAGGAAGTTGTCGAGGTGTTTGAAAAAGATGGTGGTCTGTGGGAGAAAGGTCTGGTGAATAGGCCGGGAGAGGGAGAACTTTGTACTCCAGCGAGTTCAGTTTCTGAAGAGTCACTTTTGCAACACAAGGACGAGCATTGTCATGGAGCAGGGTTGGATCTCCTCGATTCACCGATGCCGGCTGTGGTTAGGAGAGTTTGTGATGAACAACGTTTAATTCATGACAGTACCTTTCAGCTGTGATGGTTTTGCCAGGTTGCAAGAAGTTATAGTGGAAGACACCAGTTGCAGTCCACCAGACAGTGACCATGACTTTCTTTGGGTGTAGGCTGGGTTTTGGAATGTGGTTAGGTGCCTTGTCTCTGTCGAGCCACTTTGCTGACTAACTGCGATTGTTGTAAAGGATCCATTTTTCATCACGTCATGATTCAGTCAAGAAATTGGTCGTTTTTGTTTCTTATAATAAGCGAAGATCAGGTCTCCAATCGATGATTTTGTTATTGTTCATTCAACTCGTGAGGCACCCACTTGTCAAGCTTTTCCACCTGTCTGATTGCAGTAAGATACCTGGAAATAGTTGCAGTGCTTACATCAAGATCTCCAGCAATCTCTCAAACTGTTTTTTCTTGGATCAGCTTCAACTGAGGCCTTTAGACGGTCGTCATCACAGCTGAAAGGACGTCCGCTATGCTCCTTATCTTCAAGACTCACATCTCCTGATCGAAACTTTGCAAACCATCATTGTACTGTGCGCTCATTGACTGTGTCCTCGCCCCGTGCCTGCTTAATGTTACGAGTTGCCTCGCTCGCTCTGTGGCCCGGTTTGAACTCATGAAGCAAAACTTTTCTATCCGTGTTTCACTCAGAACCCTGAAATAAATATCCATTCTGTGATTTTTAAAAAGGTAGGTTGTGCATAATGTACGCCAAAGCACATGCAAAAAATGAACTCCAAATTAAAAAGCCAACAAAACTTTTTTAAGAACCTAATAGAATATTCTTTTTATCATTACGTACCTGTATATAATCATTGTTTAAAACTAATTAGAAATAATGCTGTGTAGTTTACTGAACAGGTGGGCAGATCTGGTGGCAGTGACATTTGTGTTTGTAGTCAGTCCATTACATCAAAGTGATATTTAGATATTTGGTTTAAAAAAAATAAAATTTACAAATTCTATTGCAGTTTATGTTAATATAATAAACACATCACAGGACCACATAGAGTAAATTTTTAATAAATAAATATTGTATCAGCTAGTATGCAGAAAGCACATTAGTATATTTTATGCAGCAAAAGGTATTTTGATGGTCTCTGTAGGTTACATTTATTGTAGTCTGTACCATAATTATCTTAGTCAGCTTGTAACTATTTCAGGTCCTAGAACTGCTTATTTTGTTTCATTTCAATGCAGTTTTAATCTGATTAGGATGCTCCTCCCTCCAATTTTCTGACTCTTCTCCCCAGAGATGATATAATGTTGTTTTGGTTACCTGCAGTGAGTATTCTGTACCTGTACTGTGCAATTCTGAGCAGGTCTTCATACATAACTACATATTTTCTTTTTGGGAGAGGATTTGCTTTTGATTAAATCATAATTTTTTAAAACTTTAAAAAAATTGATGCTACATATCTGATGGTTGATCACCACCAAGTTTTATTTGTTATGGAAAATGGACTGAAAGACAGCTGCACGAACATTTAGGCTTCATCTGTACTTGGCCAAAAAAAAAACAGTTTGATTTTGTACAGTGACAGGTTTTGTTTTGTGTTTTTGTAAATGTTTTCTGCTGAAATCTTTATTGGCATCCACGTCTTTGACAATAATGGCTGACAGAGTTGATTGTGCATCATCTGATTAAAAACCACTCTCCCTTATTTTTTTTTACAATTTTCTGTTTTAGGATGATGATGAACAACGAGAGAATGACAAGAAGGACAAAGGTCAGTGCATGTTTATTTGAAAAGCCCCTTATGGAGTCAAAAAAAAAAAACTGATTAGGAGAAGAATTGAGTAGCAGAAATTGGAGGGAAAGACATGAACAGTTAAAATAAATGTTTTGTAAATTGTGGGGTTTATTTTTTTGTTTTTTCTTCATGTTTCATTTGTTGTAATCAAAATTATTGAGGACTGGGTTAGACCACATCTTTGTGGGGATTTCAGTCAGAGGCACCTGTGGACATGCATATTGCTTTATAAGTATTTATGAAACCTTGTTGGCAGTCTTCTGAATTTAATTGTGTAAATTTTTCTGTTAAAACAAAACCGCTGCACTATGAGCTGAGTGCTTGCCTTTGTGTCGGATTTTCCCATGCCAGGAAATTCGGTTATTGGTGACCTCTGGGACATCAAAGGGGCCAAACTTAGTATTAGTTTTGTTTTAGCTGAAGTGTCGACGGATGGTGAGCTGGAGTTATTTCTTGGTGGGTAAGAGGATAGGAGTTTCAGAATATCATTCTCATATTATTACTTGAGAATTTTTTGTTTAAAAAATAAAAAAAATTGCTGATTATTTTTTTTTCTTGGCTTTTGGCTTATAACAAAGTCTATGAGTGTTTTACTAGTGAGAGTAGTTTCCTGAATGAGAACCTAACTGAAAAAAACAGCTTGACTCTCAACAAAGAAACACAAGAGACAGTTTTGTCTGGATGAACCAAACCTGACATGGCGATGGCTTCTAAGTTTATGATTGAGCTTAAGAACATCATCAACCCACCTTGTGTAGCAGCAAGAGCTGCCGGAATAATATACTCTGACAACCTGTGTCTATACAGGACTCTAAAAATCTCCAAAAATTTGGTAGCTAGCAGAATATTATAGTTACCAGCTAAAATAGGATCACAATAGGGAGGTCAAGTCAGTCATCTTTCCTTCTAGATGATCCAGAGCTTGGTTAATTAACCAAATATCCGAAAATTGCTTTTTGTCGCTATGTATCTTCTAAAAATGATTTTCGTTGGAGTGGAATTTCCATCTAAGGCCCAGAGAAAATCAGGAAGTTCAAAAGCAGTCCTTTTAGTCATTATGGTTGAACCCAAAGGCAGGCACACCAGTCCAGTCCAGTACAGATTGAGTCATTGTGGGCAATTTTTAACTGTCTGTATCAAAAGTTGGACAAGCTCCCGCAGGTTTTTATGCTGTGATGGTTCTCACCTTCCTCTAATAGTAAGCTTTTCACTTTTTTTCATGTCTATTCACAGCCGCCTTCTGTGATGTGTGCACATCACCACTTGTTCATATGATATGATTGATAACACGGTTTTCTTCGTTTGAGGTTAAATGGAAAGTATACTGCTTCATTGAATCACCTAATTTTCATGATAATGGTCCGTACAGGTCAGTGTAGTTTTTAGTAGTAGGACCCTCACAGCCTGGTCATGATTTTCACTATTTGTGTCATTGTTGGTTGAAGAAGAAAAGATAAAAACAAAAAATATCTGGATATTTCAAACATGCTGTTAAAAAGCGTGGAAAAATATATTTTGCCGCGAAAAAAAGCCATAAAAAATCGCGGAAGATATTTGCAATTCTGCAACTATGCGGGGGGTTTCCATGAACAATCATTAGTTAGGTTCTAAGGAAAATTCTGCGAATAACCGGGTCCATGAATGCCGAACCGCGATTACGCGGGGGTCGACTGTATATATATATATATATATATGGAGGTGAAAATGCATACTACTTGCACAAAAAAATTTATAATGGACTTGATTGATTTTGTTTATTTCAGTGATTTTAATTTATAAACTAAGATCCAATTGGCTGTAGCAATCTGGGCAGTACCTCATTTCCTTCAAACCCAAATGTTATCCACTCTAGACATGTACACCATTGCGCACCCTTGTACATCTTATGGTTTTACTAATGTGCAGCCAGCCAGTAGTTTTACATCACCCTAGAAATTTAACAAAGTCTACCCTCAGATCTAAGATCAATACATAAAGCAGTGAAATTAGAAAATATGAGGGTAATGCACAACTTATGGCCATGTGGTCACACAGGACTGACATTTAATGAAATAAAGCAGGTGTTACCTAACAGGCACTGGAACACACAATCCTTACATGAAAGTTAAAATATTAGTGTTCATTTTGATAAACATTTTTGTCCAAAAATGGATACGAAATTTAAAAATTTTTTTTTTATTTGGATGTTATAATAAATCAGATTAGGAATAATAAGAAAAACAGTTTTTTTTTTTTATAATTGCATTCTCATAGGTTTATCAGATCACAGTCTTGACAACATCTTATGTATGTGGGGATGAATAACAGAAACAGGAAAAATATTCTAAGTAAATCAGCGATAGATTTAATGTCAAATTTTATGTAGATGGAGCAGATTTTAAAGGCTCTAAAACAGTCATGAGCAACCCGCAGTCCACGGCATCCTAATATGCGGCCCGAGGGGCTTTGGCAAAGTAATTTTATTTTTCTGTTTTTTCACCCAGTGACCGTGTAGCAACATGCCACCCACAGGCTTGTCTCCCACGGCAGGCACTCCCGTTTGCGTCATAGGCCTCTGCAGTAAATCACACTGGCATCACAGGCCTCCCGCAACTCCCTGTAGCTCCGCTGCCCTGATGGAAGCGCTGACAATACACGCTGGCGACGGGAGATGGAACTCTAAATGTTACCGCACTAGGACTAAAGTAATCGAGCCGCACTCCCATTGGCTAATGCCATTGGGGCCAGTGTAAAGATTTCAAGTTACCCCTGGGTAATTTGAAATTGATTTCATCCTACCTCCTGGTAATCTGAAAGCGATTTGAATGAAGCTACCGGAGGGATAAGGTGAAGCGGGGATAATCTGAAATTGCTACACTGGCAGCTAAAAGACTCTGACCTCGACGCCTACAGGGAGCATGTGGCACGGACTAGACAGGGACTCTGGCCGGATGCGCACTAGCCAGCTCAGCTCTAGGCCAACTTGGGCACCAACAACCAGCAACGTTGGGTCATTTTTCTGCAGCTAGAAGAGTGACATGTATCATCACGTGTAGCAAATTTGTGTGCACATGTCGGGATTTTTCAGACCATCAGACATGGCCACAGAGAAGAAAAAGCGAAAAGTAGAGGAGGAATCACGCAAATTCAACATTAGGTGGACCTCAGAGTGTTTCTTCACCAGTGTTAAAGAGACCGCAGTATGCTTAATTTTCAATGAATCTGTGGCTGTCCCTAAAGAATATAATGTCAGGAGACATTATGGTACAAAGCATGCATCAAAATAGGGTACCCTTCAGGGCCAGATGTGGAAAGCTAAGGTGTGGGAATTTGAAAAACATCTTGCAGGCCAACAAAATCTCTTCATGAAAGCCACTGCTGAGGCAGACATTTCGGTGTGTACCGGTTATTTGGTCTCCAAAATCCTGGCAAAACGTAATGGCGAGATGGTGAAGGAATGCTTTGAAGCGGTGGCTGATGTAGCATTTCCTGAGAAGAAGGCTATTATTTCAAAAATTAGCCTGTCAAGGTTTACTGTGGTTAGGCAGGAGGGTTGATGACATGTCAAAGAACATTTTAGACATCCTGAAATGCATAGCATGAAATTTCAAGTGGTTTTCCATAGCATTGGACGAGAGTACTGACGTGTCCCATGTAGCTCAACTGGGTGTCTTCATTTGAGGCATTCATGGTGAATTTAACATAACCGAGGAGTTAGCGGGTATGGCGGGAATGATGGGCACAACAACCGGTGCAGATTTGAAAAAAGAGTTGATGAAAGTACTGAAACTGTTGGGCTACCTTTAGAGAGGCTGAGTGGCATTGCAACTGATGGGGCCCCATCAATGGTTGGAAAGAACAACAGCTTGGCAACTCTCATCTCTCAAGAAACTAGGGCTCTGACTGGTCGTGCGTTAATTTTGTGTCACTGTTTGTTGCATCAAGACCACTTATGTGCAAAATCTCTGGGGATGGAAAATGTTGTTGCAGTTATTGTGAAGCTGGTGAATTTCATCAGATCAAATGGATTGAATCATTGCCAATTCAGAGAGTTATCTCTTTATGGAGATATGGTTTATTATGCTGAAGTGCGATGGCCTAGCCATGGTCAGATGCTCAAGCGAGTTTATGATTTGAAGGAAGAAATTGAAGTCTTTTTAGATATGAAGGGGAAGCCAGTGAAAGAATTTGGTGATCGCGAGTGGATGTGTGATTTTGCGTTTTTGATCGACCTTACTCTGCATCTCAATGAACTGAATATGAGGCTCCAAGGAAAGGATCAGCTCATTCACGTCATGTTTGACCAGATCAAGGTGTTTGAATGCAAGCTGTCGCTTTGGGAATCACAATTTCGCTCCAATAACCTTGTTCATTTTAAAACATTGAGGAAGGCGAATCCAGATGATTCTGCAAAATATGCAGAAGAGATTCGGCAACTCAAAGGTAAATTTCACTTCTGTTTTCAAGATTTCAGAAGATGCGAGGATACCTTCAACACCTTTTCCATTCCTTTCGATGTCTGTGCTGAAAGTGCACCTCCAGAGCTTCAAATGGAGCTTCCTGATCTTCTGGGTAGCATTGAACTGAGAGCAGAATTCTGCGATGTGCCACTCCTTGACTTTTACAAGCTCTACCTACCAAGGAAGAGTTTTTCCTAATTGTCAAACCATGCTCCGAAGATGGTAAGCTTGTTTGGCAGCACTTACATCTGTGAGCAATTTTTTTCAAAGATGCAGGTGCTGAAAAACAAGCATCAATTTCGGCTGGGAGATGAACGCATGGAAAGCTCCTTGTGCATCGCAGTGTCTCAGATGGAGCCGGACATAGAAAGACTTGTAAAAGAAAAAGAGTGTCAAGTGTCACATTAGGCTGCTTAAAAAGTAGTATAAATAAAAATCCTCATACAATATATATTTTCTTTTATTTTGGCATAAAAATAACTTTTATGTGCCACAAAGGGAGTGGTTATGGAGTATGTTGTTACTCACCAGGCTTAAAGCCCGCACTCCGTAAGAAAAAATGCTTGTAGCCTGCCAGAAGCCTACAAAGTTCACTTGCGGCCCGCATCCAGAAAAAGTTGCTCATCACTGCTCTATAGTTTAAAACAGATACAAGGTTAATTGTATATAGCTTAGGAAGGAAACTGTGTGTGACTAGTAAGTGTCAGCAGTATTGTCATATTACACAAGAGTATCAAGAAGGGGATGCTGTCCATTCTTCTCAAAGTCTATGGTAAATTTCAAATTAGTATGTTGAGAATAAAGCCAAGATAAAAAGCATTCTTCAGATTCTTGGGAATAAAAAAACACTGTATCATCAATCTATATAGATATTTACCAGTGCATTTTTTAAAACTTATCTTCAGTAGAAGACAAAATATGTTGCCTGAAAGGCCAAGCAGAGAAACGACAGTCACACACCACCTAACTGTGAATACACTTATTAAATAAAAAGCAAACTCCAGCAATATTGTCATGTGACACTAAAGTATATATAAAAAAGGCAACTGGTGTGTGCTTTTACCTGACTATTGTATTTAAAAGTAGTTTTTTTTTTGTTTTCTGAGTCGGAATGCAGTCTGACCACACATGCAAGGCGAATTTATCAAACTCTGTGATTAAAAAGATTGATAAAATCCTTAGAAAATAAAATAGGTGGATAATTTAGCAAAATCTCTGTGCCACTGCATTTAAAGAAGCCTTATCATTGATTAAAAAAACAAAACACAATCACTTGAGCACAATGTCCATGTCATTAAAAGTAGCATGGATGAACTCTTAAAAAAATTATAACCAGTTGGCAATCTTTTAAAATGCAATTCATGAAGTGTATCCATTCTTTATCTCTCTTAAATTGTTTTTTTTTTTTATTAGTTTGATACTTAGACTTGTGAAAGATTTTAATAACATGCCCAGATAACACTTAGCGTTTGCCAAATATATATATCTCACCTCACAGGCTTGTTTCTGTCTGTCTTTATAGGAGCCGTTGACTGTTTTTATGATCAGTCGACAGCACATAAACATGGAGCTAGGATGAAGCTAACGCCAGCTGGTGATGAGCTGAGCCATCAGTTGTATTATAAATATCGATTGAACGTGTCATCATGCGAAACTATAATGGCAAAGAATTTTTTTTTTCGTTTTTAATTGGTATTAACATGAATAAGCATGAAGATATAGATGTAGTATTTGGTAGAGCTGAGAATTTTGTTACTGATAGACTTTGTGAAAACAACTTGGAGGGGAAGGCTAATGTATTATTGTCTGTCTATTTTAAAATCCTTTCTGTAATTTCTGTTACAAAAGTATAGATTTGTTAAAGGGAAACAGGTTTGAGCTTTTCACTCAATTGAATTCAATTCTCTGCTTAATGCACTCAGTTTGATATAAGCATGATGTATATACTAAAACACTTCTTTATGGTGATTTATTACAGTTGACAGTTGATTTTTTTTTTTCAGTTAAGGATTTGTACACCTAACTTCAAAATACTGGCTATCATTTCCATCACATTGTATGTGGAAAATTAGAAAATAAAAAAAAAATTCTTTGTAATCCATGTGTGATAACTTGGCCAATATGTAAGTAGCTTGGTTGGGTTTTGTATGTTTAGTAGATCTACAGAAGACTTACCATGTTTCCAACAAGTTATATACTAGTTTTAAAAAGTAGATGGCAAATTGGGTGGATGTTAAATTCCTGGACAATGTTTAGCATTCCTGTAATCTGCCATTTCTGATTTCCTGTGTCACATGTCATGAAATCTTATTACAGTACTGCATGATTTTCAGGAAGAGATATTTGAACAACACTGGAAAGAATTACTGGCTGGTACTGATACTTTTTGCTTAAAATATGGGACTCTGCTTCACTTTGAGATTCTGAATGACAGTTTAGAGATGCTGTGATTACTGAGTTAACAATGAGATTTTGTCATCATTTAGTCTTTAACTTAAAAAAAAAAGAAAACCTTAATTTAAAAAATTAATTAAAATAATAATAATTATTATTTGTGGTGTTAGCCTTGTTTTAAATGTGAATGTACTACATACCAAAGAACAAGAAGATGGATATTGGCGTATTTTTGTTGCAATTACAAGAATCTCTTTATGAATAATATGGGAAATTGCTGACATGAGGCATTTACAGTAAGTTAATTGGTAGATGTGTCATTATAATATTAATAGCTTTATTTTTTTTTTTTTTGCTACTTGCTTGGCTCATTGGCCAAAAAAAAAAAGAAAATCAAAATAGATTATGAAGGGGCACTCAAAAGAAATGGTTCCTTTTGAATTTGTGAATAATGCAAACCGGTACAGTGATTAAAACCGTCACCTCTGTGAATGCTTTGTGTCCTCCATTCTTTTTCCCCAACAGAGGTAAGCATACCAAAGTAATTCAGAATGGCAGATAGCACTGGGATATGTGTTAAGCAGAAATTTCTTACAGCCAAGGGAATTTTTCTAAATTAGATTTTGCTGTCATAATGAATATATACAGAAAATTTTGAGTTAATGTGAATACTGTAAAATGATGGGTGCATTTTGGATTGTGAGTTAGTGTAGTAGCCACTGATTATAGTGGCAACTCTGCTTGAGTCTTCATTTGGTATTCTGTGGTATCTCTCTTTTTCCACCCAACCTGCTTAGGTTTCCTTCCTTCTAGTAGCTTCTGTTAAGTTGGCTGAAATTGGGCACATTTGAGCCATCCATTGTTTTCAACCACTGTCTTACAATACAGACATCCACGTTGTGGAATTCTGCCATAGAGGAAATTACAGGTTATGACCAAAAAATTCATTATACAAAATGTAAATTTGCATCTCAAAATTAAACATTTTTTGGGAGTGGAAATAAAAATATAGTACATACTGCACTTCTGCTGTGCGGTTTGTTTTAATCTGCTTTTCATACTGTGATGGGCTGTCTGCCAGTTTGGTTTGTCATGTGCTCGGCTCACATTGTTTTGGTTACACTCTCTTGAATCGTACACTTTTCCAAGACTGTGTAGTGCTTCAGCCTTTTTGAAAGACGTCTGGAAAGAGGCCAGTAAGTGCCAGCAGTAGAAGCAGAGCTAAAAGAGCCCGTAAAGCGATTACCTTGGACATAAAGCCAGAAGTGTTAGGGCGGTTTGATGTGTGTGGAAAATTTAGCCAGATCTGAAAAGCATTAGGGCCTGCTACTTCTACAGTGGGAACAATGAGGACAAAAACATGGCAAGTGCTTGTAAGTTATTCTGTCAGAGGAGGTGTGATGGAAAATGGGGATCGAAGATCAGACCTAGTGTAATACGCCAATAAGCACTAAGATTATTCACGAAAGGGCCAGAAGTTTGTATCATGATTTGCAGAATGAGCGCAAGGTGAGAGCTCTGAAGCAAAACATTTGCTACTAGTAAAGATTGCACAACATTAAGATGTGTGGTGAAGCTGCCGGTGCTGATACAGAAGTGGCTCATAAATATCCTAAGGAGCTGGAGAAAGTTATCGATGAATGTGGTTACACACCACCACAAGTGGTTAACGTGGACAAAACAGGCCTGTCTTGGAAGCGTTTGTCTAAGGAGAAGTCACCATCAGAGTTTACAGTTTTCAAATATGGTCATCTGCTTCAGCGATCTGCACAAAGAAAAGATGCTCCATATAAAACAGACATCTTTGAATGTATCCTTTGTCTACAGACCTCCAGTGGTGCTGACAACCTAAAGATGATTTACAGGGTGAGGCGCACAGTTCTAATGCACCTCCCTCCCATCCAAGTGAACCCCATTTCACATGTCACGCACAGTCACCGCCATTTCCGTTAGGTGGAGCTCAGGGATTAATTGGAATACCAGTACAGTATATTACTGTATTATTAATATTTTACCATAAAATAATCCATTAAATGTGTGCTTAAAAGAGGTTTGTTTCATAAATGAGTGTGATTTTATCATGTCTTGGGGTCAGATTTTTTCCTTAGAAACACATCTCTGGTCAAATAATGGGAGTTAAAGAATTTCTTGTTGTGGCTAGCTTTTTACGAGCATATTCTCTCCGTATCAAGGGGAGTGACAGTAATTGTACTTGATCATAGAAATTTAACAAAACGCATTTTCAAATATGTAACTTGAATCTATGCTTACGACCATTTCTAAATGTCTTTTGAATTCTAATTGAGTGACTTTTGTCGTGATTTATGATCTTCTCAGAAATTGTGTGTTTGCATGTTAGATTTCAAATCCTCACACGTTTTTAATTTTGCTTTATGTGGTAAACTACAAAAGTGGTGTGCACTTTAATAAGTTAATGTAACTTTATACTGCAAATTCAGCAGGTTTAAATACAACTTTATCAAGCAAACTTAGAAAATTCCATGATGATGGAAAACCTTTGGCCATGGCCATACAAGGTGAGTCAGAGTTATGAAAAATCCAAGTTTTTGTTTTGCTTGTAACTGTCTGATTATTTGCCTTTTTTAGTTAACGCTTTGGAGAAATTTGTTTGTAACCCTCTGTTCAGGTTACGTATAGTGGGATGCCTGAGTTTTTGCAGAGTTCAAGATTGTTAATGTCCAAGATTAGGTTTGTTAACTATAACCTCCTTGCGAGCACTTAATTTCAGTGGAGAAAAGACCTACTAAAATTTTTTCTGAAAGGTGGTAAAAATAAACTTACAAATAAAGGAATTAGTTCAAAGGGAAAGGAAAAAAAAACCACTTTAGCTAAGGTCTGGACCCATTTGGAGTCAAACTATGATTCCTAACTTGAATGTAAGTGCTCTGTGATACCATCCATGAAGAAATTTAGTGTGTCATGTCGCTTGTCCGAAGCATACAGTGATTAATGTTCTTCTTCACGATCCTATTGTGTGCACTGACTTGTGTTTTTGCATCTATTCATTCTATATTTCATTTTTTTTAAAACTTAACTCAATGGCAGTGAAAGAAACAAAAATTGTAAATGGACTGTTTGTTTTCTGATCGATTTAAACTAACTTTGCTGCATTCAGTTATAATGTGAACAGCGGCATGTTATGGTGTATTCTGATGGATTTTATTTACAAGACTCTTATGGCAGTTTGATGATTAAACTACTGATACTCATTTTCCATCAATTTGTAGTCAGAAGATTTTCTAAATCTAGATTTCTTTGAAAATTTTCCATGTTTACACTATCAAGATGAGGTTTAAAAGGACTGTTTTGGTGTGCATATACCAACATTATTATTTGTGCAGAAAGTGCATCTCTTCTCTAATGTTGTTTGTCTGTAGAACATAATTCTCAGTCTGTATTCATTGTCTTTTTTTGTTGTTGATTGATTGAGGTGATCTGTGTTTGCTATGTTTTTTTAAATGTTTTTTTTTTATTTCTCCAGTCCAATGCACCACTGGTCGTCTGCTCTATTAGATGTTACTTTTTGAATATTTAAATCTGATCATTTAACTGGGATATCCAGATTCTACCAATATAGGGAGCATAATTTAATTTAATATTCTCATTTACTGTAGTCATTGGTTCCTTAGCTTTTTTTCATCTTGTGTATATCCAGCTGTTAAAACAAAATAAAAATAAAAAAAACAAAAAGTGGAATAAACAGCCAGTGGAATGGATCTCTGTGTTATTGCACTAGTGGACTCCATATTGGATTACTGTTCAGGGGGGAAAACTCTATGGTAGGTAAACTATAAATTATTACTGAAGCACAGTTTGTAATAAAGCAGGATGGTTTTCAATGAAAGGGATGAAATTTCATTTCATTGGCTTTATTGACTCAGGTTTTAAAAGGAGTATCTTATTTAATTCACAGATGGGATAAACTTAAATTTGGATATAGTAGGAAGATCACATGAAAGAAATTCCAGCATCATGATTGTGTGGCTTTATAGTAGCAAACAGAACATTTTAAAAAAGAAAAAAGCAAAACTCTCTTACTGACAAAATGCTGTTGGCAGCTGGACAGTCTGTGGTCTTTATTGAACCAGTGAATTGTCAATGTGAGGCTGAAGTGCTTGATAAATTTATGTTTGATTAGTGAAGAAGTTTTCTTAAAACTGACACATGTGGTGGTGATAGAAGCTGAAGTCTCCTTCATTCACACACATGGTATGAGAGAGAGGAAAATGAGCAAATCTATCATCTGCAAGAAACATCATAACTCAGAAAAGAAACTTTTTTGAAAATTAAGAAAAAATAAAATTATGTTTATATAAACTTATAGGAAACAAAAAAAATTTTTTTAAGTTAAGATTTCTATTTCATTTTTTCCCCACTTCTGATGAAATAACCTGTCTTTTTGTAAATTATTTTGATTCTGTTGTTTGACTCGCATCCAAGTTCACCGTGAATATCTGTTTTTGGCTACAGTTCTGCTGCTTTTAAAATTTTAAAAAAAAAAAATTGTTTTTAAACAATTCTATACAAAGTTTGCCTTTAAATTCCACACGTGGTGTTTTGGGACTTACACAGCAGACTACTGACAAAGTAATTGAAGAATCTGCTTAATGTGATCTTTAATCTATTCTGGGTCAACTAATTGGATTTTGTAACTTGAAGAACTTACACTTTCACTTCCAGCAGATTTAATGAACTTTCATCTTATCTCTGCATTAATTAGAGATTAGAACATTTTAATTTTTGGACATTTTATTTTTCTATACAAATTTTAAAATAAGCTGCTTCTCATTAAGCAGCATTTTTTGGAAATCTAGCATCACGACAACATGTGCGCTAGTGTCTCGTTGATTCAGGGAGATGCATGCTTAAGATAGATAGCCTTTAGCAAGTCTGAAATACCTCCTGGAGCTTTTATTGGATGCCGGTTGTTTTTTCTTATGATAAACATATCACATCTCAAGAAAATAGAAAGAAAGCGAGTTTTAAATCAGTAGGTTTGTGTGTCTCATTGTAAGAATGTAAATGTACATTTTAAGTTGAGATGAAGAAGGTAATGTTTTGGAAACTGAGAACCATCATTAGATCATCTACTCTGTAGGTTCAGTTTCATTTCTTATTTTTCCACTAATTATTTCATATCCTGAGGGATGAGAAATAATGTGAAATCTTTTGTGTATTTGATAAAGGATGATATTTAAAGAATAGAGAGAGAGAAATGTGGAGATAGAAAAAGATCTAAATAATTAATGGTGTACTTGAATTTATATCCAGATTTGCTCTGAGCTTTTTGAAGAAAATTTGAATAAAACAAACAGCCAATCTGTTTCTTCTTTATTATTATTGTTGTTGTTAAGAAATCACAAATCAATGAAGACAATTCTATGTAATTTGACAGCTGCCAGAAAGAAAAATTACAGGCAACAGTTTGTTACACTGGGGAATCAGAAATAATGGTATTTTTGATGAAACAGTATTATCAGGAACCCATGGTATATATTTATCAAAATGTCTTAAGCAGTAAGCAAGTTTAAAGAGATAGGAGGAAGTTAAGATATTTCCCAGTAATAGCAGCATATTTTTTTGGATTTTACCAGGGTTATTCAAATAAAACCCTGCTCAAATAATTGTCATGATGGTATTATTAGCTAGATTTCATTTGAATGCCCTTAAGTACAAGTGGCCTGAGTTGGTTCTGAATTTGTGACCTGTTGGTTGATAAAGTTTTTGATGCATTGCAGTGCACTAAAGTATTGGGTAAAATATTACACCACAAATCTCACCGAGCAGTAATCCGCAGGTTCATGTACTGTTAAGGTCACCTGCATTGTGTAACAGAAATATAACCATCTTCTGCAACACATTGCAGTTTAACCCTATAGTACATTAAAAGCAGTCCTCGTGGCTAAGTCCTCATGATGGTGGTAAGGAAAGACATGCAAAACATAGGTAGGTTTATTAGTTTTGCTGCTGCTAATAAGGGTGGGTGGTGAAATGACCAAACTAATCTTCACCTCTGTGTTTCTAACATCACCATTGACTTTCTGTTCTTGTAAAAATTTTAATTAACTGCTCTTGTTTTCTTTTTGCATTTGCAGTTACTGTGAAATGTGGGACCAAATTTTAGTGATGTTTTCACAGGATTGCGCCAGCTGTTTTCAAATTGAAGTTTTGTGTATTGGTTTAAAATCCATGAGGCATAATGTTGGTGTAGTAATTTTGTGGACACACTGGTTGTTTGGATATAGTGAGCAAGCAGACATAGATTTGCACAAAAAAAAGCTAAAAACAATTTTTAAAAAAGCAATTAAAATGATGTAGTTGTCAGAATACATGTACCATTGGGTGCCATTGATTTTGTGGATCATTCTGATTATTCAGCATAGTTCTTCAGATGCAAGCACCTGCTGTTGGTGATTGCTCTAGTATTAAGCATACTGCAAAAACAGAAAATTTAGCATCCAAGATATTTAACGATTTAGAACAGAGTAGGCACTTAGCATCAGCATTTTTCTTGAAATTATACAAAATAGATTATTTCAAATCAATGATAAATGTTTTGAAAATTTTCATTTACTTTGGTTTGATTTCATCAGAAAACCTTAATACCTTGTTTGTCCAGCCCCTTGTCATTTTACGGTCCTCAGTAGTAACCATAGCTTTTTTTCTGTTTTAATTATTTTTAAAAACTTTTTCAATTTCTTTTCCAACAAAGCAAACAAGTTAAGTATTCATTTCTTCTTGTGTTTCAGATATGGCTGAACTTTTATCTATAGCTGAAGTTTTTTCTGTTCATAGCCCATGAAAGCCAGTGTGATTTCAGCCATGGTGTTTAAGCTTGAAACAACTTTCGCATTTACTCGACATGCTTTGAAACATTCAGAATAATGCTACTTTCTTCATTTATTCATGTCAAATGCCAATTTCAGAAAATATTTAGCAGAATGTTTATGGTTATCAACAAATAATTTGTAATTGCTAAATAGACTGTGGTATTTCTGTGTACTTACCAGGAGATAATTTGTTGTTGTATTTTTTTTACAGGTGTACTGTTTTTGTTTGTGTTGTGCTAGTAGTTTTTGTCTGTTCACACTGACAAAATAAACTTGTAATTTCTGCAGGGAAGAAAGACAAAGAAAAGAAGAAAGAAAGGAAAAAGTACTACACAGCAGACCCCTATCTCCTGCTTGCATTTGTCTACTTTGACCAAAACCACACTGGCTATCTGCTGGACAAAGATCTAGAGGAGATCATACACACTGTTGGATTACACCTGTCCAGAGCCCAGGTATGTTCTTTCTTTCTTAGTTATTTGAAATGGCCAAAAAGCTCTTGTTATGGATATTGAGCATTCAATTTTCATTGAAAATCCTGTGAGTCAGTTTACTATGAAAGACAATTTAATGTTTTGTTTTTATTGATTGTAATGTAAAAAAAAACAAACAACAACAAACAAGCCAACAAGTATGAATGGCTGAGTGGGTGTCTTGGTATGGGTGACATCTTGATTTACCAAGTGTACTATCTGAAAGAAACTTCATGGTATCCAGGAAAGTGCACATTTATATTCTTTTGCAATAACATTTACTATCAGGTGAAAAAAATCAGAAACTCATTATTTTTCATGAATTGACTTGCCCTCATTTCACGCAATGTAGCCAACAGTTTGACTATCAGATAAGTACAAGCACTGACAGCATGTGTTCTGTATGTCTCTTGTTAACGGGAAGCTTTATTGGCTTTGAAAGTCAAGACGGAAATGCAGGAAATCAAAGGCAGGATATTCTGAGATTACATTGCATGGATGAAATTTCAGTAAACATCTTTTAATTGAGGAAATTATGGGCAGAAGGGACTACTACAAAAAAAAAAAAGGAATGGGTAGCAATTAGCAAGGATTGTTGGGTCAGATATATGTTCATTGGTGCAACAATTGACACAGTGTATGATCAGTGAACATGTGGTGTTTATTTCAACTAGACCAGTGCATAGGAAAGTACATGATGACATGTCTTTAGTAATTCTACCTTGATCCACACAGCACTTGTTTTCTGGAAACAGAAAGAAGTCTTTAATGGTACAAAAACCATGTGGGATTGTGTCAAGGGCAGTGGTGTATCTAGGGTAAATGGCGCCCTGGGGCAAGCTCGAAATTTGCACCCCCCCAGTAAAAAATCTACCTATTATTTATTACTTATGAGTTATAAGTAACTAAATCATTTCATTTTATTTTTCTAATTTTGCCCAATATTATTACTGCTCCGTAATATTCAACCCACTAATTCCAAACTGTCCTTTTTATAGGACATACCGTAAAAAGCAATGAACAAATGAGTCGTTCTTGCAAGTATAATATAAAAATGCTTATACTGTCATGTACCTGTTAAGCAAAGAAATTATTCTTGTCAAATTTCGTTTATCTGCTGAAATGAAGTACGGATATTCCTAACTTTAAGCCCTCTAGAGCTAAATGGGTTAGGTTAGTTACTTCAAAAATCTATAAATTAAGAATTCTTAGACAGTAGTCCGATTTAACCCCTTTAAGGATTTTTTAAAGTTAACTTTATCCCAAGTACTAACTATTGAAAATACTCTTATGAATTGAAATGGAACAAAAGAGTAACAGAAAGTATTTACAAAGGGATCTTTCTAACTTTCATTGATGCAAATTGATCGATTATGTCTTCAAAATCGGTTGTGTTTGTTTCTTCGCTTTCGATGCTGAGGAGGGCAAGGTCACGCAGGTGGCTTTGAGACATCGATGTCCGCAAATATGACAAAATTAGCTTGAGTTTGCTGAATGACCTTTCGCAGCTTGCAATTGAAACCGCTATTGTTAACATAATCTGAAGACCGATGCGCAAATTAGGAAAGACACTGTTATCTCCGTATTGAACAATAAATTTTAGATGTTCTGGTCTTGATATTGAAACTTTCATGCGAGTGGACAACAACGCCCGGCAGTCAATGATTTCTTCAAAGAGCTCCTCACCGTCGATGTCAGCACTGTAATTATTAACCAACGAAGCGCATTTTGATCGAAGTGCAACGTCGTCTGGAACTGAGGGATAACATAGAGTACGAACATCAAGGAGGAAACCAAACTTTGCGTCAGTATCGTGTAAATGGGCGAATCTGTGCTGCATTTTGGATTGAAGACGATGAAGAACAGTCTTCATGATTTGTTCTATCTCATTGGTTGGTGCTGATGTTTCATCTTTGGAATAATCAGAAGGCCGTCGTTTTGGTCTTCCGCAACGTTTGTTGATGTCAACGTTCCAGTGTTGACTAAGCTCAATGCCTTCATTTAGAGATTGGTGGACAAGAGCATTTCCATTATCCAAGAAATGCTGCTGAAGGGCTTTGATATCATCTGCGGCATCCCGGAAGTTCATTGTTGGATCTTGTAGCCGTTTCTGAACCCGGTCGATTCGAGTGAGAATCCTGTTCCAAAATCCAAGCAATGCAAAGAAATGGAAGACCAGCATTTGGCTTAAAAGATGGTCAGCATCACAGCGTGTATCGGATGTCTCATCATTATCATCTACCAAATTTTGCAGAAGGTTTAGAATTTTGTTTAGGAATGTTGCAAGATGTTTCACAGCATCTGCTCTTGCGCTCCACCTGGTGTCCGATGGAGATTTGAGAACAAAAGGGATGGCTTGCTTCAACTTTTCTCAATGCCGTGTTGATCGCGAAAAGAACGCAAACAGGGAATCGATGACATTGAGAAATGAAATAATCTTAAAACTGCTCTTTGCTGTGCTTAAACCAACAAGGTTGAGCGAATGGTTGCCGCAATTCACAAATATCACCTTTTCGTTCAAGTCTGCTATGCGTTGCTGAACTCCACTGGTGTGTCCGGCCATGACCACACCGTTGTCGTAACATTGTGCCTTGCATTCACTCAGTGCAAGGCCATCATCTTCCAATTCATTCTAAATTATGTTGACAATACTGGCTGCATCTTTCTTTTCAAGTAACCCAAGAAAGGACTCAGACACGAACAGTCCTTTTGTCGAAGTCAACGTCGACATATCTCACCATTCGTGATAGTTGGTCCCGATGAGCTTGGTCAATTTTGCGCCCCCCTCAAAACGGCGCCCGGGGGCATGTGCCCCCTCTGCCCCCCCTAGTTACGCCACTGGTCAAGGGGTTAGCCAAATTGTAGTTTACACATTTTTGTACAGATGGAAGGATAATATTTTTTTCTACCATGTAGGCTGCTGGAGGTGGAGTACAGATGTGGAAAATATTTTCGTGATATAGACTGTGTCTTGTGGTTGTTCTAAAGGGTTGGATTGCATCTTGTAACTGCTCTTCATTGTAATCCAAGCAAAATATCAAATGTGTATACCACATTTATTGTGGTCATTATAGTTTGGGATTGGTTTAAAGAACATCAGGCAGGCTTCCAACATTTTATCACCACAATCACCAGGCCTCAACCCAAATAAAAGATAAGTTAGAATGTGCAGTCAGAGCTCATACTGTAAATTTAAATACCTGAGGCTATGGAATAAACAATATGTGGAAAAAATAAATGATAATTTTATATGTGATCATTTATACAGAGCAATTCCTTTATCAAGAAAAAGTAAATTTTTAATTGATACAAAAGTAGTGTTTTCTTTGTATAAAATGGAGAAAAAAAACTAGAAATATATGTTGTTGTTGTTTTTCTTTTTTATCTTTCTGTGTACCCCCCCCAGTTCTTTTTTAATAAAATTAGCATCTTTAAAGTTGGTTTCTTATGAGAAATTGGGGGTATTGGAGATTTCAACGTGTTGCCTTCACTGAAGAACACACAATTTAAAGTTGTTTATTATTATTATTATTATTATTATTATTATTATTATTATTATTATTATTATTATTATTATTATTATATTTGTAAATATTTGTGAAGTTTATTAATTTTTCTGGCTATCCATCTGGAAAATGGAGTTCTGTGTAATCTGTCTGATAGCATTGGGGGAAGCTTATGGTTGATGGCTTTTTGCCAGAAAGTGATAAGATGATACAGCTATTAGGAACAACAAAGAAAGAAAGAATACTTAGTAAAAGGAGATGTAGAAACTTGTATCTGACTAAGTGATGTGAAATGAAGAGATAAGCACATTCCAGTGGGCTGTTAGTGCACACAAATGCATGCCTAGAATACTGTTGAATAAGCAACTTGCTTGTATCTGATTAAAGGCATGACAAAATTGGCAATCTCATATTGCCATTTCTACATAAAAAATAAATAATTAAATATTGTTCAGCAATGCTTTGTATACTGCCATGTTGTGTTGTTGAGGTTTTTTGAAGTGAGAACAGATTATGCTAGAAACCATACAAATGTCATGCAGTTCACTTGTTTAGCTTTGACAAACAACTAAACATTATATAGCACTGTGCGCAACTATGAGACAAAGGTAATTATGAGGAAAGTCTGATAATTCTGAAAAAAAATATCTTGATTCCCTCTCTAGTTGTGTATATACTATCTGTGAATATAATAAGAAATACAAAAATCTTTAAAGCTGTTTTGGAGTGGCTTTGTGTAAAAAGGGGCTAGATTTGAAAAACACTTGAAACTAAAATCTCTTGAATTTCCTAAAAAATTTTTACCTTTAAAAACCACAAAAGTGAATTTCTATAGACTGACATTTTTTGTGATGTGAGAATGAACAAATCTGAGGAAGAACAAAACAAAACATTTTGTAAAGAAGCAAGAAATACTAAGTTAATGTGTTTATCTATATCCAACCATCCTCATGGATTATCTCACACAGACACAGAAACACGTTTTTAAAGGTATCATTAGCCAAAGTACACTGGATAATGTAATGGTGAGTTCACATTAGCATGGTACTCAGGTCAGTATTTTCAGAAAATTCCAAACATAAATTCCAGCTGTGGAGGTTTTTTCCAGGATTCCCACCTACTATCCATCATCAGAGATGTTTGTAAGTAAGCAAGCAAGTTAAGACATTGCCGTATTTTTTAATGGGTAGTGGAAGTTTTGTTGTAACTGGAGAAATTCAGGATAATCTTACTGAGACTCAAGAAAACCAATAACTCAGAAATTCTGTTTCCTGAGTTTGTTGTCAGTGTAAATAATGAGATGGATGTCCAGATGTAGATTTTGTACAACACTTTTTTCTTTCTTTTTAAATCCTTTTCTTCAATTTCTTTAGATTTTTTTCACAATATATTTTAAATTACCAGTCATTTTAAAAATGGGGTTTACTTAAAAAAAAATAAGAACTCATTTATATTGCATAAAAAATGGTACACACGCTACACACAGTGATCTTGGAAGCTTTTGACCACTGAATTAGAAATAAAGAGAAAAGAACTACAACAAAACATTAAATGATTCAAAATCAAAGCCTGAAAAGGACCAAAAGAAGTCATTTGTCAAATGTGACAATTTTAACTGACTTTAACATTAAAGTTTCCACTCTTGCTCTTTGTATGGTGGAAGTCAAGTTTAAATCTGAGAGGAAGAGTTCATCCACACTTTGCTGACCATCTGTCTTTAGCAAGACTTCACTTCATTACTGTTGCATTGAGATCTCTTCTTATGCTTTAGAAATGAAGAACAAATTTAAAACAGAACCTCTGGCAATCACTGGTATTTATTGAGCTGTTGCTTTATTTACAACATAGATAGGTTAATTCAAACCATGCTTCATGGCTGATCTCCAGCAACTGATGGTGGCAAGGCTACAAAATTTGGCATTGTGTGTGTCAAATAATGTAGTGTGAAAATCTTTTTTGTCAAACAGGATATAGCATTAGGGATAGCATGAACAAGCAAGCTGCTTTTCTTGTTGAGATGGGATTTTAGCTCCTTTAAAATGGCATCCAGCATGCCGCCACCTTCTGCTAAGATAACAACTTATTCACAAACTACTCTTTTCTCTTTCTGCTGATTCTTAGCCTCTGATACCATGTTCCAGCCAGCTTAGCACTTTTTGATTTGGCTCTAGTTTCCATTCTTATCCTCCAATACTGACTATGCCTTTTAACCTTATTTTTCAAGTTGCATTAACGCTGTCTGGTGCTTTGCATGCAGTACTTTTTTTCTTTCTACAAATTTAAATATCTGTTTCTCAAGAATCATAGATTAATCTAAAGTTTCCCATAGGCACTTGAACTCAGGTCAGCTTCATCTCACTCAGGATTCTCAACTCTCTGAGTTCCTCTCACCTTAGTGGCACCAATAGTAGTATTTGATTCTTTGCTATTTTTAGCAAATGAAATTACAGTGAGTACCCAAACCATCTGTGTTCTCCAATCAGATGTCCACGAGACTGCTTCATGCTACCATAAAAAACAAAATTTTCCCCTGTCTTTCTTGATCTCATAACTAAAAGATTATGAGCAGGAATTTAGTTTAAAAGTCAGGCTGTTTCTGTGAAGACCCAGAAGAACCCATCTCAATACTTCGTTATTTAAATCACATTATTGATGACTAATTACCAAAGATGCACAGGAAAACTGTTATCTGGCATTAAACTTCTAATTTAACTGCATCTTCCATATTTGCATCCCTTGCAGCTAAGTTTTGCTGCTGGTTTTAATCTTGTCAGGAACACAATAACATCTATTACTTTTGGCTTTTTTGTTTTTTCATTCTTGTTTTATGGTTAAACTAGCGAGATATAATAACCGCATATCAGTCTTTGTTTCTGTCACTTATGACTGCAGTAAATTTGTGCTGTTATTTATTTTCAGCTTCTCTCATTTCCAATAATGAAAGCGAGTATGAAAAATTATAAGCACTGAATCAAAAGTGCATTCAGTCACCTCAGTATAATCAGTCTTTTGACAAGCTTAGTTGCTGAAATGTTTTTACATATCTTTAGTATATTCCACCTGTGTTTATGTATAACAAATACATTGAGAAAACAAGTGATGTCAGTTTCTCCACTTTCATATGCTATGTAGGTTTACGGAAGCAAGAACACTGCTACCAAATATTCAACCAACTGTTGATATTTATGTCATGTTATCACACTTTCGCAGTGTTAATATTTAATATGACCACTCAACTTTCATGATAGCTTTTAAATTTTTTGATACGAAGAAAACCTCCACAGTGTTTACTAGAAGTTGAATTCCATTCTTTAATAATGATAATTTTATACTGACTCATTGATGTAGGTTTTCTCTGGTTCATAGCTATTTAATTTTGTTTAGATATGTTAGAGTGCAGGCAGGCACTTTTACCTTTATGAAGTACCCGTCCACATAGTCTGAGAGATGCTTTGGATCATAATCTTGCTGAAAAGTATATTTTCATTTTTAGTTTTCTTACTGATGGTACCATTTTTTTCTTGATATTTTTTATTTGTATTCATGTCAATGATGTCTGTAATCCTAATTGACTAACTTCTTTTGAGGTCATACAACCACAGAATAATAGCATTTTTTATCACAAAGATTTTGCCTGAAAATGGAAATATGTTGGGTTTTTTCCTTTGTTTTAATGTCCAGGTGAAACCTTTGACAACATGCAATGTTTAGTTTGCCTTGCTTGGTGTTATTACTGATTTACTGGTGAGTTTCTTGCTCAGATTGACTTTAATGAGGGGCATCTGGTGGGTCTAAGACACAGACAATGATTTTTTTTCCCCTTAGATTGGTTCTCTCAGTAGTTTGCAGTTATTTTAGTTTCTTGTTCCATGGGATCTGAAGGCAGTGTTCAGTATACTGCAATAAAAAATGCTCACTTGTGATAGTTATTGGGGACAAGGTCTAGGTACATCATTGCCAGCCAGAATCCAAATAGTCATTGATATAGTGAGTATAGAAGCTTACCCAGGACTATGCAAAATGCAAGAAAAATCTTGATGACTTTAAACATGGGGTCATTTTGTGTGTAGTCAGTTGGATGAGGTTCATGCTATCCTATTCATCTCAAGACATTTTCTGAAACAGGACTACTGGTGTAGGGCAGTCATTCTTCTGGAGAATACTTCACTGTGAGACCATCAAAACTCTGAGATAGACGTTGCTTTTGTACACTGGCGGGAAGATTGTCTGTTGTTTATCAAAAAGAAAAGGGAAAATTGTTGAAAAATATTGATTCTGTCTTGTGCATTGGTGAAAATATTTACACATTCTGGAGTTATTTTTTTAAAAAATCAGTATGGTTATTGCTGTTATATAAGTTATACTCTTTATTTATGACTTTCAGTGGATATAATTCTTCTGTTATACATGGAGCATTGCCATCACTTTGCCACTGTGAGATATCACATGTCTTATTTTGCAGAAAAGATATTCTACTTTCAATCAGACTTTATAAAATGTATTTTTGTTATTTACAGACCAAATAGCATTTGGCTGCAAGACTTGATACATTTTTTTAATAGCAGATATAAAATTTTTATAACCCCATCAAGAAATGTTACTGCCTTGTCAAAATGGTGACCGGAATAATTGTATTACCAAAAGTAATTTTAAGTTTTTAAGTTATGCCATAACTAACACAGTCTTTAAGTATTTGTTTCTGATTTACTGTTAATATATCATGCTAAAAGTACGTTTTATATTCTAACACACACATGATGAATGTATTGTTTGGGTAGTTAATGGAACCAGACATTCAGAATTCAATTTTGTGGCTGGGCTTCTCCTTGTCCGTTCTATTGGGTTATGATCACTGGGTATTCAGGGGATGGTTCTTTACTTAAAACTGATAAACAAGCATTTAAAAATAAATGATCGGATAATTATTTCAACATTAGAAGGTGGAGAATAAACATATCAGAACCTGTTTAGGCTCATTTTAATTGCCATCTGGCAAGGGCAGCTTCATCTTGGAGAATGTGATTGTGCATCATCTTCAAAATGATGGAGGCTGGGTTTTGATTCAGCTACTCTGATGACTACTTTCCATGCTTATTGGCCTACTTTTGATGATATTCGTGTATCTTTTTGGTTAGGATAGGCTTCCTTCATGAAAGCCAAGCATGGAGGTCGGCCCTATAGCGTTAGACCTCTCTCTACCTCTGAGTGCTCTCCCATTCCTTAGGTTAGTAAACGGAGCACAGTGATCACAGATGCTCAAGTGGCTGAGAGCACAATTTTGTGAAACAGCAGTGATCTTTCTGCCTCTTCCTTTTTGGTTGATGTTGTTAATCTGATGGTGATATCAAAGAAGGCAAACTACTGTAAATTGACTATAACCTACTTCAGATGTAACTTCCCATTGTTTGATTACTTAAAACAACAATAACTTCGCATCTTTTTCCATCTTGAACCAACTACATAATCCAGGAAAATTAGGAATTTATGAAGACTAGAGTAAATGATAGAATATTGCACAACAAAGCTATAGATTTTTTCTTTAAAAACAAGGTGAAGCAATAATATTGGCTGTTACTGTGTGTTATTCATTATATCCTTTTGTAATGTCTATTCTCTTCTCCATGCATACAAACACCAACCTTTGTTGAGTGCATTTCAGAAGAAAATATAAAATAGAATTTTATTATAAAGTGAAATGAAATAAATGACATCAGAAATTTTGAAAAGTCATGAATGTGTTCTGTTTGTTTAACTTTATGACTACTAAATCAAGGTTCTGCCATTCCTTATAACTGCCACCAAAGTTTGATGCTGCTTTCAGAATATTCATTCTCCAGCTCCTAACTCACCATCATTCAAAAGGAAAATAGCTCTTCTTACTGCATAACAACCTAAATTATTTGCAGCGGAACAAAATTCTGCTCATAAACAGTGCATCATATTTAAATTAGTTTTGCCTGAGAAAATTTTAATGGCCGTCACACACACCAGAACAGTTGTAAATCGTAAAATACAAATTATATATTGATGTGAAAACAAGGAAAAAAATTGTTTAAAGGAAGCAAAATTAACCATAATTTATGGCATTGTGGTACTCAACTGAACACAAAAAAAAATATTAATTTCTGTGATTTTTTTAGTGCTCTTGCAAGGCTTATCATTCCAGACTGATAGTAGATAAAATAACCAAACATTACAAAAGTATCTTAGTAAATCACTACAAAAACTTTTAAAAACACAGAAAGATACATCATAATGGAATTAACCACATGTCGCTGTCTAATAAGTCGTGTAGTTTAGATGATTGGTTTCTCTGAAATTGAATACTAAATATACATTTTTCTGTTGTAAATAAAGATCTCTAATTGATCTATTAGAGTAACTCTTGATTCCTTGAACAACTTTTTCTGTTGTAAAGTGGGAGATGCAGGGATAATATCATTTGTGTTGTACTAAAAGTTTCATTGGAACTCTGGTTAAATTGTTTTTGTTATGCAAAATTTGTAGAAAATTATTTTGGTTCAATGAATCATTAAAGCACAAGATAAAGTCATTTTGATGAGCCAGAGACTCGAGAAATACTCTCCCCTTGACCATGTGGTCACTATGTATTGTTGTATTATCTGAGAAAGCATAAAAATAAAATAATTTCAATAAAATCTAATAATATTTAGATATTTGTAACATGGTTGTTTTCATAATTTTGGCAGTATAATATAGATTGAATCACCTTAAATATCTATAAGTAGATAATAAATGTTTTAAGCAGATGATGTTTTTTTTTCAGATTTTGCAGTTTCATTCATCCTTTGATTCATTTAGTGCTAATGGGGAGGATGCGGAGAATGTTCGTTAAATTTGACTGGATTAACTGAATCTTCTTTATGACTAACACTAGGATTTTTTTAATAAGATGATTCTCAATAGATGGTCTTTGCAGTTAGGAGCATAGAAAGCAGGGTGGGAGCAACTGTGCACCCCCAGAGTGCCACAAGCAAACATCAGTATCCATATTTCTCACTTATAAGTTGTCTTGTATTCTTCAGATTTCTAGTTACACGCCATAGTTGTAAGTCAAGGTATACAAGCAAGGTTGTTCAGCCAGTTTTAAAAATAGGGGTCCAAACTCATGCACAGAAATATTTTTTGATAATATTACCTTAAACGAACTTGCTGAAGAATTTATGAAAAAAAAAGGAGAGGGGGATCTAATACAACGTTTTTGGAAGCCTAAACCTATATACACATATATTTATAAAATAAATAAATGTATAATATTCTGTTATTGTTATTTTTACTGGCTCGCTCTAATTGCAATTTTTCTATGTATATTTTTTATTTATGTTAATCTAACTTATAATGATATTAAAATCATTTTATAAAAATTCTGGAATACAAGATATCTCATCTTTGTCTCAGCTATAAACAGTTTTGGTTTCATTTAGAATGAACCTTGATAATTCAAATACTTTGAAATATTAAAATTTTTATTTTTAAGTGTAACTTAAAATTTGTTCAAAGCTTGAAATATTTTATTTATTACATTCAATTGCTGAACGTTTGTGTCACTGCAGAGTTCATTGATGTGTCCCTCAATGAGATCACTATGTATATCCATTATTTAAATATTCCATTTATTTACTTTTAGAATTTCAAACAAGTTTAAGTCACATAACTGTAGAAATTATAGTTCAACTGAAAAATGTATTTGTTCTTTTTATAGTTAAAACAAATGCTCTTATTATGTCCTCATTATCTCTACATACTGCTGTCCAGCAGGCACTCATTAATGGCTAATCCATTCACCACACCTCTTGCCATCTTGATGCAAACAAAGGTGTAGGCAGAGATTATCGCGCCCAGCAGACACTCATTGATAACTAATGGTCTTTTAACCACAAGTGTTTCCTTTTTGATGATTTTGTTTAGCAAAAGCTCTTTGAGGACCAGAATGACCAATAACCACCTGTGCCCCAAAGAGCGGTCACTAAATGACAAGTGACTGGCTGATAAGACTGAATTAGGATATACAAGGTCTGTCCAAAAAGAAACCAAACTTTTTAAAAAAATGAATTTATTGCTTTACTTACAATTTAATCAGACTCGTCTCCTCCAAAATAGTTCCCCCCCCCACTGTTGATACACCTCTCCCAATGTTTCTTTTTTTCCATTTTTGGAACAAGTTTTCAGGGATAGTGCACAGTTCTTGTAGCAAATTTTCTTCGGTCTCTTCTATCATCTGAATGACCTTTCAGGGTGGATTTCAACTTTGGGAACAAAAAAAAGTCCACAGGGGCCAAATACAGAGAGTAGGCTGGCTGTGGGATGAGAGTCGTCCCGTGCTTTGCCAAAAAGTCACAGATAAGGAGTGACGCGTGAGCAGGTGCGTTGTCAGGGTGCAGCATCCAGGTTTTGTTTTTCCATGCCTCAGGCCTCCTCCTCCGCACTGCCTCTCTCAACTGCCTCAGGACATCCAAGTAAAACTCTTTATTGATCATCTGACCACGTGGAACAAACTCAGGATGAACGATACCGTCCAATCAAAAAAGACAATCAACATCACCTTCACATTTGAGCGACTCTGACGTGCCTTTTTTGGTCGCGGCGACGATGATCCAACCCACTGCGACAACTGTCTTTTTGTTTTGCCATCGTTGCTGTATAACCACGTTTTGTCACCTGTTATGACACTTTTCAGAAAGCTTTGATCAGCATTCAAACGATCAAAGAACTCCTGACTGATTGTGACTCGGTTCTCTTTTTGTTCATCTGTCAGCAGACGCGGCACAAATTTTGCAGCTACACGATGCATGTTCAATTTTTCTTTTAAAATCATGTGGCATGAACTTTTACAGATGCCTACTTCTTCAGAAACTTCACGTACAGTCAGGTGACGATTTCCACGGACCACAGCATGCACTTTCTCAATGTGATCATTGTTCGTTGTCGTGGAAGGTCATCCAGATTTGGGATTGTCTTCGGTGGATGTTCTTACCGATTTGAAACGCTGGTACCACTCGTGACATTGTGTACAGCTCAAACAATCCTCCCCATAGTCCTGTTGCAACATTAGAAAAGTCTCCATAAAAGTTTTTCCCAATTTGAAACAGAATTTCACACAAACACGTTGCTCTTCAAGATCCTTCATTGTTCAACTTGCGACAAATCGCCAAGTGCACTAAACATGTGGTTCATTCTAGCACGTGTAGATTGATAACTAACTGATGTGGCGTGATGCAGCTATTATTAGACTGAAGGTCAAGGTCACCTATACACAGCACTACAGTTGTGAGCATGCTGCGCTGGCTGGTTGGCACGTTGTTTAAAAGTTCGGTTTCTTTTTGGACAGACCTCGTATATCAGTGTATTTATGGAGAGTAGTTTTTTGTTAACCATCATGCATGATGAGTCCAGTCTGTAAGGAACAGAAGAATAAAGTTCAATTGCTACCTGCAAATTATCATGGAGCCATGCATAGTGAACACAACATTATGCTTACTGTTTTAGATATTAAATAAATTTTTTAATTGAAAAGCCAAAGGATAAACTGACCACAAACTGACCAAAAATTGCTAAAATGAAGACTGGAAGTTTCTTTGTGGTATCATTTTCCAAAAGGTCAAAATCAAAGACAATTTGTGGAAACTGGTCTGATCAGTATACATGATTGGAGTATGGCAAAAGTTTCAAATCACAATTTGGTAGTAAATCAGGAGCATTAAGAAAAAAAGATATGACAATTTGAAAAATCTAAAACTCAATTTGATTAAGTTTACCAATTCCAATTGCTGATTAAGACTGAAGGTTTTTAGGTGTAAAATCACAGTGAGGGTTTAAAAGGAAGACTAACTGCTTCGAAGATGCTAATGAAAATAGTCTTTATTTCTGCAGTACTTAGCTTGACATGCCCTGGCAATAGTTGGCCACATCACAATCTCTGGAAATTTGCACAAATTGCTCAGATTGAGGTATGAAGAGGATCCTGATTTTAAAGGGTAGATGGAGTAAAAAAAAAAAAAATTGGCTTTCACCAGAGATACAAAATATGATATTTGAACTGGTGCCATCTCTTTGATTCAGATGTCAGAACAGTCTATCTAGTATTACAGTAAAACCTGGAAGATAAGACCTACCCTTCTGCCATATCTCACAGAAAGTCACCATTAAAAGATTCAGATTAATTCTGCTTATATTTGAGACTATATTATAAAATCATTGACAACTACAGCCCAGTACTGATGTGGATACTGGTAATCGAATGAACTTCAATAAAAATCAATAAAAAATAAAACCAATAAAATACAAACTGCTGTTTCAAATTTTATTTACAAATTAAACATTGTTTTAAAGAAAACACATCAATTCATGAAAGAAACATCCATTTTAGTCAGACATTTGATACTCTGATTGCACTTCTGATAATCCAGCTAATACGATGTCCAACAGCACTCTGCTGTTGGTGAGAGGTGCTCTGGTGCGTATTTGTTCCAAGTAGTTCAGTGTTGTAGCTGAAGAAATGATAGGTTGAGTGGCGCCATTGGTGTCGTCGTCCTCTCTTCATCGTCATCGTTTGTTTTCTCTTCAACTGTTTCGATGCCAGTTGTTTGTGTGTCATTGTCACAATCGACAAAGTTGTTCCATAAAACGCCTTTAAGCAATGGGTCTGGTTTCATGTCATCTGCAGGTTGTGGTTCATGAGGTTCTGCTGGTGAAATGTTTTGAAGTCACATGTGCAAAACATTTCATAATTGTCTCACGTTGTAGTACTGAGTCCCAGGCATGTTTGAGCCTACAGATGGTGTCCAGTATGTTGACTTGCCGACCAGGTCACTTGTGGTTGTTGCATCATCCATTTTCAACAGTAGATGTCGTAAGAGTTTTCTATATGTTGCTTTCATGGCTTTGATGATCCCGCCATTCCAAGGCTGTTCTAAATGTGGGTGTGACGAACAGTGGTCAACGAAGAGCAGTATGGATTGGTTTTGCAGAACCATACGATTGTTTACTTTCTTTAATGAGTCAGTGAAAGTTCTCCCTGTCATCCACACGTTTCCTCGAATGGTAAGTCACAGGCATTGAGGTGATTTGAAATCCTCTGAAGCACCAGGGTTTGGTTGAGTGGCCAATGACTAAAAATGTCAGTTTTTCTCCCATCGCACTACAACTGAGTAGAACAGTGATTCTTTCTTTCGAACTTTTACTACCTTTACAAATGTCGCTTTTGATGACGAGGGAACAGTTTGGTAAGGCACGAAAAAAGAGTCCTGTTTCATCAGCATCGAAGATATCCTTTAGTTCGTAACCTTTGCAGAGCGATGATAAATGCGCACGCACCAGTCATTTACAGTCTCTTCCTTGACATCAGCAGCTTCACCCGATAGAACTGCCAAAGAAATGTTGTGTCGTGTTCTGAATGATTGTAACCATCTGTTTGATGCAGTAAAGTCGTCGAGACTGAGCTGCCTAGAAACTATGAGCACATGCTCCTGCAGTAATTTCCCCGACATGGGAAGGTTTTAGAACATTTATTGCAAAACCAATCAAAAACTCGTTGATTCAGTTGATGTCTTGCATAACTTAACCAGTTTATTTTTGGCATTTGCTCCTGATTCCCACATGTCAATGATTTTTGCTTTATCAGCGACTGTTTTGGATCTGAGTCTTGCCGAGCAACAAAAGTAAAAATACTTACAGTAATTGTCCTTTTGGATCTTTAAGGATTAAAGGCTGGATTTAGTAAAAGTCTTTAAACATTAGAAACATTGGTCATGCATTTTCTCATATGTGAAAAAAAAACAACAAAACATGCCTTAAAAATATTTTTTAAAAAAATCATTTTCAGGTGAAGAAACTTGTCCAAAAGTTGGTTTCCAGGGATACGTTAAATTACCGGAAACTAACAGATCGACCAAAAGTTGATGATGCTGAGATGAATAATGAGGAGGAAGTCAATGATGAGGAAAAGCTAGCTCAGGGTAAGAAAAGAGAAAATTGCTGCCAGTAACTTAACTGATAAAAGTGCAGTATTCCTAGATTTGGGAAAACACCCTAAACATTTGCAATTCTGCAGGTTTTGTCTTCTAATAGCGTCACCAACTAGTTACATTTAAACAATTTCTTTTTTTCGTACATGATCTTATTGTAGATAAACTTGAATACTGATATGCTTTTCTGCTTTGATAATTTCATTGACGCTTCATTTTGCATTGTCTTTTACATTTAGGTAACATTCAGCATTTAGCTAGCAAGAAGCATCCAAAAGACTTACTGGGCACCAAAGGAAGCAAGTGTGGAGTAAAAAATGGAAATGAATCATCGGGAATCATCAGGTATAAAGGGGCACTACTCGACATAGAGAGCATCACTCAACGGCTGGAGAAAAGTGAGCAAACAAGATCCATGCTCGAAACAATGCTCCAGACAATGAGCCAGGAAATAGGTGAGTTTCTAATTTTTATTGGATGATTTTAGTGCCTAGAATCTTTGGATGAAGTTTTCTTTACTAATAAAAAAAAAAATATAACATGACATTTGAAGAAAACCATGTTAGACTTTCTCCTAATCCATTTTGCTGTACCAACTCTCTCAGGGCATAGATTTGTGGACGAATGGGCTGATTTGGTTTAAAAGATTATCACTTAGCCTTTGTTTGTTTTGCTTTTTCTTGTTGTTTAATGCGTTTGGAAAAAAATAATAATAAATTTTTGGCAGTACTTTTGTTTCAAAAGTATCTATATGTGAGTATTTAATTATTTCTTGAATGAATTTGATAATTTCTGGTTTATGCTTGTAGTTCTTAAACTGATCACTGCTGACTAATGAGAATATTCTGAAGAAAATAATCATCTTTGTGTTTTTCTGTAAGATATGTTAACCATCATATGATGATGGAGCTTTAAAAAAATTTTAAAAAAATATTTGTACATATGTTGTTTTTTTGTTCTGTATCATTGTTGAATATACAGATAAAATTACATTACATCTTCTTGACAGGTTTCTGGTTCACTTAATTATTTCTTTCACTGAGCTGTATTTATTATATTCTAAAACCTTTTATCAACATTATTTCTACTCATTTATTCACTGTTATAAATTTCATGGCTTCCCGCTTTATTTATCCATACTTCATCCTTAGCATTATTTATTTATTTTCCTGTTATCTAACTGATTTGACATTCTGGCTTACTGTCAGTGCTAAGAACTCCCAGTTTAGCCTGAGAGTAAAACTTCCATACTGCTCCTGTTTAAATTTGCATTCGTGGGTTTTCTCTTTTATTTACATCAACTCTTTAAACCATCCATGATTTGTTGGTGGTTCTGTGCAGTTTAAAATATTGGGTGCATTTACGATTGCAGATATATTTTTGTTTTTTAATTTTTTGTTACACTTTCAAATTTGCCTACCTCAGATTTCTGTTAGACTTTATTTCTGATATTGCAATTACCAAACAAGATGATGATTCTCCCTTCCTCTGACTCAGGTAGACTGGATGCTCATGTTTATGTAATAGCTATAAGAAGCATTTGTTTATTGAACATGAAAAACATAAACAAGATCAGTGGAGGTTCTAGATAAAAACAGACAGCAGGAATGTGTTTTTCTTTTGTAAACTAATTTTTTATACTTCACAGAAATGCTGAAGAGCAAAATGTTAAAAAGTAGTGAAACCAATCAGCAGCTGGAAAGCGAAGTGATGACGCTGAAGAAGGAGTTAGAGGATGAAGCACAAGTGACATTGGTGTCACAAGCGGAGAGCAAGCACTACCACTCCACCTTGAAACAGTCAGAGAAGTCGCTAATCAGTGTCTTGAAAGGCATTACACAGGCATTGGAGAAGAAAGTGAAAGTAGAAAGGAAAAACAAAAATGATTCAAACAGTAGTTGTGTTGTCACCAGTGAATGAACATTGGATTTTATCAGTGTGTGTGTGTGTGTGTATGTGTGCATGCATGCGTGTGTGTATGTGTGTGTGCCGGCCTGCCTGCTATGCACATGTGTTTCACATCACGAGGAACTGGTTATGGAAAGGTACAGTCATTTTTTCTTCTTTTTGTGTTAAAGAATCATCACAGTCTGGATAATGAACTGACTCCATTTGGCCAGAAGAATTGTATTCACTCGTAGATTCCCTCTATGGGATTTTTGAAAGCCAAGTCTTGTTGAAGAAGAAGAAAAAATATATATATATAATTTTCTTTTTTAGACTTGACTCCTGTTTTCTTTTGACTTTGAATTTTCATCTTGTCATCTTGTCATTTATTTCTTATTATTGAAAGAATATCAGAAGCAAAACAAAAAATTAATTTAAAAATTGCTGTTTTAAAAAAGTGAGTATAAATGATTTCTGTTAGTGGAAGCATTTCTTACAATGTGTTTAGTGTGTTCAATAGATGTAAGGTAGATTGGTCACATGCAGCTGCCCAGGAGTTTGTCAGAGATGATCTCTGATCATTTGAAAGTCGTAATTCAACACTATCTCTTTCTTTCTTTCTCTGTTTTTCCCACATTTTTCCTTTGCTTTCCTTTTTTTTCATGAACACATTTACAGACATGGCTTACATCTAAACTTTGCTTTGTTTTTGTTAAGCATTTGTTTTATGATGATTGATTTTGAAAATCCAAAATTTAAATTTCATTTCTTGTTTGGTTTGATTTTTGTGAATAAATTATAGTCGAGTCACTGGATTTACTTTTAGCTTTTAGTTCTGAAAGGTAAAAGATGAAAGGTTAATTTTTTATTTTTTTTAATTCTTTTAATTTTGCATTTTTGGCAAGAGATGCAGATTAAAAAGGATCTAACCCAGACAATTATACACACACACCTACACATACACGCGCACACATTGTTGCTTAACTGTTTCACCAATGCAGGCCCAGCATTATTCCCTGACTGTAAGCTGTGGCCAGAATAACATCATTGAAAACTGCGGTAGGCCCAGCATTATAGCCTGCCAAACTTGTTGTAAAACAGCCACTTTGATTTAATAATAGCAGTTTTTTTAATCACATCACTTAACTTGACCTATACCAAAACTACTATTATACGCTATGCATTGAGAAAACTCAGCATCAAAACAATTAAGGAAAATGCACAAATACAAAAATGGGTGGCTACCTTAAAACAGAAAGTGATTGTCTGACTGTTACAATAAACCTAGATTTTTTTTAGCAAGACGACGTTTTTGTACAGATTGTGCTCTTTCTTTGTGAGAATTAGTCAGCCATTTATTTTTGGACTCCTGTTTAGATACCTGGACATTGTTACATGTGCAGAAAGAAGAAATTGACAAAACTTACCAGCAAAGGGGAAGGATATCACGGTAGTCATTATTTCATTTGAATAGATGACTTCATACCTGTAATTACCAAAAGAAAGATCTCTTCAAAATACTAAATTGTAACAGGATCACCAACTGATGAACCCAACTGTGTCATTTGTTAACAAAGTTTAAAGTATGACTGGATTTATACTACAATTTTAGTGTTTTTTTTAAAAAAAACAAACAAATACAGAAGCAGTAAAACTAATATTATTTAAATAATATATAGCAAAAAAAGTGGATATGTGTGATACTGAATTGCACTAATAAACAGTCTAATGCAAATATTTACTCTTCAAGGGACAAATGAAAAAAATTTTCATCTTATCTTGTCTTACTGAAGAATATGCAGTGGATTGTCTGTGATCTTGACAATTTTTAAAAATTGACTTTGTGTTTTCATTTATTGGGTTCTCTATTCATCAGCAAGTGAGATATAGTGTTTTGAAAGATGCAAGATTTGTCCAGAAGAGAATGCTGCTGTCTTACTATTCCGTGAATGTTGCACAGATACACTAACCCCAAACTATTTAATACTAACTCTTTGGCACAATCAGTTCTCACCATTATGGTTCTCACCTGTACATACATATACCAATGAACAACAGAGAGAAAAAAGCTCAGGTTACTCACCTACTGAAAAATACCTGCGATTTGCCATCACTGCAACACTAAACTCCAGTGATGATGGCAGGAAACATCCACCAAAACAGGTTTATTATTCCAAGTACTACTGATAAGGTTTCCTGAGCTGGCCATCTACTTAAACAGCAGGTATCCAATAATATTCTGTTCTTATTTAGAAAAGATTGCATCTGATGATGTTGGTGCTCCTGTATACCATGTAATTTTGAACAGGTACAACAATAGTAGCATTAATGCAGATTGGTGAAGTTGGTAAAACCTTGGATCTCTACCTTAAAAACAACATGAAAACAAGGCACCTTGTATGCTGAGCAGTGTGACCGTCTCAGAGATTATTATAGCAGCTGGTTATCGTACCACTGGAGTGGAACAGCTTCCTGGTGTTCATGGTGAGAACTCACTCACACAATATTATCAGTGCTGAACGAATTTAATTTAATTATTTTCTTCTAAATTTAATCTTGACTTTTTTCTTCTTTGTTATGACTGACTGACTCTTTTTTGTACAGGAGGAAAGAAAAGCAATTAGTGTCAGTACAATAGGATTGCCCCTCGATTCTCCACACCTTAGTCTTTTCAGATATAAAGTAAAACCAGAGTAAACCAAACAGAGCAAGTAATTTAAATAAGTTTGAAAAGTAGTTCTTGTTATATTTCCTGGCTACCTTTCTGAGTATTTTCAGCTCATGATCAGACCAGAATCTGGTTGGATGGAAAAACTAGATGGGAGATATAATGCCTGACATGAAAGTGCTTAATACACGCTGACTTCAGTCACCTTAACAAAAGAATCTGCTATAAGTAGAATGAGCTGCTGTAAAAAGAGATACTGAAGGATCCACCAGGAATTAAATTAATTGCTGCCGCGACGAGAATGTTCTGGATTTAACCTAGATGTTGAATGGCAAACTCTGACTAAGAATAAATAAATAAAATCCAATGTCTTAAATGTGCTGAAATTTTTAGGAGATTAGCTGCGCAGTACATTTATCAGTTTGTGTTTGAATAATACAAAAGGCTTACTGGACATGAATTGGTAATAGATGATAAACACGCTTACAGTCACAATGTTGTGTCTCCCAGATAATCACTGCAAAAAATGTGTGGTATTGCAGCAGAAATTTGTATTGTTATTTTAAGTGTAGAAAACAGTTAATTTTCACCTTAAATTCAGTAAACTAAGTGCCAGGTAGGTTTGAAAAGAGCTCATTTGTTTATAAGACAGTTTGTGTGGCCATTGTGATGGATCACTTGCAACATTACCATAAGGAGAGCAATAATTGCTTGATGAATCATAGATCCATCACTTCATTGCAGAGACATTCTGGGTCTCCATCTGCTGGAAAGATCATGGCAAGTGTTTTGGGATGTAAGTCATGTTTTCTGTGTTGAAATCATTAAGGCAAAATAAAATTATAGCAACAGTATTATGCAGTATCATTGACATGCAATATGCAAATGCTAGCCAGGTTTGTTATCAAATTGTGTCACATTGCATGATAACACTTGCTCTTTTCATAGATTAAGGTGACAACGGCAACCTTGTGAGGATTGTACGGTAAGTACTTAAATGCCCCTTCCATGGTTCAGATTTGTCATCGTGTTACTTCCATTTCTTTAGATCACTCAAAGAGCTTCTGGAAGGCATCAAGTTTTAAAATGATGGGGATGTGAAAGTAGATGTTCTGAAATGGTTGCATACTTGTTCTAAAGATTTCTATGCTTCTGGTTTACTATACTGATTGGGAAAATGCATGCACATAAATCTGATTGATTTCAAATTTCTTGAACGATGAATTGTGCTCACACCATAAATAGAGTTGCATCATTATTCAGTATTTAAACAGAGGATAGAACTTTTAAAATAGATTTTGGTAAAATAAAAAGGGATACCATAATCAGTGAACCCCACATTTTTCATAAAAATCTGTATCTACACATTTAAAAAAACTAACAAAGTTTGATAAATATGAGATAAAATAACGTGTAAAAGTCTGTCCCTTTAGGTATGATGTTATAGAACTTCAGTATCCATGACCACAATATACAAAAATGGTTTGCATCATGGAGGTATTGTTAGAGAGCATCAATTTCCATGACTACGTTATCTGCTTGCTCCTCATAATGGAAACCATCTTTTGATTAGACAAGCATTCTAACCACCTCTTAGTGCATGAACAAAAATTCTGCTGTGCGTTCTAATTACTTCGCTCCAAGATTCAAAATTACAGATAAATCATTTTGACAAAAAAAAAACTGAGCTGCTGCTGATATGAAGATTATTTTGACAAATCATTTTGAAATAGTGTTTACAAATATCTGGTGTGTTTTTAGAAATGGAAACTTGTGCATATGTGCTGAAGTGGAAAGGTCAGGTATGCATGCTTAAATGGAGTCTTCTGGTGGTTTAGTTTGATGAAAAGTATAAAGTGTCATGCATTTTTGTTTAGGATCCATTAATCTAATAGCTTTTGGTTTAGACAATTTGATCTGCTTTGGTTGTAATTTACTCCTTGGGAGGATTATAAAAAGTCGTGGATTTGATGAGAGATGGCAGTCAGATTCGAACTAAAATTGTTTCACTTTTATTAGTAGTATTACATTCTAGTTGTTAATGTAATTTATATATATTAATTTTGAAATCCTTGCCAAAGAATATGATTTCTATCGACACTGACTTTTGTTCTAAGTTAAAAGTTAATTATAATGGCATAATTTGTGTGTACTGCATTTGTCACTTGCAGAGAAAAACTAAGCTTTAATCCTATTTTTTAAAGAATTCTGTTTCAAATAGCCTGTTTTTAATGCACATTATATGATGTAGTTCATGTACATTTTTTGATAGATTATATATTTGCATAAAGGCATAAAATGGGTGAACTCTAATTGTGACCGACCTGATGACACTTCTGAAAGTCCCCACTAGTCCCTTTCATTTTTAGAAGTGGTGTGGGGCAGCAGAGCTCAGAGGAGGCCTACATGACCGACTAATGAAGAAGACAAAGGAGAAAGCAAGCATGCACTACCTGTATTCTGCTTTTATACTGCTGACAAAAATATTTAAAAGTACTGTTGTAGTCTTGTTCATTCTCTCTTTGAATATGTCCCGTACAGTGTGCAGTCCATATTCAAGAAAAGGGTTTCATGTTTATTTTATGTAGTGCTTCAAGGTTTATGGTTGTAGAAAGATTTAAAATGATAGATATTTTGGAAATAATGAGTAGGGTTGTGTATGCATTCTGAATCTAGTGGCTTTTTACCAGTAATTTAGGGAATTGTTTTTTGCAGTGATGTAATAAGTCATATTAAAGATCTTCTATTTCTTTTTCCTAGAGTCCTGTGTGAGCTCCCTTATAAACTAAAGTTAAAAGTATATATATATATATTTTTTCTTTTTGCATTCCATCTTTAAATTTCATTGACTGCAATTTCTCATATAGTAATAGTTTTATTAAATTTTCTGTTGTTGCACATTAATATTCCCTTAACCATACCCCAAATGCAAATAATGCTTTCCTAATGTAATTGACCTCAGCTCAGCTCAGCTCAACAAGACATATTTACTAGTCTGTCATTCTCTCTCTCTCTCTCCAGTTACTGGGGTTATAGATCCCTATGGGTGTTAATTTATTGTTACAGGTCGAGAATCCCTTATCCGAAATTCTGTAAACTGATAAGCTCCAAAATGCAAAATATTTTTGGAATGCCTTCGGTGGAAAAATCCAGGTTCTGGGAAGGTTCCTGGACATCGTGCAGGTCCCGACATGCTTGACATGCACGCGTTACTCACCGTAATTTTTGTGCTTTGTTTTTGGTGTGAATATACTTTGAAAATGTTGAAAATACCCCTATGGTACCAGCAGACCTGCTGTGGTGATAGCTTACCATTCTGATGGTTAAATGTACATCTTTTTCTTGCGGTTTCATGCATAAAATGATTTTAAAATATTGCATAAAACTACCTGCAGGTTTTTATGTATCCATATGCAGTTATAATGTTGTAAATGAACTGGTGGATTAGCTACCAAATTATGCCGGAAGATCTATATTCCAAAATCTGAAAAATTCTGGAATTCGAAATGTATTTGGCCCCAAGGATTTCATTCTCAACCTATAATTTTAAGAAACTTTTACTTTATCATTTCAAATAAAAAGAAGGAAAAGGTACTCAAGTTTTATCGAAGATTTTTTGCCATTCTGCTTTATTGACTTTTATTTTGGAATGGTATGCTGCATCATGTGTGTGAGGCTGTGCTGTGAAGCCTAACTTATTCAAGACATGCAGATTAAAGAAGAGAAGAATACTTTGAAACTGATTTGTTGCTTGGAAAATAATTAGAAAATCTTGGAAAAAATGATATTCTAAACTTTGTTGATCTTCGAAATGTGATTATCTAAAAATTCAAAGTATTATAAGTTTTTGGAGACATTTTTATTGTTTTTTGTTGAAAGGGCCCATGAAAGTTACATTGGTAACAGTAATGTTTTTTAAATAAAGGATTTTAAACCTAAATGTTGAAAATAAGCTCTCGGGTATTAATTTAAAAGGTCAGAGATTGTTTTTTTTGTAGTGAAATATCAGGGTACATAGCTCAAAATCCAGACCCTGTTTACAAGGCAGGGTGTGTGTGCTTCACATTCAAGTTATGGCTATTTTAGTTTGAACTTTAAAAAAATTCTGACTTTTTAAATGTTGCTTGTTTGTTGTTAGATTTGTATCCTCACCATCTTTCCAGGCAGATTTTATGGCAGGAATTCTTATCAATGCCCATTTTCATTAATTTCAAACAACATTTGGTGCATTGTGACATCTGACACTGGGGGCTTAATGCTCTTGTACTTCCTTTATCTGACCTACTTTTATTGTTTTTAAGAAAATTCAAGAAGATCTGTAAAATCACAGGGATGGACTGGCAAGACCAGGAGCAGAAAGAGGGAGAGAGAGATCACTTCAAAGTTAGTTCAGATTTATGTTTCACTTTGGAGAATCTCAGTAATTGTGACCTCATGATAGGATGATACAGCAACTGTCTTATTTTCGTTCCTTACTGAATTAAATGCAATTTTGTTTTTTTATTTAATTGCCGCCATCAGATTTTGATTTGTTGTTATGAGGTATTCAGCATGAATTGTTGTACTTTTTTCTTTTATTGCTGCTGTTTTTTTAAAAAATATGGGCGTTATGAAATATTGCTATCAATTTCCAGCATTGAATTAATTTGGAGAAAAAATTGCTTTTTTTTTTTTAATGCATAACTTTAATTAGAGAAAATGTTTCCAGCAGTTTATTTTTTTTTTTTTTTTTAATTTAATTATTACTTAGGTTTTATCAAAAACAAAGTGATTGAGTGGTAACAGTTAATTTTTTTGTGGACTTAAAGCACAGCTACTAACATAAAAATCTTGCATGTGTCCTTAGTAGTGATCTGTTTGACGCCAGCGATCAAATCAACTAATTGAATAGAAATGCTCTGCTTGATTCCCCCCCCCGGTATACAGTCTGCATGAAAGCATTTTCTGTCTTTTTTAATTAAAAAAAAATTTAATAGCATGCCACACTGGGTGATACAAGTATTAAATGCACGATGGAAAAGCCAAAATAACAGATACATTCCACCATTTACTGATGATACTTGGAACTTCTCAGATTTCCATTAATGAGCAACTGGTAGTGATCACTAATGTGTTGATGGAATCAAGACTTTTTTGTACTTCTCTCTCTCTCTCCCTTTTTTTTACATCTGACTTTATGCAGAGTTTGTGTGTGTGTTTAAAAGGTTTTAGCAGAAATATGGTCACTGAATTAATTAAGATTATTTTACCTAGGTGGGGCTAAAGGATGACATTTGGAAAGTTTTGGCTAGAATGGCGCAGAAACTGCTAGCACCCTGTTTGTTTTAATTGTAATTGATTATTATAATGGGTTACACATTCTGTTTATCTATAACTAGCTATTCTCTATATTGCAGCGATGGATGCTGTTTTCATTAGTGCCTTTTTCATCTTAAATGAAAAAAGACAAAACTGTTGATGATAGATTTTGGGAGAAAAATACTTATATCTGCATCTAAATGAATACAAGCGTTCCAGTGTTATCTGTCATCTTGAGTTTTGACAGCAGACAACATGGAGGCAGCTTTGATAAAGCCTAGTTCTTTAATACTTAATTATTGAGATCCTTGGCACAAAGTGAGTGATTGTACATAGTGTAAACAACTCAGTCAGTGCTGCTTGTTTGGCTAATTCTCTTTTATTTAAAAAATGGGAAATTGTTGCTGCTTTCATGTTTAGGAAAAAACATTCAAATAAACACAGAACAGCATTTTACTTCATGCAAAATGGGGGATTTTCACATATTGCCATTGAATATCACGCATCACATTCATCATTACAAGGTTGTATCATATATTGATTTTGTAACAAAAGAGTAAAGAGGGCAGCTAATATTTCTTTCTGCTTAGTCACTCACCTTTCAGTAATTTGACAAAATGTGCTTGATAAGCAATTTGTTCTATGTTATAATAAAAGTTAATTTCAGTTTCTTTTGCTCTATATTACTGGCCTGTAAACAGTCACAGTCACACTCACCCTGTTTGTCTAGTTCTCAACGTCAGTATATCGAAAAATTATATCACATCTTGTAAAACCAAATGACGTCAGATCTAATCATGAACAATCGACATCATCCCAAAAGCATGGAATAAAGTCTTCAGGTATAGATGGTGGTTGGACGTTTCCTGGGTTTTCCGAGATGAATCTAGTGGTGCAATGAAGTGCAGAGCTTGCTGTAAACAAAATGGTCAACATATAATTTTTGCCAAGTCAGGGTGATTCAACTTTAGCAATCAGGAATGGTACATCAACAGGAATAGGATAATCATATTGTGTGTTCAAAGCCATTGGCTGTGTAGCTGATTTAACAAGAGAAAAGGAAAGTGACTAAAATTCTTGTAGATTCAGTTCAATTCTGTATTCAAGAGGAGCTGTCTGATACAAAATTTCTCACAATTGTGCAGCATATGAGTAAGGCAAAACCATCCAAAAAAATAATTCAAAGTTAAAAGAAAAACAAAACTGGGAGACTGAAAGGGTACTGCAGAGTTTACAGTATGTATGGTAATATTACTATGCACATTAACACTGAAGTTTGAGTTGTCAAATTGCTATGAATTCCTGTCAACACTAGACTGACCACAAAAAGTAAATTAGGATTCCATCACTTATAATGAAGTATGCAAGTCTAAATGTTTGATTAAAAAAAAGATCAGTGGAAATTTTAAAAGATTACGGTTAGAAGGTATTCATTGAGAAGAATTTATTGAAGAACTTACTTTATCATATGATTTCCATGCTTTGCAAAAGGTAATGAAATTTAATCTGAATAATAAGAATTTGGCTTTCAAAATTTGTTTGGTCCAACATTTTGATACTACTACAGTGCTTTTCCAATTTTGAAATATTTTTCAAATCAAGGATAATAGAATTACCAGCAAAGTTACTTTTAGCCCTATCATTGTAAAAGACTTTTTGAAGTTGACTCTGGTTTTCTCTATTTTCTTTTTTTTGTTGCATACTACTTGGCATATACAAAGTATGGATGCATGAACAGAGACAGAAATAAAGCTAAATGTTCTCTTATTTGCATGACAATTCTATGAATTGTGAAAATGAGGAATTATTTGCACGATGTCTCTTGCAACCAGTCACATCTTGAAAAGAGATTTTTTTTTCATGGAAAACATGGATTAAAACCCTGCAAACTAAAAGTCCAAATGTTATACAGAATGCTCACCGACCAGCCCAACTTGTTAGTTATATACAAATATATTCTTGGTTAACAATTGCTTTCTACTTCTCAAGTAGACAAGACATTTTAGTCAAGGTAAAGGTGTTCATACCTGGAGGTCTAGAGACAAATCAAGGTGAGGGAGTCTAACTTTAATACCAAGAGGACTGGACACTGTCTGGTGAAAATTGACCTTAGAAATCTCCAATTCCTTTGGGTTAACAATACACAAAACATGTTGCAGATGAAAGGGAACTATTTTGAAATTTAAAAATGCTTTTTTTTTAAATCATTTGTTACAATTTTGTTCTGGTCTGGTGTGTGGCAGGCCTAAACATCAAGATGTGTTGTTGCCGGTCAGCACTAGTAGCATTTGAGAAATGTACAGAGATGAAAGTACCCACCCTCAACCAGGTAAACCTTGGCTGCAAACAAGACATTAATTGAGCTGTATTATAGAAGTTTAACTGGAATGAAAAGATCAGTTGTTAACTTAGTGTTGATTAGATCTCGGGGAGAAAAAGACCGCAAAGCTGGTTTCCATCAACATTAATGAATTTTAGGGAGATTACATTTGTATGGCTGTTACTCATTTACCGCTGTGACTTTCAAAGGTCACAATTTCTTAATATAAGGATGAGCTGAGTAATATTGAAGATCACACGATTTATGTCTAATAATTTTTGAAAGAACATTACAACATATCTAGACAGACAAGTTTTGGTTGTGTTGCAGGTACGTATTAGATTTAATAAATAAAAGAATTCATTCATACTTCACTTTGTCATGGCACAGTTATTAATTTACTTTTTTTAAAAGTCTATTCAGTGTTGGAGCACATTTTCTGTTTTGATCTTGTGCAGTCACTTGGCTTCCTCCTGATTTACTGGCATGAAGAAATGGATTCCTTAAGGCTATGATGCTATGTAAACAATATCTTTACTTTTGATCCCTTAATGATTCAATTATTTAGTGGAAAGAAATGAAAAAAAGTAATTGAGTTTGTTTTTTTTCCAGAAATCCACTGATAAAGGCTTGAAAGGTCTGTTGTCGTCTTGAGCACAAAATAGCCTGGAACTAACAGTTCTGTGAGACATAACCATAATAGAAGAAAGTAATGTTTGAAAAATGCACAATCTTTATTACTATTATTCTCCTTACCTTTGATCTCTAAAGAGCAGGCCATTTTTTCCACAGTGAAGCAGAAGAAGCTAAGATGAAATTAACTATTCCATTGTTTCTCTCTGGGCCATTGGTTCTGGTGTAGCAACCTACACAAAATTTCTGGCAGACATTTTGTTTTTATTAGATCTGGATTTATGTCACCCTAACTGACTTGTTTGTGGGGATTTCCTTCGAGTACTCTAGTTTCCTACCACTTCTGAGTTCAGCATGAGTCTTCATGAACTGCAGCTATTCACCACTCAGAATAAACATATTACTCTGAACAAACAAACAAAGTGAAATAAGCAGACTCTTTTAATGAGAGTCCTACAGAAAGTTTACCTGCCCATTTGATGCTGCTAATAATATTAAAAAAATTTTTCGGATTGGGGCCAGGCTCTCTTATGGATTGATGATAAATTTATCCTTCACTTTGCTCATTGGAATTTACTGTTGGTGCTAATCAAACCACTTAATTGACGGACATATTTGAGAAAGATGTTTTTTTGTTTAGGGTGGCAAAGTTCTAATCTGGTGCTGTGTCATGGGATCACCAAACTGATTCCCTTTGGTGGAACTGTTACAAGTCAGTGTTGAGATAATCTGATTTCTCGTCATACTTAAAAGTTATGCTAATCAATTCACCTTCATGGAAAATTATTTAAGAATAGTGTAAACCAAACTTCAAGTCCAGTTTCTAAGGCCTGCTCGTTTCCCCAAGCTAGACCCCTGGAACTGCGAAGGATGTCTAGTGGACAGCATGGGAGAGAGGTGCAATTCGGTAGTATAGGCTGTACTGCTAAAGGACACATGACAAGCATACAGGTAGTAAGGTCAATTTGTTGTCATGCCATCATTAAATGCATTGAACAATGTCTAGATATTGCAAAAAAAAACCCTGCTCTGTGTCATTTTTTTAAGTTCAATTTTGAATTATCTTCAAAAGTTTTATTTTTAATACATTTATACAATTTATATATCAATATCTCTATTGGCTGGACCAATGTACACAAAAGAGGGTTGAGAAAGTAAGTGCATGAATCTCAGTTTAAGGGATTGGTTTCACGTTAAATATGCAATACGATTCAGTAGGCAGTTGTGTGGAAAGCCATTTGTCTGCTGGTTGGATCTTTCCTGGTTTTGCTTGCCCACTGCTTCATGTTTTTTCGCCTGTCTTCAGCCGATAAAAGCTCAAACACCTGTATGAAACTAATGGAACGACAAGAAATTTTCTTGGCCAAAAATTGTACGTCCAATCTCCAGCTTGTTCCTTATTTGTCCGCCAGTCGGGACATTAAAGGTACTTTTCTTTTGACGAAGCCCTCGCAGCAGTTGACTAAATTGTAAAAGTTTATTTTATTCGATGAACAAAAATGGCAGCAAAAGATGTCCATCATGGTACATTTAAGAGCAGAACACTGAATTGGACTTTAATGAGCGATACACTCTAAGTCGATTGATCTGGAGAAAGAGAGAGCTTCGAAAACAGTGAGACAGATGGACATGGCTAGAAGGTAACAGATTGGAACTATTTGTCGAGGGGAACATCCGCGCCATGGAACAATTAGAACGGCTTGGATGGGGCTTCGACAAGAATAAAATAATTGAAATACGGCAGGAAGCGTTTCTCTTCAAAGGGGGAAAATTACTCGATTGCAGAAGCTTTTAATTAGGAAACACCCTCCCCCTCCCCAAGTGCTCTCAGATTTCTGTTCTTTACTGTTCCGACCAAAGAGGAGGTTACGCACTGTCGGGACTGACTACATTCCAGACCCCTATCTGGCAGTAAACGTCCTGCACCTGCCCGGCAGCGGGGACCACATGCGGAGTAAAAGATTACCTGTAACTTTAAACATACGTCAGCAAATGACCACCTTGGAGAAGAAGTCTGATTAATATCATTTATCAGGGGAAGTAACTTCGTGCCACACTAAATAAAGTGAGAATGTTTCAAACATGATTATAGCAATGGTGACGGACTTCACGTGGTCGCATACCATTTTTGTCGTCTTTTTGGACAGGAGAGCTGTGGTGTAGCCCATACATAAAGCCATTACAAGTTTATATTTATTGAAGTTTTTATTTTGAAAACGACGGTGTAAATTATTTAAAAAAATAGTCTTAGTTATGGAGCAATTTACCAAAAGTATTGTCAGTGGCGAACTGGATCAGGTGTATTTGGAAACAGTCGTCGGTATGTGTTGAAATTTCGTGACAATAAGAAAATCTCTTTCCCTGGTAATCAGCTGAACCACGAAGCTAAAAAATTGTTTGTTTTTTGTTTTTTTTGCTATTGTCAAGTCGTGTGTGCACAGGTGAGACGGCACTCAGTTCACGGTACATATCAGAATGGAAAGGTTTTGAAACAATCGAAAACGGATGCGATTATTGCTGTCTAAATCATTTCAGGTTATTTCTTTTAGCGCCTTCAAAAACAACAACAAAACAAATTCTTGGGGTAAAGCCGTAGAAATCGCGTGGAGTTGCTATCACACTTTTTCGAAGTGAGGAGAGACAGTTCAAAGTATCATCCTCTCAACAGCACCCCCGGCCTCGGTCTGATCCCAAACCACTTAGCAAATAAGGGGAGGTAATTTGAGATATCAAAGTTAATTCGACCTGGCAGAGAAGTGCTTTAATCAAATTATCGAGATGCAAAGGAAGAAACAGGTGGCAGGCCGGCGTTTTCAAACTGGGGAAGCAATTTTCGTATTGCGTTGGAATTGGTGCGCAACAACAACTAAAAGATGCGATGTATCTGAAAAAGATTTGATTAAGATGAGGCAGACAGAAGTAATTTCCAGAAAAAGTCCTGACAGCGGAAGGTGATGGGTGGAGAGATCTGGCTCACCGCAGGTCTAGCCGAGCGAGGGTCAGACTCGTCAATTATCCGGCTTGTTCCCATAAAATGGCTAGCGATGGAAGTGAATGGGTACAGAGGAGAGGCATATTTGTCTTTTCATTACGACCGCCTATACATAACAAAACAGAGTGTAATCAATCAATCCGTTCATTCTAAACAACAGAACAGATAGCAAACAAACACCGCACTAATACAGAATAAAGCGGAGAATAGTTGATTGAATAGAGTTAAGAGATGAATGGCGAAGAGGAAGAGCTGTAATTTCTAATTTAAATTCAATTCCACTGGCGTTAAATGTCAGGCCATCTAGATTTATAGTTAGTAAACCGGACTTCAGGCCGCTTAACGTTTGAATTAATGGTGGTTTGAAACTAATTTTATTTATTTATTTCTGTTTATAAAATTTTCTGAAAAGGGGGTCTGAATTTGTTTCAGCGCATTCGTCCCCAACACACGGATGACTCCATTCCACTTACCTTGCACGACGCCGGCCCCTGGACGGAGAGAGTTAACTCGAGAAGTTCATAAAAACCACCTGTTTTTCAAGAATCTCAAAGTAAAAATTCTGTTAAAACCAGACAAAGAAAAACATCGTATTCATGAAGCACGGTAACTGTTCTTAATGGAAGAAAAATTTCAACAAATATTTCATAAAACTACTGAAGTATGAACTTAAGCTGAAAATCTTTGAAATAATAACGTATTTCATCTTTAATTTTAGATTGACCATAATTATCTTTAACTTGGAACCCCCCTTTTTTCAACTAATTTTATTGTTTTCAAACATCTGAGAATTGATGAAGACAGGACGTCACAAAGATCGCTTCTCGCAGAATAAAATCCTCGGATGTTACTTGATATTAATAAATAATGAAGAAAAACATCGGGCTGTGAAAGCGAGGAGATCATCACTAACTTAAGGGGGAAACTAATATCGGGATGCGGGCCGTAAGGACAGTTTGAATAACGGTAGAAGAATGCAGGGACTTGTCGTGGAACTGTGAGCCGGAGGGAATCGTCTTATACAAAGATACCTGTCAGCCTCTATGACCCAGGTATTTTCTAGTTAAGACTTGTGCTTTTGAACTTTTAGCACTAACGATGCTTTTGTACGCAACGAGACGGACTTTCCAGAGATAATCCAGCTGGGTGTGGGAGGGGGAATCTTTTCGGAAAAAAACATCCCACTATTCCTCCATTCAACACGAAGCAGATGAACGAACATCGACGGCGGCAGTTTCCCAGATACAGCGAGAATTATCACGCAATAACAACAACAATAAACCTTTTGCTTACGTTCCATTAAAAAAAATAATAACGTGGAACGCACAATTTACAAAAGAGAAAATGTGTGATGGAAAAAGAAGGAAACATTCTTCCTTCTGACACAGGTAAAGAAACTTTCCTTACACACAAAGAATTTTTTCATCCAGAGACAAAGAATCTCAAACGTTCGTTTCAGTTCGCACAGTGAGAGCGGGCTGCAGGCAAATGAAAGCGATGATGTTAGTCCAGGGGCATGATGCCCCTCTATCTCTCTCTCTGGGGAGCAGCTGCAGACTGCAGGGTCGCTGACATCCTAACCTAACCCTGCTATAATTTAAAGAAAATATGTATATATATATATAGTGAAAAGCTTTCAAAATTACACGTCCAGGTGCAATCCTCTGTGTCCATGTATGTGTGTGTGTAAATACATATGTGTATATATACATATGTGTGTGTACCTATGTGCGCGCGCTATAGTCAGATCGGTTCCACGACTAGCGGAGCGATTTCCACACGTGCTCACCTGGAGACACTCGGTCTCCATGACCCCCCCCTACATAGCTGAAATAGTACCAAGAATAAATTACAGATTAAGGGTTGTTTACAGAAATTCCGAAAGCAAAAAAAAAAGTCCACGTTGTTCTGTACGACGAGGAAGAGGGTGAGCAGCAGCATAAACCTTCACGTAACTATGCATAGTAATTGGTGCTCTTTGTCGGTGAGGAGGCGCAGAGCTCCTTGAGGTGGTACTGGGACCGACCGCCATGGTGGACGTAATGCGCGCGCACTCACTACCAAAAAAAAAAAAAAACTTGGCGGAAGTGGATCGGCAGACGGCCTCCGAGCGACCAGTTCTACTGGCTGCTTCCGTTGGCTGATGAAGTGGGTAATTTCGCTTTTTTTATAAAAAAAAAAAAAAAAAAAGTTTCTGATCTGAAACAACAGCAAAACTTTGCTGTGTCTTGTTTGCTTGTATTTAACGGGAGCAGCTGCGGGGCTCTCAGCAGCTCCACCTGGCTCCAGGTTTTTCTCAAGGGGGACAATCTGGACTGAACTCCTGATGAGTCAAGTCACTTCGTCAGGTGTAAACGTCAAGAAATTTAATTATCGAACCGTAAATGGGGTAGTTTGAGGAAATTATCAGCGCAGCGGAGCCAGGTGTGTATCGAGGTAACTCTATAATAATAATAGCAGTGGTGGGAAAAGTTGCTGACATGTATGTGTGAGTGAGTGTATATATGTATGAGTATGTGTGAGTGAGTGTATATATGTATGTGTGTATATATATATATGTATGTGTGAGTGAGTGTATATATGTATGTGTGTATATATATATGTATGTGTGTGTGAGTGTATATATGTATGAGTATGTGTGAGTGAGTGTATATATGTATGAGTATGTGTGAGTGAGTGTATATATGTATGTGTGTATATATATATGTATGAGTGAGTGTATATATGTATGTGTGTATATATATATATATATGTATGTGTATATGTATGAGTATGTGTGAGTGAGTGTATATATATGAGTATGTGTGAGTGAGTGTATATATGTATGTGTGTATATATATTGTATGTGTGTATATATATATGTATGTGTGAGTGAGTGTATATATGTATGTGTGTATATATTATATGTATGTGTATATGTATGAGTATGTGTGAGTGAGTGTATATATGTATGTGTGTATTATATATGTATGTGTGTATATATATATGTATGTGTGAGTGAGTGTATATATGTATGTGTGAGTGAGTGTATATATGTATGTGTGTTATATATGTATGAGTGAGTGAGTGTAATATGTATGAGTGAGTGAGTGTATATATGTATGTATGTGTGTGTATATATTAGGGCAGGTCGATTTTCAACTTTTTTAAAAATCACAATGAGTAAGTATACAGTAGTTGCATCTATTCAAGTAGTACACAATAAAAAAAAATTAGGCTTTTAGGTTAATGTTCCGCTTGCGGATTTGCGATTAAAGTTTAATTGTGTTTCAAGTTTATTTCATATTCTATATTTTTTATCATAAGTTACATAACATTTGGAAAAGAGAACAATATATTTCCATAATGACCCAATAAAACTAGGAATATAAATGATCATATGACTGAGAATAATGTCCTTTTGACATAAACACTGGACGCATTTTCCTGCTCAGCAGTTTCGTAAGGATAGATCTGTGTCGGGCCTCAAACCCATACACTGAATGAGAAGCTTCTGTCACTAACTTTACACTCCTTTCAACGCTCTGAGAATGACATGGTAGGTTTGGAATATCCGGCTTTGTGCTCTTGTTGATGAAGGTCTGGATTTCCTCATCAGAAAAGTGTTGTGTAGTTGGTGGCTCCATTGTACCAGCGTCAGGAAGGTCAATAAGCTCTGGCCAGGTGTCAGCGTCCCAGTTCACTGGAGGAATTTTCTTTTCCATTTCTTGGCTGCTGTTCATTCTGGAAATAAAAAAAATGTATATTAATAATATCGGCCTAATAATCAAAACTATTTCCTTATTATTTTTGCTCTGAAAATTCGAAATATAAAAATTCCACAGACGTTGCCTAAGTATTCTGTTCAAATCTTAATATATTATTTTGAAAATAAAATATCTAGAATAACAAATTTTGCAAACAATACCTGCGTCTGAGAGTAAGAATTGTGTGAAGTCCAAGATTTCTGATCTGGTCATCATCATCTTTCACCATGGCGTAAAGGAAGTTTGCAGGTAGCAGGCAGAAAGCATTCCCCTGAATATTTTGTTTTACAATGCGTCTCACATCATCAAACTGAATCAGTTTCAAGTGGTTGATGGTAGAGAAAAGAATGCGAGGTGAATCATGTAGTTTAGAGGACATCTTTAAGCTGAACCATGAGGGAGCATAAACCTTGACGATGTATTGGATTAATTTTGTCAGATTCTTGTTTGGACTGTTGTCTCGTGTGTATAGACAAAGAAGTCGTATAGCAAGTGTTAACCATCGTGCATGGTTGAGTGGACCTATTTTCCAGGCTGCCCATCTATCATCTACTCTTCCCACTCCGATACCCTTACAATATTCATAGAGAAGCCTTTGATCATGACTGAGATCCTTCAGTACCTCATCTGGAATGTACTCATCAGTAATTGGTGTTTGAACTGGCTCAAACTGTACTTGTGGTTCACCATGAATATCTTCTAAGCACCTTTTCCCAAGGGGTCCATTGAAGCTTCTTGGGCCAGTTGTTGTTCCATCCAGTTTTTTAAATAGGGCTCTTAGTGGAAGTTCATTTTGATGAAGGGCACAGCCAATTGTGTGCAGCTTCCTCCCAAGAATTTCTTCTAGCTTTACCACCAAACCACTCTTAGAACCAGTGTTTGTTGCTGTATTGTCAAGAAGAATAGCATGTATACTCTCAAGGCTGTCATATTCTTGAAGAACACTGAATGCTTCCTGAGCAAGAACATCGCCAGTAGCACCTACAACAGGTATTGTTCTGTGGGTCAAATAGGTGCCTGGAGATTTTCCATCTTCATATGTGAATGTGAGATGATGTTCTGTAGCAACACACTTTTTGAGAACATTTCCCCCTTCTTGCGCTTCTGTTTCCTTATATGTCAAGGTTTTATCATCAAGCTTTCCATCTACACCCATGCAAACGAGGTGTGTCTTCGTCTCTGACTCAACTTCTTCACTAATTACTCTTACTTTTGATTTAGCCCTGTCTAACTTACACTTGTCAATTAAGATTTGATTAATGTCAACCTCTGGCCTCAATAGGTGTTTGATGTCATAGAGCAAGGCATTACCAAGAGCTGCCCCAAGACTGGAGGAACATTCAGCTCTGACAAGCTCCATAGCATATCTGGGAAACTTGAGAAGGTTGTAGTCTCCTGAAGTCCTCCTGTTAGGCTGCCATTCATCTCCCTGAAAATATAAGAATCACAAAAGATTAGATAGGGAATATTACTTCTTCAGCAGATTAAGATACAAGAAAAAAATGCATTAATTTTTGCATGAAGTAGTTGTGATTCGAAATACTAACATAGCATACAAGGTAATGATCGTTTAGTTCATATATACTAAGACAAAAAAAAAAAAACACGAACCTCAGAATTTGATTGTTCAGGGATATCTGTAGGCTGTGTAGAAGGTCCTGCTAATTCAATGTCCTCCTGAGATAAGACATGTTGCTCTCTCAGTTTAGCTCTCCTATCTCTTTTGGCAGCAGATATGTCCACCGAAGACATCTGAAATGCTCCCTTGGGTCCTGTTTTTGAACGCTGATCTCGAAGATATGCTCTTTCTTCAATTGGCACCTTTGCAGCTGCTGGACAAACGCAGATGATGTGTTCTTTTGTGCATTTGTCTTTTTTGCAATATATCCTAGAATCGTTGCAAGGCACAATTTCCAGAGGACAGGAACAGGCTGATATATCAAAGAGTTTGTCCAACTTAGAATCCAGATTACGCTTAGCATTTGCTTTAGCATGCTTGCGATTTATGTCTTTCACAGTCACAAAGAGATCTTTAACTTTTCTGTCAATGGATTTTTCATGAATTAATGGTAATCTTGGATTCACAGACAACCAAATTGATTTCAAGTCCCTGGTAACATGCTGCACTTTAGCCCAAAAATCTGCACAGGGATCGGCACATTCTAGATAATAATAATATTGAATCAATTGTCTGTAGGTGCTGGGATCTGTGAGCACTAAATCACAAGGACCACCGCCATATTTCTCTTCACTTTTCTTTCTTGTTAGCGGCGTTGTTTTCACTTTCGGCATTTTTTCAAAAATATCTCAGACAACCTTAAATGTAATTAAATTCAATATTAAAATCTGATATATAAATTAATGATGTTACAAACTCTTGTCTTCAGCTTGTAATATACTCATAATCCTCCCCCCTTTTTCCGATGATAATAATAGAAACACTCACTAAAATAATTATTATTACAGAGTAAGTTACTATGCAAAACACGGCCTCGCAATGACACTATAAGCAAGATTCCAGTCCGCCGTCGGCGCAAGGCAATACACCGTATATTTTCTAAAATAAACACAGAGAACCGTCCTTAAACTATAAATATATATATAATAGGGGGCTGGACACGCAGTGGTCCGTAACATTGACTTTTAAAGCATAGCAAGACAAGGACAGTTGAAAAAAAATGGTTACATGCACCGAAAACACTAGTGAAAAAGTAAAATTAAACAGTTATTTCAAAATCCGCAAAAAGATATTCAAGTTAAACTCATATATTTGTGATTTTAACATATTATACATGGAAATGCAACTACTGATTGCTTACTCACACTCCTGTGTCAACATCGACCTGCCCTAGTATATATGTATGAGTATGTGTGGTGAGTGTATATATGTATGTGTGTATATTATATATATATGTATGAGCATGTATGTGTGTGTGTGTATATATATGTATGAGCATGTATGTGTATATATGTATGAGCATGTATGTGTGTGTGTATATGTGTGAGTGAGTGTATACGTGTGTGTAATAACATATCCATTAGAATGAATATTTCTCTTACACCAGTAACTATTTTCATAAGACGAAATAAACGCAATTTTGCCACGAAAGTTAACTAGTTTACGATTTTTTTTGTGAAGTATCAATCACATCTGCATGACTTATCTTCTTCCACTGATTCAGTATGGTATAAATTTTAATTGAAATATGATTTCTTCAAAAAGAAAAGCAAACCAACAACAGCCCCAAGCTCAGAAGAAGAGTACCATGCGAGTCTCTGATATGTAATGTAAATTCATATATGTAAACTTTTGCAATCTTCAAACATTGTTAGTTCGAGTAGCTCAGGGCATCCTCCAGCGGCTCTCATCAAAGGAAGGAGGGAGGAAACGTCAACGAGTGAGTAGATAGAAACAAATCGAACTAATGCATAACCAGCTTCTCGAAAAAGAAGATTGCTTATTGTCTGTTGTCTGGCCGACAACAGCCGGCTGCTGATTGAGTTATGTCCGTTAGGATGGAGTTCTGATTAACCCGGTGAAAACAGTGTCTTTGGTCAGATCACGAACTCGTTATTGATGTAAACAGTTTGTTTTCTAGGTGACTGAGTGGCTGATCTACAAAGCCTCTCTGGAAGAAATACCATTGGTGATGTCAGAGAGATATTAATTATCAGGTGACGGAGCAGCGCCACCCTGAGCTGCCGTCATTTTAATTGAAAATAGTAAATTGGCTGACAGCAGTCAACAAGAAAGCTATTCCACCGCAACTCCAGTCTGAGTCAGGGTTAGCAGTTGGATTGTTAGATGCTATCTGGTCAGCTCTGGGTCATCGATGTAGTGTTCTACGTTCTGCATCCGTTCCACAGCATTTTTCTAATTAAAAATACTGCCATCAGGAAATTCCTGTTATTACAAAGAGGCGCATAGCCATCACGGCGTAAAGAAGTCTCCTAGAGAGAGAAATACTTCTGATTTTTATGCTGATTCATAATATCAGCAACCACCCGTGGACACCTATTCAATTCATCTAATGTGAGGCCATTGCTGAGTGTTTGGGAAACAGAGAGAGAAAAAAAATGTTTCTGTCCCACTTAATTATTTTCTGTTAAACTTTTAAAAGTCCAAACTGAATTCAGATCGTTCGGCACATTTCTAATGCTTGAAAATTGGTAAAATAACTGTAATTGTGTTGTTGACCAAGAAGGCGATCTGTTTTGGGGATATAGCATTTTGAAAAGGTCTCTGCATGCTACCATCTCAAAAATGATGACACCTGCCAGTGGGTCGGGCGTGTAATGAGCTACTGTCCTGGATGTTTTTAACAACCACCTACACAACTCAAATCACTCTGGTGAATTTAAAAAAAAAAAAAGAAAGTCTAAATAGGTAATGACAAAGTATTTACTTACCAAAACTGTCGAGATAATATGGCTTAAAGATGTCTAGTTTCTGCAGTTGTGCTTATCAGATGTTAGTAGTAATCTTCCTAGTATTTCTGAGTTGATATGCTCCATCTTAAGACAGATTTTGGTGAATGTCAGTTTCTGAACGACACGATCCAGTAAATTCGAGTGTCATGATTGTTTCTCAGAGTTCGATTAACACCTAGCTTATTTCAATGTTTGTGTTACACACCAGGTTTTAATGAAAGTTTGCTAACATCTATTCAGAGTTTATACAAATCAAATCATCTCTTTTGTGCCTTCTCTCTATTTTAAAAAAAGTATAATGGCTTAATTTACTCTACAACTAAAGTTTTTAAAAATAAGTTATCTTTACCAACTGTAGATTATGAGGTAGGTTGCTGGTCTTACTCTGAAGCCTTAAAGTTTATATCATTTTTATTTTTGAGACATAAAGAACCAATACTTAGAATAGTGTAGAAATAGGATGTTGTTATTCAATGTTCATAGTAGCCATTGGAAACAAGACAGTAATTAACTAAAACAGTTGAATGCAGTCATTATTAGACAAGGGATTTGACAAAGATGTCAATAATTTTGTCAATATCTGGTACAATATCTTCATGAATATGCATCAAGACAAGTGAATTGAATTGGTCCCCTGCTATACAGCTTCACAATGTGTTTCTGATCAGTTTTAGAGACTAAAGTCAGGAGGAGAGAAGATTGAGGATTTTTGTTATGCTTGGGGAGTACATCTGTGGGCATCCCCTCTTATCACCTACAGTCCAGGGGATGGAATCAGGCTTGTCATCTTCTCTTCTCTTCACATATCACCAGAGTCTAACTTCTTGCTGGAATGGATATAGAGATGGCAAATCATCTTTGTTATGATTTAAGATAACATCAGCAGTTAGTTGATAAGGCAGTGTGATGGATGAGAGAATCAGGCTCAGGACCCAAATAGTTTGGTGTGCATGCTAAACTTTCAACAAGAGTTTAATAATGTGTTTGAAGTATTATTTTTCAGTTTGTGCAAGAACAGTGTTTCTTTGCCTGTTTGTTGCATTGTTTTGGGAGTTCAAGGGATGTAAGCTTTGCCATTGGTGTATTTAAAAAAAATAATTTAACACCATTTCAAATTCATCCTCATCTCTGGCAACAGATAACAGAGACTTTATATAAGTCTTTATTTAAAAACCTGCAATAATATCTAGAGTGGATCTTTGGCCCAAAGTGTAACCAAAGTATTGAAGAACTAGAAGCATGCTATGAAGATGGGATCAGTTATGCGTTTTATCAGTTTATGTCTCACAAACTGTCTTTCTGTCCCAGCCAGATTCCAGAGAGTTATGGCATCGAGGCAGTTGACTAAAGGCCCGTAATCTCGTCAAAACCACGTAGAGTTCTGTCCTCCTCAACCTACTTTGTCTCAGAATAATTTGAATTTGTTTTAATGATATGCTCTATCATGCTTTTGTTCATAGTTACTCTTGTATGGCAATTTCTAACTGCCTACTTTTTGGAGAATATTTTAAAAATATTACAAGATTTTTTAAAGAGCACCCAACAAGATGGGAACATCCTTCAGTTGGCAACCTAAAAAGCATTATGTTTAGGTCATGGATGGAACAATAGCAATAGACTGCTCTTGAGAATTTCTTGGTGAACAATAAAGCACGTTCTGACTGGTGTTCTGCCATATTACCAACCTCGTCCATGGTCATAGATTGGCAGAGTTGTTGAACATCCAGGCCAATACCCGTCAAGGATTCAATGATATTTTGGTATACTGCATCACTTATAATATTTTCACTTAGGATAAATTCAAATAGTCATTCAACTGGTTTTCTATTAACGGTATAACAAGACCTAGTGCTGCCAATCCTCACTTTATCAAACTGAAAGCCACAGTAAGACCCAATGTCCTTCATCTTCCTTTTATTGCAGGTCATTTTGAGAAGAAGTTGATGTTTGTAGCATTCTTTTTACAGTTCAAATTGTAATCCTAAAGTCTTGTTAACAGCATCCACCCTCAAATTGAGCGGTGCTTTGAAGTTACCTTTGTTGAAGCAACTGACGTCATCTCTCTGACCTCTTAGAGCAATACCCTACCTTTCACTAAACACTAGACGCTTTATCAGGGACCCCAATATCCTCTGATCTGCTTTACTTGATGCTTTCATCTGCACTGGTGACATTTATTCTATTGAATGCATTTGCATATGTTGTCTGGAAGGTATTTAGTTTTGCCATTGAGATGATGTGGTAGTTGCATGATGTATGGATCTTAAGATTTTGGAGCGCATCCTTCCATTTTTTGGTAATGCTCTGTGGTTAGCTTTTCAGGGCAGCGGCATGAAGTGTCCAGGAAAACGATTGTGTACTAGCCCATCATCAGTTTTTGAATAGCAAGCAAAGTCCAACTTCTCAAAACAGTCTGGACACCTGTGTGTGTATCCACTCTTGCTGCTTTTGTCTTTGTACTGCTTGAATGGAAATTTGAAATCTATTTTTGGTTCTTGTCCTTGGATTAAACTGCTTTATATCATCAGTGGTTCATTATGTTCTGAAATTTTCTACATCACAGGTTGAATTGTGAGTGACTGACTGTTGGTTCTCATTACCCTTAAACAAAAGTAGAAACACAAATTAATGAAAAATGAAAATCAATGACTGAGGCAAAGTTTTTTCAATTGCAACCAGGCAAAAATTATTGTATATAAAGAAAGTATGAGTGATTCTCAAGGATCAATTTGTGCATCAACCAACTTAAGTTGTAATTGTTGTATGAACTACAGAGGTTAAAACCAGTAATTTATCAAGTTAGAAGGTGGTTCCAACTTATGCTTGTTGCCATGCTAATATAATAGGACCGATCTGTAGGTATTGACTTTTAACATGATGCAGCGTGATGCACACTCACAAAGGAACAACTCCTGTTTGATCTGGTTCATTGCTTATATACACTTGTCCATCAGTGGCATGATCATCTCTGATTGTCCTTTCTTGAACCATACAAAGTGCCCTTTATCTACTGTGATGATGATGTCACATAGGGACAGCTGTGGCAATCAATGACATTCCAAGGATAATATTCTGCCACCACTCCAATAGGTAATTAACGTTCCGTTACACAAACTTTCAATTTGCTTTCATAAGTATGAAATGGAATGAATTCAGTCCTAAAATAAACTAACAATCATGACCAAAAGGGTAGAAGGGCAATTTGGAAAGGTGATTGTGAAGAAGAATGCCAGATTTTCTAAGCAATCAAAAGCCAGATTTTATTACTATGGTTTTTCCATCAAATTCTCCTTGTCACTTGTCTCTCAGAAGATCAAGGAAATGAAGTAAAGTAGTGGATTCATTTATACATGTACTGCTGACTGTGGGAAGATAGACTACCCTTAAGGATAGATATTGGTGGTTCGTCTTTAGGGATAAAAATGGTCAGGTTTGGTAACCCCTTTTATGGATGATCTTGATAGTAAATTTCTTACATAGCTTAGCCTTTTTTGTAGCCAATCCTCTGAGTCGTCGGTGTTTTTTAGCCGTTGTTTTGTTTGGATTTTATTAGCAGTTATGGTATTTTATATAAATGCTGGAAGAAAAGGTGAGTCCAGCATGGCCCCTTCTGCCTTCATAATTAGCAAGTGATTGTTAAAATGAGCATAGTAAAGGTCACCATTGATAAATGCCACAGAACCAAGGACTAGTTTTAAGAATTCTTTCTAGCGGTAATGTGATGGGGAATGACTTGATAACTTTATCATCCTCAACAGATGTCAGTTGCCGATAGCCTTATAATCTTTTTGTTTTATCAGAAATTCTAATATACTTCTCTTGTTGATTGGAGAATAACCCTTAAAATCAGTGTTCTTCTGAGATAATACTCGGACAACAAAAGTTAACATAACACCACCCTGTTTTTGTTTCTGTGACTATAGGTCAGAATTTTGGAAGTGGCGCCATATGTTATGACCCTCAAAATAAGACACAAAGGAACTTCTTTAAAAATGTTTATTAATTATTAAATTGCTGCTTTTGTCTCTTTTCCACATGTTTTGTTTTTGTTCTACATTGTGTTAAAGATATGATTGATTCCAAACTTTAATTGAATTGTTAATTTGTCTTTCAAATCTAGCTGTGGACTTGATTAAAATGTTGTTTTGATAGGTTCAGTGATTCTTAACCTGGTGGAGGGATGTTCACCGTGAAGCAGTTTTTAGTTCTAAAGTGGAGATGATCTGGCACAGGGTTTAGAGTTAAAGAAAACAACTCTTTTAAATGTTACTTATTAAAAGAAAAAACCCATAGAAAACCATTATTTGAATACGCAATATTATCTTTTGTATCATCACCTTTTCTCTGTGGGTGAGAGGAATTAATAAAATGCTTTTTGCACTTTTCAGAATTAAAAGAAGTTTTGCAACAACATTATTTTCAATGCTGGCTCAAATAGAAAGTAACAATATCAGTTAAATGGTGTTCTTGAACCAGATGATGTGATGACTGCACGCCTTGTGATAATCGTGCAAAATATATTCTGGGGTTGGCTGTGTGGTTGCATTCACTGTTGCTTCCAGTGATGACAATGAAAGAAATGGTGCAATTATGGTGCTGATTATTTGGCCAATGTTGTCGAATTTAAAGTACCAGCGACAGACCAAGATCGGTCAGGTCAATTGCTGCTTGAAGATGTACATCTGCAATGGTTGTGAGATTAGGCAGAGTATTCTTGTGCTGTGTCAGATATTTGACCAGTTCATTGGGAAGAAACCCACTGGGTGCTTGCATACAGCTTCATCAAGCTGTTCATAGTAGTGTCTCACCTTGTGCACCAGCGGGCATTTCTCAAATGGCATTAGTGGCACAGAATTTGGTTTCAGATGTGATGGAGAACTTTACTGTTTAGTGATGAATTCTGTGCAATGCTGCACAGTGTCATTGATCAACAGTGTGTTTACTATCTCTGCTTGTGTACATCACGTTGATTAATTTGGTATGGAGCAGTTATTATTGTATATCCATAAGTTATTAGTCTGTAATAAATCTGTTTTTACCAGGAAAAGAGTGAACATACATGTATGATGATGATGATCTACGAGCAAAGTTTTGTTTGCTCTTGCATGTGTGAAATTTTGAACTGTATAAGCTTTTTTTCCTAAATATGACTGGTTTATGAAACACGGTTACTAAGCAACTTGCTTCTTGGAACATTTTGGTAAATGTTGCAGGTGCTTGACCAATCTAAACACGTGAGCAGTTGTCTCACAGATCAAGAGAAGATGCTGTGGACTGATATCTTCCAGTGCTTGTCAGTGGAACATAAGTCTGTGTACACCAGACTGGAGCATCTATGTCTGCTAGGTTAGTCTGTTTTTTACATGAGAGACATCTCTCTCTCTCTCTGTTTTTTCTTTCAATGGTTTCTGAGTATGGTGAATGAATGGCTCTAGTGTTGATCTGCTTTGTTTTTGTTTTTATATCTATCAGCATTTATTTTTAAAGATTAGTTTGCCTGCTTTTGATTTAGCAGAATTCACACAAAGAAAACTGGAAAATGAAGATGTTTCCATGTAACTGTGCAGATTAGCAGTCGTGACCATTTCTCTCTCTCTCTCTCATTTACATTCTTTAAAATAAAAGCATGTGCAGAATTATTACAGTAATAAGAGGGACGGTGTTCATTTGGAATTTTGAGAACACGGTTTTAACGGTATTAGTCCAAGACGTGATTGCATTAGGCAATCTGTGTCCAACTTTAAAGTTGCCATGGAAATCTCCATATCAACTGCTGCTCTGTTGCAATTCTGAGCAGACAAATGCTGGTAGATGTCTTTATCTGCCGCGTTTGCTGATTTATTTTAGTAGAAGAGCAGAATTTCTTAATTTAAATGAATTCAGCCATTACAAAATATACATATAACTTGGCGGGGTCAAGTATTAGTTTAGTTTGACAGCTACGGGAAGAGAGGAAGCCATCACCCCAAGAAAGACAAATGGCCATAAATATTATTAATGCTATCGTTGTCAACTAAATTTGCTGGAATTTATTCCACATGTTAATCTAGTAAAATCATTTTCTCTTTGTGCTACAATCATAGGTAATTTGTTATCATAACTCAAGCTATAAATAACTGTGTGATGGTTCAGATGAGTAAATAGATGATTGCTCCCCTTCTCTGTAGTCTTTCTTAGAATTCCTAAACCTCTGTTTAGTCTCTTCTTACACGTTTAAAATTCAAATTTGGTAATTCTGATATTTAAAAACTAGTTCAGTTTTATTCTTGGTTCTATTTTGATTCCTCAAAATAAGAGCAGTTCTTTGTAATAGTAACGTTGACTTTTGAATTAAATTTTTGCATGAGTGACTGGATATTGTATGTTTACTGTAAAGTCCTGCGTAGTTTATGTAAACTACTGCTTTCAGAAATCATCTTTTCAGAGAGGACTTAAGTTTCGTGATGTACTGTCAGAAGAAACAATACACCAGTAAGAAGCATCAGAAATCACTTGGTGCTGGTTGCAGATAATTCCTTATATTTTCTCTCTCTTAACTGTTTTGTTTTTGTAATCTGCATGGGATAAGATTGGTAGAAGGTGAGATATAACAATCGTGAAAAAATACCGTTTCTGCATGAAAGTAGATACAATCATATCAGTGTTTTCACCTTTCTTTTAGCTGAGTGAATTAAAAGATCTTTTAAAGTGTGGTTTTTTTCTAGTAGTAGCCGGTCACCAGGATTCTTGCTCTAATATTAGAAAATAGACACCTCCCGTGTATTGATATGTGGTACTAACTACTTAGCAATGGGATCGAGATGGTTGATTACATTTTTTAATTGTTGCACAGTCTGAGGATCTGTAAGCTCTCTGAATTTTCTAAGGTGTGAAATCTAGTTTATCTGCAAAATCAGATTTTTCTTCGGCCATTGGGAAGTAAGTAAATCCATTCTACTTTTTAGATTGGTTACTACGAGCTTTCACCCTAAGAAACCGGGGAATGTGGCCAGCCCTTATGACAAGTATCTTTCTTAGTTTTACTTTTGTGCCCTGCAAGGGCAGGAAGCTCATGGCTTATGTGAGGTCCTCCAGGGATGATGATCATTCATCAGCACTGTTTTAAAATTGACCTACCCCATTGCAGTTAACTGTATTTGCTGGTAATTTATTCTGCTCCTTAGCAGTTCTATGAAAAAGAAAATTTTCCATTGTTGAGCTGTGCCAAAATCCCAGCTCGCCTGTTCTCTGGAAATGGTGACTAAGCCAGTCATTTGTGTAAATTAAAATTAAAAAATACTTGATAAAATTACTTTTATCTTAATTACAGTGGTGGTCCAAAGTAAGCATTGCCTTATGTTGTTAAACTAAACTGTTCATGTGTTATTAGCAGTTAATCATGTTTTGTTATTTGTAGGGCTTCTTTACCGAATGTCCTTACTGACTGTAGTAATATCTCATGAAGACAAAACTGTGAGTAATGAAGCAGTAAACTGCAGTACATGCTCATCGCTCCTTTTGGATTGAAGAACTTTATTTTAATAAAAGAAAACGCACCGTATTAGTCATGCTGCATTTACATGTAAAACAAAAAATATCATTTATTTTAGGTGTGAAGGCATGAATAACTTAAGCCACGACCATGATACAGTAGCACTTCATCGGGGCTTACTAGTGAGGTCTGACTGTATTTTATTATCAGACCAACTTATTTGAGAGAGAAGCCCGCACCGCCTGCTTTGTTTTGTTTTATTGCCAAATCGTTACTAATACTTTCTGTTACAGTTGTGGTTTGAATGTCTGTAAAGCTTCTGCATGCTTACATGGTTTATCTACTCTGCTACTTTTCATTTCTTTGCAACAGGAAAACTGATTCAAAGTGACAGTATTGCTGATGAACAACTAAAAGTGACAGCATGCTGTCTGTTTCAGATGCTTGTTCTGAGAGAGGATGTGCTCAGTGTGCTGATTGCTGACACTAGCCATCTGTTGGCTCAGCTGGTGTTAAATTGTGAAGCCCACAGTGATGTAGTAAAGCTGGAAATATTAAAAATAGTGAGCATTAATTATTTAAAGCTGAAACTCTTATTGAAGCAGGTATCAGAAAACTTGTTATTTATGTGAGTTAGCTTTAGCTACTATCTAAACATGCTTTTATTTGTATGCTGCAGTGGTAAGGATTATGATCATCTGCAAATAGAAACTGGTAAAATGTCCACAACTATTTCTTTTTCTGACTCTTTTTAGTTGGATTCTTTCCGGCAGAATATTAATGTTTGACCACTTCATCTGCCACATCGATTGATAGTTACTGTTTGATCTAAGGACACCCCACAGCAGGGAGGGCAAATCACTAAGCGAGTAGTTACTTAGGTATGGTTGGGGGTTCTTGAGCAGCTGTCAAAAGTTACCTTCACCAGATGCACCCCTACTATAACTCTTCATTTTTAGATGTTGGAGGAAGCCCACATGGCCAGCTGGTGAAGAAACCATATCTTACCATCGAGGTATGCCAAACTGACAAGGATTCAAACTGCATCTCCCACCATGTCAGTATATTCAGTCTACTACTCAACCACTCACCACCCATTTGATAACTAAACTTTCAGATGCATTTGGTGATAATGAAAACCTGAGTTTTTGTAGCAAGGCATTGTGGGAAGGTTTTCTGCAGATAATTTAGATAAAATCCAGATGCTAAGGAATAATTTGTTGATTATACATAATAGAAAACATTATTAATGTGACAAAATTGAAATTTGACTGCAAATAAAACTAGTATACAATAAATAATCTAGGCTCAGTCCCAAAGTTTATTTGTATTTCTTCTTCTATCAAGAAACTGCAGTAATACCAGTAGATATTTGGTCATCCAAAATCCAGATATTTGCTGTTTGCTGGAATAAAAACTACAGGTCCTAATTTCCACTTGTGTAATTGGCCGTCAATATCATAGTTTACTGCAGTCCTTTAAAAAATTCTGTATGGTCAGGTGTTTAGCTGTCATTGACATCCATAATTTGGGTGTTGTTACTCAACACATTATTTCACTGTTTTTCTTGCTAGGCTGCCAACTGCTGTTCACTACAGCAAGGTTTGGCCTGGCTGACCAGTACCAGAGAACAGAAAACAGGCGACCACAAGTTTACTTACCTCGGTCTCACCAAGGAACTTGTCATTAACAGCTTACTGTGCAACCACAAAGAACTGAACCAAGCTGCAATGTTCTTAGCTTTTTACCTCAGAAATCTTCAGGTAAGAATTGTCTGCATACATATGATTGATGGCTTCATTCTTTAATAAAAAGTCACCTTACAGAAGGAAAGTTCCAGTTTCTAGTGAAGATGATCCAGACTAGGGTAATCCTCTTTCTTTGTTTTTTAAGCTGATTACTACAAATTACAAACACTTTTAATGATAACTATGGGGAAACTCAATCCAATTTTAAATTTCTTTTTTAAAGACTAAATTATCAAAGGCATTCTCTTGGAATGATACTGATTGGAACAGTAAGGGAGATGAAAACCAATAGCTACATCCATGCTTGTTTCTATATGAATGCAAGATCAAAGGCTATTCAGTTCAGCTTTACATGCCAGCCCACTACTCTCTTCCCCATGTCTAAGTTTCACAGTAGGTGTTTTTTTTGCATTCCAATTGAGAGTAATTTCACACAAGCCTTTGTCCATTGAATTACTGTGAAGAAGTTTACAATTCTAGTGCTTGGTTTGCAGTAATCAGCTGTAAAAGAAAAGGCACTATGGATTTATCGGATTAGTATAAAACAGCATGTTTGGTCTTGTAAGTGAACTGTAAAGATACCATTTAAAATTATTCTTTATTTAGCAAAGATGGCATTTTCAATGAATTATCTTCATTTCTTTTTTTTCTAGATTAATTAGGTAAATAAATGAGTTTTTAATCCCTTCCAACAATGATATTTATTTTGCATGTAATATAAAATAAGGGATTTAGGCTTATTCGAATCTTGAACTCTCAGCCATCTTGTGATATCCTGTAACCTGACTGACTGACAAATACTGGAGACTTTTAGCTATGAAAGACTTTTTTTGAATTGAAAAAATCAATAGGTATGTCTAATTAAAAAATCTGTTTCTAATTTTTTAAAAAGTTGAATGATGATGATACAATAGAGCTTTCGTGTGCCCTTACTGAATGCCTGAGAAAGGAACATTCGGAGGAAGCAGGTAAATAATCTAAACCCCAGGAATGAAAGCTTCTTGATTGTGCTCTAGCTAATTAGCCTACTTTTCAGCAATAATTTTCTGTCACCATCATAAGGACCTTTAGTTGTGTAAGGTAATTAACAACAGATGTTTTCAGTGATGGGAGCTGGTCCTAAACCCATGATGACCAGCTGTTTGCTCTGCTGAGCCACCATCTATAACTTCTGGATTGCTCGGTTTTCTAGAATTATGCATTTGAGTTTTAAGTTCGCAGTTAAGCAGATCCACTCTTGAAAGTATTTATCTATCCAAATAATTGTCATTTTCATGATATAGCTGACTACTTTTCTATATTATTAGCCAGATAAAAGGAAAAGGAATTTGTGTTCTAATGATATTCAGTAAAGACATCACAGAAATGTCGTATTTTGTTTTGTTTCCCATTTTGAATAGAACGCTATGTTTACGGGGATGATCTCGACACTGATCCCATGTTTCTCCAAGGTTTAGCAGATTGTACTTGTACAGGCTTCCTACAAGTTGCAAGAACCTTAGAAACTTGTATGTGTACTGGATTACTGCCAGGACCAATATCCACCACCCCAACAAATATATTATTGCTACGTCGTGAACTGATTGGACCAAATTCAGTTATGGAACAGCCATCAACATTCCCGAAGTTTTCTGCTAAGAGACAGCTTAATGGATCTATTGAAAATAAGCATTCCAAGCACTGATTGTAGGGAAAGTCCTCCCATTTACTCCTTCACTATGTTATTAGAATTTAGTTTTCCGTTTTCAAAATTAACAAAACAATCTCCTATTTCCGCAGTAAGTATTAAAAAGGAAAATGATATAAAACCTATTTACAGTAATATAATTCACATTGTTGTTGTTTGATTACCCGAGTCCATAATAAAATGTTTTTTTTTTTTTTTTGATTGCTAGGTGTGTTTTTTGGATTGTCTTGTTTGAAAGAATTCATGAACAAGAACCACCAGGTATGCGTTATTTTGTTGTTGTCCCGTCCCCCTCCAGTACTGCTATTCACGCATGAAACCCCTGCTTCACGTATAATATTAAAAGGATTTTGTCTGCCATCCTTCTCAATGGAGGGATGGTTATTAACTTTCAATAGGCTTTACATTATTTCATTCTCCTGTTGAAAAACGCCAGCAGTACCCATTTATTCTTTACAAACCACTTTGTGCCATTATTTTCTGTTTCCTTTATTTTAGGTCTGTGGTTTGGTAGAAATGTTGGGCTTGAACTGGGATGAACTAAACAAGAAATCAGCTAAAGTTAAGAAATGTTGTGATCAGATTGCGATGCTGCTGGAGAAAGTTAACTAAGTATAATACTTACTGTACTTGTTCGTTGTCCTGATATTTATTTACACACGTAGCTATTCAGTCTCTGCAACATTACATTTATTATAGTTTGTTCTTTCATGTGTGTGTGTGTATAATTTTTTTTCTCTATGCTCTTAACCCGGTCTATTTTGGTTTCCAGCAGTTTGTTGGAGCTTGTGCTTTATCGTACAAATTATATCTAGACATATTTGGAAAGCCAGTCTATCACCCATTCATCACAAAGTTTCTGCTGCTGCCTATTCCTATTTCGTTCTTAAATAGATGCCTCAAGGTCTCACTTAAATATATATGTTCAGTTTTACATAAGATTCTCCTCATTTCATTTACTGTGCGTGGCAGTAAAATTGACTTGTTAGACTCTCTTTACTGGAAATTGGGTATGCTTACCACACGGTAGATAGTAGAATAGTGTCGTCTCAACTTAACGTTGCTTTCAAACACGTCAAGATAATGTTAATAAGCAGAATAGAATCTCTTCAGTAGGTATTGATTGATTAATGATGGTGGAGTATGGGTAACATGTCGTTCAATTGGTTGTCAATTTAGAAGGGAAGTACAGATAATTATATTGAAGTGTTTCTTTAAATGAAAAAAAAAATCCAATACCTCAGTTTACAGGTTGAAGACTAAAGATCTTATAAAAAGATCACTCTTTGTTCCGAACAAAGACAAAATGAGGCTGTGATATTAACACGTTTAATGCATCTGATTTACAGTATCTTGGTGTTGGAATAATAATTTTAAAAAAAGTTTCAATGATATTAAATGTAAATTGTTGCATCGAGCCATTAAATGACTGACTGACCTGAGATTGTGGTGTCTTTGTTTTCTATCCTTTCTGGGAAACTTATGATAGCGATAGAATGTGTTGGTCTCTAAAACCTTCAGCTGGTCTTAGTTTGAGACTACACACTTTACAATTAATAATAAAAAAATAATACGTTGTGATGTGGTGAAGTACAGAATTTTTTTTTTTTTTTTTTTTAGAAAGTGAACAGGCTAGCATTTCATCCCCACTAGTAAATATAAGCATTTTTGAGCACCATCCATCCATCCATCCATCCAGGGATGATGACTGTCCAAAATAAGTTTGATTTTTTTAAAAATGTATCTGACAATTTTTCTCCTCATCTAGTTTCTTCACTGCATTTCTCAAGGCTGGTTTCTGTTGTGTTATCAGATTGTGTTAGTTCACTGGTCTTACACAATTTTTGAGTTCTATTTCCTAAAAACTTTTCCAAAGTCTGCCCACTAACACCTGTTCTGCACTGTTCAGATATCATTAATCCACAGCTCTCCAAATGTTGCTCGCACGTTTTACTCTGTTTCCTGTCACTGAGAATCTCATTCTGACCTTGCACGCAATCATCTGCGCACATACGACTTTCTTTGTTTTGTTCAGGCATTTGACTTTGACTGCATTTTGTAAATGTACACGGTTTTTCAGTATCGGTAATCACATCCTCAGGATTCTCAGTTTCAGCATTTGACTCAATTGATAAGGAAAGGGAATCGGAACTGTAGCTGCTACTGTAATCCATTTCATCATCAGAATAAACTTCAGCACCATGAAATACATATCGACTGGGTGGCAGAAACAGGTACTCATCATCTAAAGAAAGAAAAGAACAATTAACTTTGTTTCAAATCAGTTCTTGCCCTGGGGTGGGATCCTCGGAGAAACAATCCCCCCTGTGCTCCCAGGGTAGGACGTGAGGCAGGAGCGGTAACCCCTACAGAAAACAGAGAGCTGGGCCAGTGTGCGCGCTCCTAACAAACCACAGTTCGCCAATGGTTACACTGTCATCCACAATAATCGAGAATGGTGATCGCCCATTGAGGAGGTCCCTCCCGCTGCTTTTGCGGCACCAGGGGGCACGGGAGAGTGACTGGCTGCAAAAGAAAACTACAAAGATGTCCCAGTCAGCAGCGACCCTTTATAGTCATGCACTGGAATGCAGAAAGTGTCCTGAAGAAGAAGACAGAACTGGAGCATATCCTGCACGAGAGAAATATCAATGTCTGCTGTATTCAAGAAACACATTTGCAGAGCTTCAGGTCCGATAGAGCACATTCTGACCCTCGTCAGGAATAACATAAATGCCTGCCTGATAGATACGTACATGCAGAACTCTGAGTATCAGGTCATCCGTATTCAGATGAAGACTTCCATCTAGTTAACTTCTACTGTCCCCTGATACCATCAAGATACAGGCCTCCAATTTTTTTGATAGTAGGTGACTTCAACACTCGATCACAGAATTGGGGGTATGACCACATGGATCGGCGAGGTGAAGAATTGGCAGGGATGACAATAGGCTCATCCTTTTGAGTGGTCCCAATGACTGCCCCACATTCTATTCCAGGCGCTGGCGCAGCACTTCCACTACAGACATGCATAAGATTGCCAACAGAGAGGTGGATGTGATCATCGGCCAGTCTTCCTGACCTTGGGCTTGGAGTGATGCACCGAAGCTACCTTCCTGAGGTGGAACTATAAGAAGGCCAATTGGTTCCTCTTTCGACACCATACCAGTGAACTCACCAAAGACATGGTAGTCCAAGGTCAAGACATCAACTTGCATCCTCACAGCGGCCCATGAATCCATCCCCAGGGGATCCTGGAGGGAGTACAAACCTTACTGGAGTAACGAACTGAAGGAACTTGAGGATGCCCTCTCAGAAGCTAGGAAGGAAGCAGAAGTTAACCCATCTGAAGAAAACATCATCAGGCTCCAGCAAGCAAAACGTAGGAGCTGGAGAGATAGAACAGCCTCCCTAAACTCCGAGAAAGATGGCAGAAAACAACAGTGTTCACCAAGGAAAGTGACACCCGTCAGTGCTGGAAAACAGCGAGAAACTCCCGCTCACACTGCATGAGATCATTGAAAAAGTTGAAGGCAAGGAAAAAATCAGGTCCAGATGGTTACCCATCTTGGCAGCGCAGCTGTGTGCAAGCTGCTTTAGGTATTTAACAGCAACTGGGAAAAGGGGGCACTGGCACAGATCTGGAGAGATGTGGTTACAATACCTATTCCCAAGTCAGGAAAAGATCCAAAGGCGGCAACCAGCTATCGTCCCCTTAGCCTGACAAGCTGCATGGTGAAGACCATGGAAAGAATTGTGAACGAGCACCTTCGATGGTACCTTGAGACCAGGAATCTTCTCGCCCCTGAACAAGCTGGATTTAGGCAGTTTTGCAGCACAGAGGATCAGGCCAAATGCCTATCACAGGAAATAGAAGATGTGTTTCAGGAGCGGAAGCTAGATTTTGTTATCTGGGTTGATCTTCAAAATCTGGACCAATTGTCTTCTCGTGAAGATGCTGAGAACAGGCATCTCCAGCAATATGTACAACTGGATCAAGGCTTACCTTTTCAACCGTAGAGTGAGAGTCTATGTTGACCAGATCTATAGCCAGAACATGGGGTCCCACAGGATGGTGTCTGAGCTGCTAAAGGGCATCAAAGCGGCACTTTATACAGATGATCTGGTGTATGGAGGAACATCCTACAGAATGCAGCAAGCTTGACCAAGCAGAAACCTGGTACCATCAAGCCTGGAGGAACACCTCTGAAAGTGGATGAAGAAGCAACCTACCCTGGTGTCACCTTTGACAAAAGACAAACCTGGCAGGCACCTCCTGGGGAGAAAATGAGAGGATACTGAACTATCAGGCAGTTGGAGCAGCTTACTACAATCCATCCTCTTAGTCAAAGATCTTGATACTGGCTGAGAAGTACAAATGTCTGCCAGACAATCCAAGAACCGGCTGAAGATGAGCAGCTTTGTCCATGAGAGCAACAACCAGAACCGTGGGTCTCAGACATCAAAGTCCACACTGTCATCCAAGGGGAAGGACAGGATGACATTGTGCGAAGAGCTCTCACCTTGGCCACGATTGAAAAGAAATATGGGTCAGCAACCCATGCTGTGGCAAATAGGGGTGCTGGAGCCTCGTGCAGGCATCAGCGGATCAATGTCACCAAGTGGTCTTCCTCACAGATGCTCTTTCCGTTCTTCAGGCCCTGGAGAATAAGCTTCCCCATCTGGCCAATGTTCTACAGTTAGTTGGAAGAACCAGAAGAGCGCCCTCCAGTGGATCCCCTGTGGAGTACCAGGGAACGAGAAGTTAGCTTTTGGGAGAAGAGGATCATCATCAGACCATTATTTGGGCCACAGACAGAAAGGGATGACTACTGTCCAGAGACCAACAAGTGACTCTGGTGAGACTCCGAACCGGACACAATCGGCTCACATGAGCCGAAAGTTTAAGCTGGTACCTTCACCAACCTGCTCCTTGTTGTTGTTGTTGAGCGAGTTGGACTTCCGAACGAGGTTCTTTCAATGGCATCGCATCCCGTAAAGACAAGTGGCCCGTTCTCTGTCGAGTCCTCCTCGTGGTTGAGAGAAGTTCGTCGAGCTGACAAACGGCCCGGTCCCCCAACACCGTGGGCCCCAAGGACCCGGGAGGTCTCTCTCACGTCGGACCAACCTGCTCCTGTGGTCAAGAGGATCCTGGAGGGAGAAAGACGGCCACATTTTCCAACCAGCTACTCCCCTCAGAACAAAACTCTATGGCAGCTGATTAGATTCACAGTTTAGTGGCAAATGCTTAAGAAAAAAGAATAACCCTAGTATTATATTAAAAAGCTCACAAACCTTTCAATCGCTTTGCTAGACTATCTCTTCGGACGCTACCCCTCAAATGCCACAATCTACTCAAAGCATCCCAAGTTTCATCTGCTTTTTCAAATTCCTCTTCTGTTGCTTCATTGAATTTCTCTTGCAATTCTTCTTTAACTATTGTTTCCAGTCCACACTGTTCACAATTTAATAATGCCTTATTTTGCTGCATTTCGACATCTCTGCATGAATAGGATGTTTGCAATCCTCTGTGTTCACATTTTACCAACTCATCTTGCTGCTGCCTTTCTGCTCCATTCTGTCTATGTAATGCCAATCCATTTTCCAGTCCACCTGGTATTGGCGTTTCAACCTCCATCATTGACTCAGTTTCCAATCTGTTCTGTTGGTGTGTTTCTAACATTCTCTGTTCTGGTGATAAATTTGGATGCTTTGTCTCATTTTCTTGACCTAAGTGTTAAAATAATAATAAAATTAAAAAGTGATTTTGTTGGGCATACATCTCATTAGTACACATTAAAAATTTTAAAATATGCAATTGAATAAGTTTTGTTAAACAAAAGTATGCTGCTGTATTCACTTTTAAAATTAAATAACTTGAGCTAAAAGTCCTTGAACATAAAATAAGATTAAAACTAACTATTGTGGAGTGATGGGTTAAAAAATTCTTCCCTTTCCTTTGCTGAGGTTAGTGTGCTTGCACACAGAAGACTGGCCAGAATACAACAGTCTTGTCTTTAGTCAGTTGCATATACAAAAGAGGGGAAAATTTGCACATTTATACAGTAAAGCAGCCAATATTTACTTGCTTAAAAGCAACTATAAAATCACTTCAAATATAACCAAGAAAACAGACTGACAAAAAATTTTTCAAAAGCTTTAGAAGAGTTACCTGTGTTTTTGTCGAAAGGTGGTAATGTTGAAGTGGAAAGTTTATCCTTTGCAATTTCTTGAAAACTCTGCTTTATGTCACTGAGGAGACTCCAGTCACCATCAAGTTGCTTACACAACTCATTCAAAATCACATCACAATCTCCAAGCAACTCCACATCAAAGTTCATATGAGACAAGGGCTCTCTGTTTATGAGAATCTGTGGGACATGAGATGGAATGTACACTGGAAAGCAAGAGAGAATCTTGAAACATTCATGATGATGGAGTTTGGTGCTTCACCCTAAAGTAGAAGACCAACCAAGGCCACTAAGAGTCCTGGTGACTGTGACGGGGAAAGATCGCCAAACTAACAAACCCTTTAACTATTTCAAAGATCCTCTATACCAGGCTGGGTGATTAAAGATGGGCAAAAACAACAGGAAATTTTATCAACAACAAAAACTGAAGTTGCATATTTTCCTTTTATTAAGCCCGTTTTTCAATTTATAAAAGTTTCATATATGAATCATATTTGATTCTTGTAATTTATTAATTGGCAAATGATAGGATAAAAGTCTATTGGAATTGGATTTTAAACATTGAATAAATAATATACTTTTACTTTCTAGACACTTCATTAATTTATAATGAAAACTATACAAATTATGCAACTTCTTTGTTGTACAAAATAAATTACTTTTATGTAAAAAAAAGATTTAAACAATTTCAAATACTATTTCTGTTAATTATGGGTAGTAAGGAGAAGCAGTGGCCATTAGGAGGTACAACTAAACATGACTACAAACCAAATTTGAAAGATCACCCTCTCGTTCTGGAGCCATGCACACCACTATACAAATATGTAGGGTTAATACTTTTGAGGTGCAGCCATTTAAGCAAAACAGCAACATACTGACACTGTGGATGAGATTAGCAATGCCAGTCTGCAAGATTGCAGCCCATTTTTGCCTGTGGATACTTTTGCAAGGATCAGTCGAGGATGACCATGGCAGAATTGTGATTATCCCTGTTAACTGGGGCACCGTCTTCCATAAACATACTATTTTAATACTTTTTTCAGACACGACCTTGGCATATACACAAGCAGAAGTTAGATCCTTTCTCCCACCCCCCTCAGTGTTTTAAATTGCGCCCCACACTAAGACAGGTGAATTAAAACATTTTTTCTCAATTTGTGCAGATGGTTCAATAAAAATTCCTGGATGGCACCATACCCATACGTGTCCACTGACAAATGTGGAAACCTAGATTCATTGAAGAATCTGCTTTGACTATTGCAAGTGATGATTGATGATTGCATGGGATGAGTGTGTAGTTTGCATGTTGCAATCCATCTGTTTCTTGTAGATATTCCATATGCTCCGGCACATTAGCATGGATATCCATTCTGTTAGCTATCTCTCTTCCCTGGGTAGGCCTTGCAGAAGTATCCTTGTAACCTCTAAGGTAAATCCCAAGCATGTCTTGAACCATTACATACAACAAACCTTTAATCCTTCCTTGTTCAGAACTGGCTGGGGCACACCGGCTGAAGATGGTTGGGCATTAATTAGTCATTTAATGATCACCTTGTTTCTACTAGAGCTAACACATGTAGGACAATGATACTGGTCCACAATATCACTTCCTCTGGTTACTTGTATCACTACATTTTTTCACAAAAGTGACTTGAGAGATCAACTTGGATTACCTTGTGCATTATCTACCTGCCTGATGGAATCAGACATTGAATCCTTCCCTACTGGTGATGTGGAGGTTTATAGTATTCATACTTGAGATCTATCGTTATTTGGTTGGACAGTGATGGAAGAACATCAGATGTGGAGAGTGACGGTGAGGAGGAGGAGAGTGATGTCATTGAGTGGAGTTTGAGTCATCTGTGGCTGATCAATGTGCTGTTATAGCAGTCAGTTGGCCTGAAGACCGATGTTCATGATGATGCCAGCCCAGTGGAATTTTTCTGAGCTGATCCTGGAGAATTTCTTCCACTATGCAGCACAGAGAGGAAGGCAGACACAGAGCTGACAACAGCTGGATGGACACTATCACAAGGCAAGCTTTCCTAGCATTAAATGTAACCATGAGTTTCCATGCTGCACTATCCATTGAGGATTTTTGAAGTGTGGATGACAGATTTGGTGTCAGAAGTAATGAGATTCAAGAAACTGAATCAGTTTTGACACTACTGTGACAACAGTCAGGCATCTCTACCTCTGATGACGATGACAATGGCAGGGAAAATTTCTTCAAAGGCTGATTTTTCCTTGATGTGACCACCAGGAACTTTCAGGCCAATCAGCATCAATGAGGTTTTGATAGCCTTTGCAGATGCCTCCCATCAAACCAATCAAGTGGGGCCTGAATGCATGAGCAGCAGCTGATGCCCACAATAGCTACATGCTGAATTTTAGCATTTATACGAAAAGATCCAGCATCAACCTCAGCAAGGTTAAGGTACACGTTCTGGAAAGCCTTTTGAAACATCCACAAGGAAAAGAATACCAGCTCTACTTTGACAACTACTTCAACTCTCTAGGTTTCAGGCCTGCTTTGCTGTTTGCAAGAAGAACAGGAGAAGTTTGCCTGCTAACTTTCAACACCAAGCATCAGCTGCAGCAAGGGGACGACAATATGTGGCAGAAGGGGTGATCTCCAAGTGGCATGATAAGCAGGATGACATGCTTCCGAGTAACAAAGGCAGCCCTGAAGATGCTGCTACAATGACTTAAATACGCTGTCCATGAAACTTTACAACCAGTACATGGGCAGGGTGAACCTCATATCTGCACAGGTTGTACTATCTTCTGGGGAGGGATGGTATGAAGTACTTGACATGAGATCATCATGATACTTTCAAACTGTACTCTGAATCCTCTCAAGCAAAAAGAGCAAGTGCTACATACAAAGATATCAGACTGGAGATAGCCAGGTGCATTCCACCAACCAAGACTACCACATCCTGGAAAGGAAAAAGGTGTATGCTTTGCTGTGCTCTAGGAATGGTTGCGAAACTCCAATTTATAAGGGGGAGTTCATTTTAACTTTTGACATTTGAATCTAAGATGCCATTGATTACTGAACTGTTTTAAGTCATTCCACGATGACTTAATGCTTTTTTTTAATCATTCTGATCAGCCATCTTGGAAATTGTCTGAACATTTATTCATGTAAAATATTGCATATTTCCTGAACGAGAAAGCTGGTGTAAATTTCAAATTTGTAACCCCAAGTTTCCCTTTTATTTATCCTATCTGGCCCTGGGCATGTTCCCTGAAAAGCTGGATGTGGGAAATCAATAATTGTGGTGATCAGAGTAGACTTTACAAATGTTTCACTTACTTGGAATCAGTGCCACAGGTCGGACTTTGAGAGACGAGCCGATAACAATCAACAAATCACACAACTCTCTATCTTCAGCCATCTGGTCATGAAACTGCTCAGGCAGATTTTCCCCAAAAAACACAATATCTGGCTTCATTATAGATGGTAGGGAATCTTTTGGACATACTGGACACTTTGGTATTACCTGTACAAAATTAAATAAATAAAAGTCTTAAAAGACAGTTTGTGCCTGATTTACATAGATGATGTTGACAGTGCAGTGGACATACACCTGTGATCCATGACTGGACTCACCAATAAGATAATTTATGACACATAATAAAGGATATTTTAATGAGAACATTCATGTGACAGGTTTGGAAATAATCAATTTTAAAATTTTTTTATACTTATGGATTTTCCAATAGTTGTATATGTACATACATGTAACTATGCACCCAATCTATATACGAGGTCTGTCGAAAAGTATCCGACCTTAGGCTGGGAAAAAAAAATTACATACTTGGTGGGGTTCAATTGCTAATCCCTATCGAAGTGGGCCCCTTGTGCCTCCACACACACAGCCCAGCGATCCTTCCACTGTTCGAAGCACGTTTGGAACATTTCTTCCGGAATGGCTCTAGGCTCCGCCGTCGCATTCCGCATTATGTCCTCTCAGCTCTCAAAGCAGGAGCTTTTCAGTGGCATCTTCATTTTTGGGAACAATCAGAAGTCAGAAGGAGCCATGTCTGGAGAGTAGGGAGCCGGGACGTTGTCATGATACAGCTGCCAGTTTTGCGAGGTCCACAGATCCAGTCTCTTGCGCCCAACTGCATCAGGAAGACATAGGACGACTTCCTGATAGTACTCCTTTGTAACTGTTTGTCCTTCTTGTGACGTATTCATGATGTAGTCAAAGAAAACAGTCAGCATCACCTTGATTTTTCTCTGGACCTTGGCGACATTGGGAGCTTCCACTGTGATGACTGAGCTTTGGTTTCTGGGTCATACCCATAGACCCACGTCTCATCTCCAGTTATCACGGTATTCTGGAACTCAGGATCCCTGCTGGCAGTATCCAGTAGGTCCTGCGCAACCTCAAGACGAAGTTGTTGCTGTTCCTTAGAAAGCAGCTCGGGCACAAATTTCGCTGCCACTACAAACAAGAATCCTCCTCTAAAATTGCACGTGCAGAAGCTTTACTGATCCCAACCTCGTCACCATCAAACGACGATCCTCCATTATCAAGATCTGCACTTTCTCGATAACAACTGCATTCCGGCTTGTTGACGGCCTCCCAGAACGCTGGTCACTCTCCACTGATGTGTGGCCATCTTTGAACCCGTTTGTACCATTTTTTATTTGGGTAAGACCCATGGCATTGCCACCAAAAGCCTGTTCCGCTTAGGTATCTCCAAGCTTTTGGCGAAACTTGATACAAGATCGTTGCTCCACACGTTCCCGTCATCATGGGCGAAATGAAAATGCGACGAGTAAGTAGTATAGCACCTCACGCGCTGGCTGCCTGACAGCAACTGACGCATCCAGCGAGCCCGCCAAAAACCACGCATGCACATGAAGGCATGCGGCGGCTCCACTATGCACACTTTTGCCTCCCTAACGTTATTACTCCCCACGGGAAAAAATAAAGTCGGATACTTTTTCGACAGACCTCGTATAAAATTTGGGATACTTCACCAGTGAGTTTTCAGTTTGGCCTCATGTTTATGTGTAGATTACAATTCCCTGTCAACCAAATCTTCTGTATAATAGGACAAGTTATAGATTATAACTAAAAGATTCTAGATTAGGAAAACAATTTAGAAAAGATGGTGATCATAATCTACAAGTATTCAAAATACAAAAACTGTTTAAGCTTAGCTGCTATAAAATTCTAGAAAGCTCAGTTAATCCTATCAATCCTAAAACCAAAAGAATTTTAGTTCCATTACATAGATCCTTGGTTTAGCTACATCTTGGAATATGCTGTGTAGGCAGGAGAGAATCCATTTTTTTGTTTTTAAAAGAACAAAGAAATAGTAGAAAACTTCTTTAGAATGTTTCCAGATTTTAAGTACTTAAAAAAATGCTCAATGTTGAAAAATATTACATTTGCCAGTTGGTTTATTAGACATTTGAAAAGTGGCAAATCAATAGAAGTTTTCAAAATAATTAACAATTCAGGTTGTGTGTGGATAGTAAAAAATATTTCTGGTTGGTTACCTACAGCTACCTTAATTATAAAAATTAAGTCCAGATTATCGTGTGATAGTTTGACATTTAAAATAAAAATAACAAAAAACAAACAAAGCATTTAATAGCTTTGTAAATGTTTGGCAGTTTTTATAGAACAAAGATTAAGATTATTAAACAAAAACAAGCATTTAAGGTCTACCTACCTGGTTGAAAATATCTTCCCTGATTGCTTCAGCATCAGTTTTATATCGGCATACCATGCATCGTGCTGTAGCAAAAGAGCCTGAAACCAGTCCAAATAAAAAGGCATCAAACAGAAATAGCTGGACAATTTAACAGAAAGGAAAAAAAAACCTCTCCCTTGGCTTGTTTCAAACTGCTTTCCTCCTTTGACCTTCCTTTCCCAAAAACCACATCAAACACAGGCAACCAGACTCGTTCTACCAACCAAATGGTATAAACCACTATGCAGGAGACAAAGGTTTTGGTAGCAGTGAAGAAAGTATGACA